>JAPDVR010000072.1:0-63252 GCA_026230005.1 Gila orcuttii | reverse complement strand
GGCTTGGTTAGGGGAAATAAATACCATAAACTGTCCGAAGACAAATTCAGGTTAGGCACGGTCCGTCGTTCTACTGGCCACTCCCCGAATACAAACACCAAAGTGAACCCAGCAATGTCCTAGAGAGACATGTATAATTATAAAATAATAAAATGGAGGGCTAACTCGCCATGTGCTAAATCCAATAGGGCTATATTGCCGAGGTTTACGCCAGAAAGGGTTAATTTTGCAGAAAAAACGAGGGTAGGTTTTAGTGCAGATGTGTGGAAGGGCACAAACACGATTTTCCAACGTCTGTATGGACATTGGAGAGACACTCAACGTCACAGTGGACGGAGAAAAAATTAATTTGGCTCATCAACATCACGACACTCAATGATGGAGGCCTTCTGAACCAACTCAACGCCTATATGGGCTGAAGAGAAAATTTTCCAGAGCTGTTCAACATCATCCCCACTCAAAATGATGGCAGCTGTACTCATTTTTACGGTATTGTGTCATTCAGGTACTCTCGCGACGCGTTTCGAACTTTCCCAAGGTTCTCATCAGGCGGATTGGAATGACTGCTGTCTCTTGCTCACTCTACTGAAATGTGGTAGAGGGCGTGGTCCCCCTGGACTTTATAGTTCAGAGGGCTGGGCCCCTCCCACTACTGCAAGAACACACTGTTCAGCACTGTATGGTGCATCATAAATCGTTTTTTCACTATCAATAAATTTGTATTCAATTTTAAAATTTAATAATTATACATAAACACTCACAAACACCAAAAGGAACACTCAAATGCAGTCTCCAGGGTCCAGAGGCAGAGGCACTGGCTTGGTTAGGGGAAATAAATACCATAAACTGTCCGAAGACAAATTCAGGTTAGGCACGGTCCGTCGTTCTACTGGCCACTCCCCGAATACAAACACCAAAGTGAACCCAGCAATGTCCTAGAGAGACATGTATAATTATAAAATAATAAAATGGAGGGCTAACTCGCCATGTGCTAAATCCAATAGGGCTATATTGCCGAGGTTTACGCCAGAAAGGGTTAATTTTGCAGAAAAAACGAGGGTAGGTTTTAGTGCAGATGTGTGGAAGGGCACAAACACGATTTTCCAACGTCTGTATGGACATTGGAGAGACACTCAACGTCACAGTGGACGGAGAAAAAATTAATTTGGCTCATCAACATCACGACACTCAATGATGGAGGCCTTCTGAACCAACTCAACGCCTATATGGGCTGAAGAGAAAATTTTCCAGAGCTGTTCAACATCATCCCCACTCAAAATGATGGCAGCTGTACTCATTTTTACGGTATTGTGTCATTCAGGTACTCTCGCGACGCGTTTCGAACTTTCCCAAGGTTCTCATCAGGCGGATTGGAATGACTGCTGTCTCTTGCTCACTCTACTGAAATGTGGTAGAGGGCGTGGTCCCCCTGGACTTTATAGTTCAGAGGGCTGGGCCCCTCCCACTACTGCAAGAACACACTGTTCAGCACTGTATGGTGCATCATAAATCGTTTTTTCACTATCAATAAATTTGTATTCAATTTTAAAATTTAATAATTATACATAAACACTCACAAACACCAAAAGGAACACTCAAATGCAGTCTCCAGGGTCCAGAGGCAGAGGCACTGGCTTGGTTAGGGGAAATAAATACCATAAACTGTCCGAAGACAAATTCAGGTTAGGCACGGTCCGTCGTTCTACTGGCCACTCCCCGAATACAAACACCAAAGTGAACCCAGCAATGTCCTAGAGAGACATGTATAATTATAAAATAATAAAATGGAGGGCTAACTCGCCATGTGCTAAATCCAATAGGGCTATATTGCCGAGGTTTACGCCAGAAAGGGTTAATTTTGCAGAAAAAACGAGGGTAGGTTTTAGTGCAGATGTGTGGAAGGGCACAAACACGATTTTCCAACGTCTGTATGGACATTGGAGAGACACTCAACGTCACAGTGGACGGAGAAAAAATTAATTTGGCTCATCAACATCACGACACTCAATGATGGAGGCCTTCTGAACCAACTCAACGCCTATATGGGCTGAAGAGAAAATTTTCCAGAGCTGTTCAACATCATCCCCACTCAAAATGATGGCAGCTGTACTCATTTTTACGGTATTGTGTCATTCAGGTACTCTCGCGACGCGTTTCGAACTTTCCCAAGGTTCTCATCAGGCGGATTGGAATGACTGCTGTCTCTTGCTCACTCTACTGAAATGTGGTAGAGGGCGTGGTCCCCCTGGACTTTATAGTTCAGAGGGCTGGGCCCCTCCCACTACTGCAAGAACACACTGTTCAGCACTGTATGGTGCATCATAAATCGTTTTTTCACTATCAATAAATTTGTATTCAATTTTAAAATTTAATAATTATACATAAACACTCACAAACACCAAAAGGAACACTCAAATGCAGTCTCCAGGGTCCAGAGGCAGAGGCACTGGCTTGGTTAGGGGAAATAAATACCATAAACTGTCCGAAGACAAATTCAGGTTAGGCACGGTCCGTCGTTCTACTGGCCACTCCCCGAATACAAACACCAAAGTGAACCCAGCAATGTCCTAGAGAGACATGTATAATTATAAAATAATAAAATGGAGGGCTAACTCGCCATGTGCTAAATCCAATAGGGCTATATTGCCGAGGTTTACGCCAGAAAGGGTTAATTTTGCAGAAAAAACGAGGGTAGGTTTTAGTGCAGATGTGTGGAAGGGCACAAACACGATTTTCCAACGTCTGTATGGACATTGGAGAGACACTCAACGTCACAGTGGACGGAGAAAAAATTAATTTGGCTCATCAACATCACGACACTCAATGATGGAGGCCTTCTGAACCAACTCAACGCCTATATGGGCTGAAGAGAAAATTTTCCAGAGCTGTTCAACATCATCCCCACTCAAAATGATGGCAGCTGTACTCATTTTTACGGTATTGTGTCATTCAGGTACTCTCGCGACGCGTTTCGAACTTTCCCAAGGTTCTCATCAGGCGGATTGGAATGACTGCTGTCTCTTGCTCACTCTACTGAAATGTGGTAGAGGGCGTGGTCCCCCTGGACTTTATAGTTCAGAGGGCTGGGCCCCTCCCACTACTGCAAGAACACACTGTTCAGCACTGTATGGTGCATCATAAATCGTTTTTTCACTATCAATAAATTTGTATTCAATTTTAAAATTTAATAATTATACATAAACACTCACAAACACCAAAAGGAACACTCAAATGCAGTCTCCAGGGTCCAGAGGCAGAGGCACTGGCTTGGTTAGGGGAAATAAATACCATAAACTGTCCGAAGACAAATTCAGGTTAGGCACGGTCCGTCGTTCTACTGGCCACTCCCCGAATACAAACACCAAAGTGAACCCAGCAATGTCCTAGAGAGACATGTATAATTATAAAATAATAAAATGGAGGGCTAACTCGCCATGTGCTAAATCCAATAGGGCTATATTGCCGAGGTTTACGCCAGAAAGGGTTAATTTTGCAGAAAAAACGAGGGTAGGTTTTAGTGCAGATGTGTGGAAGGGCACAAACACGATTTTCCAACGTCTGTATGGACATTGGAGAGACACTCAACGTCACAGTGGACGGAGAAAAAATTAATTTGGCTCATCAACATCACGACACTCAATGATGGAGGCCTTCTGAACCAACTCAACGCCTATATGGGCTGAAGAGAAAATTTTCCAGAGCTGTTCAACATCATCCCCACTCAAAATGATGGCAGCTGTACTCATTTTTACGGTATTGTGTCATTCAGGTACTCTCGCGACGCGTTTCGAACTTTCCCAAGGTTCTCATCAGGCGGATTGGAATGACTGCTGTCTCTTGCTCACTCTACTGAAATGTGGTAGAGGGCGTGGTCCCCCTGGACTTTATAGTTCAGAGGGCTGGGCCCCTCCCACTACTGCAAGAACACACTGTTCAGCACTGTATGGTGCATCATAAATCGTTTTTTCACTATCAATAAATTTGTATTCAATTTTAAAATTTAATAATTATACATAAACACTCACAAACACCAAAAGGAACACTCAAATGCAGTCTCCAGGGTCCAGAGGCAGAGGCACTGGCTTGGTTAGGGGAAATAAATACCATAAACTGTCCGAAGACAAATTCAGGTTAGGCACGGTCCGTCGTTCTACTGGCCACTCCCCGAATACAAACACCAAAGTGAACCCAGCAATGTCCTAGAGAGACATGTATAATTATAAAATAATAAAATGGAGGGCTAACTCGCCATGTGCTAAATCCAATAGGGCTATATTGCCGAGGTTTACGCCAGAAAGGGTTAATTTTGCAGAAAAAACGAGGGTAGGTTTTAGTGCAGATGTGTGGAAGGGCACAAACACGATTTTCCAACGTCTGTATGGACATTGGAGAGACACTCAACGTCACAGTGGACGGAGAAAAAATTAATTTGGCTCATCAACATCACGACACTCAATGATGGAGGCCTTCTGAACCAACTCAACGCCTATATGGGCTGAAGAGAAAATTTTCCAGAGCTGTTCAACATCATCCCCACTCAAAATGATGGCAGCTGTACTCATTTTTACGGTATTGTGTCATTCAGGTACTCTCGCGACGCGTTTCGAACTTTCCCAAGGTTCTCATCAGGCGGATTGGAATGACTGCTGTCTCTTGCTCACTCTACTGAAATGTGGTAGAGGGCGTGGTCCCCCTGGACTTTATAGTTCAGAGGGCTGGGCCCCTCCCACTACTGCAAGAACACACTGTTCAGCACTGTATGGTGCATCATAAATCGTTTTTTCACTATCAATAAATTTGTATTCAATTTTAAAATTTAATAATTATACATAAACACTCACAAACACCAAAAGGAACACTCAAATGCAGTCTCCAGGGTCCAGAGGCAGAGGCACTGGCTTGGTTAGGGGAAATAAATACCATAAACTGTCCGAAGACAAATTCAGGTTAGGCACGGTCCGTCGTTCTACTGGCCACTCCCCGAATACAAACACCAAAGTGAACCCAGCAATGTCCTAGAGAGACATGTACAATTATAAAATAATAAAATGGAGGGCTAACTCGCCATGTGCTAAATCCAATAGGGCTATATTGCCGAGGTTTACGCCAGAAAGGGTTAATTTTGCAGAAAAAACGAGGGTAGGTTTTAGTGCAGATGTGTGGAAGGGCACAAACACGATTTTCCAACGTCTGTATGGACATTGGAGAGACACTCAACGTCACAGTGGACGGAGAAAAAATTAATTTGGCTCATCAACATCACGACACTCAATGATGGAGGCCTTCTGAACCAACTCAACGCCTATATGGGCTGAAGAGAAAATTTTCCAGAGCTGTTCAACATCATCCCCACTCAAAATGATGGCAGCTGTACTCATTTTTACGGTATTGTGTCATTCAGGTACTCTCGCGACGCGTTTCGAACTTTCCCAAGGTTCTCATCAGGCGGATTGGAATGACTGCTGTCTCTTGCTCACTCTACTGAAATGTGGTAGAGGGCGTGGTCCCCCTGGACTTTATAGTTCAGAGGGCTGGGCCCCTCCCACTACTGCAAGAACACACTGTTCAGCACTGTATGGTGCATCATAAATCGTTTTTTCACTATCAATAAATTTGTATTCAATTTTAAAATTTAATAATTATACATAAACACTCACAAACACCAAAAGGAACACTCAAATGCAGTCTCCAGGGTCCAGAGGCAGAGGCACTGGCTTGGTTAGGGGAAATAAATACCATAAACTGTCCGAAGACAAATTCAGGTTAGGCACGGTCCGTCGTTCTACTGGCCACTCCCCGAATACAAACACCAAAGTGAACCCAGCAATGTCCTAGAGAGACATGTATAATTATAAAATAATAAAATGGAGGGCTAACTCGCCATGTGCTAAATCCAATAGGGCTATATTGCCGAGGTTTACGCCAGAAAGGGTTAATTTTGCAGAAAAAACGAGGGTAGGTTTTAGTGCAGATGTGTGGAAGGGCACAAACACGATTTTCCAACGTCTGTATGGACATTGGAGAGACACTCAACGTCACAGTGGACGGAGAAAAAATTAATTTGGCTCATCAACATCACGACACTCAATGATGGAGGCCTTCTGAACCAACTCAACGCCTATATGGGCTGAAGAGAAAATTTTCCAGAGCTGTTCAACATCATCCCCACTCAAAATGATGGCAGCTGTACTCATTTTTACGGTATTGTGTCATTCAGGTACTCTCGCGACGCGTTTCGAACTTTCCCAAGGTTCTCATCAGGCGGATTGGAATGACTGCTGTCTCTTGCTCACTCTACTGAAATGTGGTAGAGGGCGTGGTCCCCCTGGACTTTATAGTTCAGAGGGCTGGGCCCCTCCCACTACTGCAAGAACACACTGTTCAGCACTGTATGGTGCATCATAAATCGTTTTTTCACTATCAATAAATTTGTATTCAATTTTAAAATTTAATAATTATACATAAACACTCACAAACACCAAAAGGAACACTCAAATGCAGTCTCCAGGGTCCAGAGGCAGAGGCACTGGCTTGGTTAGGGGAAATAAATACCATAAACTGTCCGAAGACAAATTCAGGTTAGGCACGGTCCGTCGTTCTACTGGCCACTCCCCGAATACAAACACCAAAGTGAACCCAGCAATGTCCTAGAGAGACATGTATAATTATAAAATAATAAAATGGAGGGCTAACTCGCCATGTGCTAAATCCAATAGGGCTATATTGCCGAGGTTTACGCCAGAAAGGGTTAATTTTGCAGAAAAAACGAGGGTAGGTTTTAGTGCAGATGTGTGGAAGGGCACAAACACGATTTTCCAACGTCTGTATGGACATTGGAGAGACACTCAACGTCACAGTGGACGGAGAAAAAATTAATTTGGCTCATCAACATCACGACACTCAATGATGGAGGCCTTCTGAACCAACTCAACGCCTATATGGGCTGAAGAGAAAATTTTCCAGAGCTGTTCAACATCATCCCCACTCAAAATGATGGCAGCTGTACTCATTTTTACGGTATTGTGTCATTCAGGTACTCTCGCGACGCGTTTCGAACTTTCCCAAGGTTCTCATCAGGCGGATTGGAATGACTGCTGTCTCTTGCTCACTCTACTGAAATGTGGTAGAGGGCGTGGTCCCCCTGGACTTTATAGTTCAGAGGGCTGGGCCCCTCCCACTACTGCAAGAACACACTGTTCAGCACTGTATGGTGCATCATAAATCGTTTTTTCACTATCAATAAATTTGTATTCAATTTTAAAATTTAATAATTATACATAAACACTCACAAACACCAAAAGGAACACTCAAATGCAGTCTCCAGGGTCCAGAGGCAGAGGCACTGGCTTGGTTAGGGGAAATAAATACCATAAACTGTCCGAAGACAAATTCAGGTTAGGCACGGTCCGTCGTTCTACTGGCCACTCCCCGAATACAAACACCAAAGTGAACCCAGCAATGTCCTAGAGAGACATGTATAATTATAAAATAATAAAATGGAGGGCTAACTCGCCATGTGCTAAATCCAATAGGGCTATATTGCCGAGGTTTACGCCAGAAAGGGTTAATTTTGCAGAAAAAACGAGGGTAGGTTTTAGTGCAGATGTGTGGAAGGGCACAAACACGATTTTCCAACGTCTGTATGGACATTGGAGAGACACTCAACGTCACAGTGGACGGAGAAAAAATTAATTTGGCTCATCAACATCACGACACTCAATGATGGAGGCCTTCTGAACCAACTCAACGCCTATATGGGCTGAAGAGAAAATTTTCCAGAGCTGTTCAACATCATCCCCACTCAAAATGATGGCAGCTGTACTCATTTTTACGGTATTGTGTCATTCAGGTACTCTCGCGACGCGTTTCGAACTTTCCCAAGGTTCTCATCAGGCGGATTGGAATGACTGCTGTCTCTTGCTCACTCTACTGAAATGTGGTAGAGGGCGTGGTCCCCCTGGACTTTATAGTTCAGAGGGCTGGGCCCCTCCCACTACTGCAAGAACACACTGTTCAGCACTGTATGGTGCATCATAAATCGTTTTTTCACTATCAATAAATTTGTATTCAATTTTAAAATTTAATAATTATACATAAACACTCACAAACACCAAAAGGAACACTCAAATGCAGTCTCCAGGGTCCAGAGGCAGAGGCACTGGCTTGGTTAGGGGAAATAAATACCATAAACTGTCCGAAGACAAATTCAGGTTAGGCACGGTCCGTCGTTCTACTGGCCACTCCCCGAATACAAACACCAAAGTGAACCCAGCAATGTCCTAGAGAGACATGTATAATTATAAAATAATAAAATGGAGGGCTAACTCGCCATGTGCTAAATCCAATAGGGCTATATTGCCGAGGTTTACGCCAGAAAGGGTTAATTTTGCAGAAAAAACGAGGGTAGGTTTTAGTGCAGATGTGTGGAAGGGCACAAACACGATTTTCCAACGTCTGTATGGACATTGGAGAGACACTCAACGTCACAGTGGACGGAGAAAAAATTAATTTGGCTCATCAACATCACGACACTCAATGATGGAGGCCTTCTGAACCAACTCAACGCCTATATGGGCTGAAGAGAAAATTTTCCAGAGCTGTTCAACATCATCCCCACTCAAAATGATGGCAGCTGTACTCATTTTTACGGTATTGTGTCATTCAGGTACTCTCGCGACGCGTTTCGAACTTTCCCAAGGTTCTCATCAGGCGGATTGGAATGACTGCTGTCTCTTGCTCACTCTACTGAAATGTGGTAGAGGGCGTGGTCCCCCTGGACTTTATAGTTCAGAGGGCTGGGCCCCTCCCACTACTGCAAGAACACACTGTTCAGCACTGTATGGTGCATCATAAATCGTTTTTTCACTATCAATAAATTTGTATTCAATTTTAAAATTTAATAATTATACATAAACACTCACAAACACCAAAAGGAACACTCAAATGCAGTCTCCAGGGTCCAGAGGCAGAGGCACTGGCTTGGTTAGGGGAAATAAATACCATAAACTGTCCGAAGACAAATTCAGGTTAGGCACGGTCCGTCGTTCTACTGGCCACTCCCCGAATACAAACACCAAAGTGAACCCAGCAATGTCCTAGAGAGACATGTATAATTATAAAATAATAAAATGGAGGGCTAACTCGCCATGTGCTAAATCCAATAGGGCTATATTGCCGAGGTTTACGCCAGAAAGGGTTAATTTTGCAGAAAAAACGAGGGTAGGTTTTAGTGCAGATGTGTGGAAGGGCACAAACACGATTTTCCAACGTCTGTATGGACATTGGAGAGACACTCAACGTCACAGTGGACGGAGAAAAAATTAATTTGGCTCATCAACATCACGACACTCAATGATGGAGGCCTTCTGAACCAACTCAACGCCTATATGGGCTGAAGAGAAAATTTTCCAGAGCTGTTCAACATCATCCCCACTCAAAATGATGGCAGCTGTACTCATTTTTACGGTATTGTGTCATTCAGGTACTCTCGCGACGCGTTTCGAACTTTCCCAAGGTTCTCATCAGGCGGATTGGAATGACTGCTGTCTCTTGCTCACTCTACTGAAATGTGGTAGAGGGCGTGGTCCCCCTGGACTTTATAGTTCAGAGGGCTGGGCCCCTCCCACTACTGCAAGAACACACTGTTCAGCACTGTATGGTGCATCATAAATCGTTTTTTCACTATCAATAAATTTGTATTCAATTTTAAAATTTAATAATTATACATAAACACTCACAAACACCAAAAGGAACACTCAAATGCAGTCTCCAGGGTCCAGAGGCAGAGGCACTGGCTTGGTTAGGGGAAATAAATACCATAAACTGTCCGAAGACAAATTCAGGTTAGGCACGGTCCGTCGTTCTACTGGCCACTCCCCGAATACAAACACCAAAGTGAACCCAGCAATGTCCTAGAGAGACATGTATAATTATAAAATAATAAAATGGAGGGCTAACTCGCCATGTGCTAAATCCAATAGGGCTATATTGCCGAGGTTTACGCCAGAAAGGGTTAATTTTGCAGAAAAAACGAGGGTAGGTTTTAGTGCAGATGTGTGGAAGGGCACAAACACGATTTTCCAACGTCTGTATGGACATTGGAGAGACACTCAACGTCACAGTGGACGGAGAAAAAATTAATTTGGCTCATCAACATCACGACACTCAATGATGGAGGCCTTCTGAACCAACTCAACGCCTATATGGGCTGAAGAGAAAATTTTCCAGAGCTGTTCAACATCATCCCCACTCAAAATGATGGCAGCTGTACTCATTTTTACGGTATTGTGTCATTCAGGTACTCTCGCGACGCGTTTCGAACTTTCCCAAGGTTCTCATCAGGCGGATTGGAATGACTGCTGTCTCTTGCTCACTCTACTGAAATGTGGTAGAGGGCGTGGTCCCCCTGGACTTTATAGTTCAGAGGGCTGGGCCCCTCCCACTACTGCAAGAACACACTGTTCAGCACTGTATGGTGCATCATAAATCGTTTTTTCACTATCAATAAATTTGTATTCAATTTTAAAATTTAATAATTATACATAAACACTCACAAACACCAAAAGGAACACTCAAATGCAGTCTCCAGGGTCCAGAGGCAGAGGCACTGGCTTGGTTAGGGGAAATAAATACCATAAACTGTCCGAAGACAAATTCAGGTTAGGCACGGTCCGTCGTTCTACTGGCCACTCCCCGAATACAAACACCAAAGTGAACCCAGCAATGTCCTAGAGAGACATGTATAATTATAAAATAATAAAATGGAGGGCTAACTCGCCATGTGCTAAATCCAATAGGGCTATATTGCCGAGGTTTACGCCAGAAAGGGTTAATTTTGCAGAAAAAACGAGGGTAGGTTTTAGTGCAGATGTGTGGAAGGGCACAAACACGATTTTCCAACGTCTGTATGGACATTGGAGAGACACTCAACGTCACAGTGGACGGAGAAAAAATTAATTTGGCTCATCAACATCACGACACTCAATGATGGAGGCCTTCTGAACCAACTCAACGCCTATATGGGCTGAAGAGAAAATTTTCCAGAGCTGTTCAACATCATCCCCACTCAAAATGATGGCAGCTGTACTCATTTTTACGGTATTGTGTCATTCAGGTACTCTCGCGACGCGTTTCGAACTTTCCCAAGGTTCTCATCAGGCGGATTGGAATGACTGCTGTCTCTTGCTCACTCTACTGAAATGTGGTAGAGGGCGTGGTCCCCCTGGACTTTATAGTTCAGAGGGCTGGGCCCCTCCCACTACTGCAAGAACACACTGTTCAGCACTGTATGGTGCATCATAAATCGTTTTTTCACTATCAATAAATTTGTATTCAATTTTAAAATTTAATAATTATACATAAACACTCACAAACACCAAAAGGAACACTCAAATGCAGTCTCCAGGGTCCAGAGGCAGAGGCACTGGCTTGGTTAGGGGAAATAAATACCATAAACTGTCCGAAGACAAATTCAGGTTAGGCACGGTCCGTCGTTCTACTGGCCACTCCCCGAATACAAACACCAAAGTGAACCCAGCAATGTCCTAGAGAGACATGTATAATTATAAAATAATAAAATGGAGGGCTAACTCGCCATGTGCTAAATCCAATAGGGCTATATTGCCGAGGTTTACGCCAGAAAGGGTTAATTTTGCAGAAAAAACGAGGGTAGGTTTTAGTGCAGATGTGTGGAAGGGCACAAACACGATTTTCCAACGTCTGTATGGACATTGGAGAGACACTCAACGTCACAGTGGACGGAGAAAAAATTAATTTGGCTCATCAACATCACGACACTCAATGATGGAGGCCTTCTGAACCAACTCAACGCCTATATGGGCTGAAGAGAAAATTTTCCAGAGCTGTTCAACATCATCCCCACTCAAAATGATGGCAGCTGTACTCATTTTTACGGTATTGTGTCATTCAGGTACTCTCGCGACGCGTTTCGAACTTTCCCAAGGTTCTCATCAGGCGGATTGGAATGACTGCTGTCTCTTGCTCACTCTACTGAAATGTGGTAGAGGGCGTGGTCCCCCTGGACTTTATAGTTCAGAGGGCTGGGCCCCTCCCACTACTGCAAGAACACACTGTTCAGCACTGTATGGTGCATCATAAATCGTTTTTTCACTATCAATAAATTTGTATTCAATTTTAAAATTTAATAATTATACATAAACACTCACAAACACCAAAAGGAACACTCAAATGCAGTCTCCAGGGTCCAGAGGCAGAGGCACTGGCTTGGTTAGGGGAAATAAATACCATAAACTGTCCGAAGACAAATTCAGGTTAGGCACGGTCCGTCGTTCTACTGGCCACTCCCCGAATACAAACACCAAAGTGAACCCAGCAATGTCCTAGAGAGACATGTATAATTATAAAATAATAAAATGGAGGGCTAACTCGCCATGTGCTAAATCCAATAGGGCTATATTGCCGAGGTTTACGCCAGAAAGGGTTAATTTTGCAGAAAAAACGAGGGTAGGTTTTAGTGCAGATGTGTGGAAGGGCACAAACACGATTTTCCAACGTCTGTATGGACATTGGAGAGACACTCAACGTCACAGTGGACGGAGAAAAAATTAATTTGGCTCATCAACATCACGACACTCAATGATGGAGGCCTTCTGAACCAACTCAACGCCTATATGGGCTGAAGAGAAAATTTTCCAGAGCTGTTCAACATCATCCCCACTCAAAATGATGGCAGCTGTACTCATTTTTACGGTATTGTGTCATTCAGGTACTCTCGCGACGCGTTTCGAACTTTCCCAAGGTTCTCATCAGGCGGATTGGAATGACTGCTGTCTCTTGCTCACTCTACTGAAATGTGGTAGAGGGCGTGGTCCCCCTGGACTTTATAGTTCAGAGGGCTGGGCCCCTCCCACTACTGCAAGAACACACTGTTCAGCACTGTATGGTGCATCATAAATCGTTTTTTCACTATCAATAAATTTGTATTCAATTTTAAAATTTAATAATTATACATAAACACTCACAAACACCAAAAGGAACACTCAAATGCAGTCTCCAGGGTCCAGAGGCAGAGGCACTGGCTTGGTTAGGGGAAATAAATACCATAAACTGTCCGAAGACAAATTCAGGTTAGGCACGGTCCGTCGTTCTACTGGCCACTCCCCGAATACAAACACCAAAGTGAACCCAGCAATGTCCTAGAGAGACATGTATAATTATAAAATAATAAAATGGAGGGCTAACTCGCCATGTGCTAAATCCAATAGGGCTATATTGCCGAGGTTTACGCCAGAAAGGGTTAATTTTGCAGAAAAAACGAGGGTAGGTTTTAGTGCAGATGTGTGGAAGGGCACAAACACGATTTTCCAACGTCTGTATGGACATTGGAGAGACACTCAACGTCACAGTGGACGGAGAAAAAATTAATTTGGCTCATCAACATCACGACACTCAATGATGGAGGCCTTCTGAACCAACTCAACGCCTATATGGGCTGAAGAGAAAATTTTCCAGAGCTGTTCAACATCATCCCCACTCAAAATGATGGCAGCTGTACTCATTTTTACGGTATTGTGTCATTCAGGTACTCTCGCGACGCGTTTCGAACTTTCCCAAGGTTCTCATCAGGCGGATTGGAATGACTGCTGTCTCTTGCTCACTCTACTGAAATGTGGTAGAGGGCGTGGTCCCCCTGGACTTTATAGTTCAGAGGGCTGGGCCCCTCCCACTACTGCAAGAACACACTGTTCAGCACTGTATGGTGCATCATAAATCGTTTTTTCACTATCAATAAATTTGTATTCAATTTTAAAATTTAATAATTATACATAAACACTCACAAACACCAAAAGGAACACTCAAATGCAGTCTCCAGGGTCCAGAGGCAGAGGCACTGGCTTGGTTAGGGGAAATAAATACCATAAACTGTCCGAAGACAAATTCAGGTTAGGCACGGTCCGTCGTTCTACTGGCCACTCCCCGAATACAAACACCAAAGTGAACCCAGCAATGTCCTAGAGAGACATGTATAATTATAAAATAATAAAATGGAGGGCTAACTCGCCATGTGCTAAATCCAATAGGGCTATATTGCCGAGGTTTACGCCAGAAAGGGTTAATTTTGCAGAAAAAACGAGGGTAGGTTTTAGTGCAGATGTGTGGAAGGGCACAAACACGATTTTCCAACGTCTGTATGGACATTGGAGAGACACTCAACGTCACAGTGGACGGAGAAAAAATTAATTTGGCTCATCAACATCACGACACTCAATGATGGAGGCCTTCTGAACCAACTCAACGCCTATATGGGCTGAAGAGAAAATTTTCCAGAGCTGTTCAACATCATCCCCACTCAAAATGATGGCAGCTGTACTCATTTTTACGGTATTGTGTCATTCAGGTACTCTCGCGACGCGTTTCGAACTTTCCCAAGGTTCTCATCAGGCGGATTGGAATGACTGCTGTCTCTTGCTCACTCTACTGAAATGTGGTAGAGGGCGTGGTCCCCCTGGACTTTATAGTTCAGAGGGCTGGGCCCCTCCCACTACTGCAAGAACACACTGTTCAGCACTGTATGGTGCATCATAAATCGTTTTTTCACTATCAATAAATTTGTATTCAATTTTAAAATTTAATAATTATACATAAACACTCACAAACACCAAAAGGAACACTCAAATGCAGTCTCCAGGGTCCAGAGGCAGAGGCACTGGCTTGGTTAGGGGAAATAAATACCATAAACTGTCCGAAGACAAATTCAGGTTAGGCACGGTCCGTCGTTCTACTGGCCACTCCCCGAATACAAACACCAAAGTGAACCCAGCAATGTCCTAGAGAGACATGTATAATTATAAAATAATAAAATGGAGGGCTAACTCGCCATGTGCTAAATCCAATAGGGCTATATTGCCGAGGTTTACGCCAGAAAGGGTTAATTTTGCAGAAAAAACGAGGGTAGGGTTAGGGTTAGGGTTAGGGGAAATAAATACCATAAACTGTCCGAAGACAAATTCAGGTTAGGCACGGTCCGTCGTTCTACTGGCCGCTCCCCGAATACAAACACCAAAGTGAACCCAGCAATGTCCTAGAGAGACATGTACAATTATAAAATAATAAAATGGAGGGCTAACTCGCCATGTGCTAAATCCAATAGGGCTATATTGCCGAGGTTTACGCCAGAAAGGGTTAATTTTGCAGAAAAAACGAGGGTAGGTTTTAGTGCAGATGTGTGGAAGGGCACAAACACGATTTTCCAACGTCTGTATGGACATTGGAGAGACACTCAACGTCACAGTGGACGGAGAAAAAATTAATTTGGCTCATCAACATCACGACACTCAATGATGGAGGCCTTCTGAACCAACTCAACGCCTATATGGGCTGAAGAGAAAATTTTCCAGAGCTGTTCAACATCATCCCCACTCAAAATGATGGCAGCTGTACTCATTTTTACGGTATTGTGTCATTCAGGTACTCTCGCGACGCGTTTCGAACTTTCCCAAGGTTCTCATCAGGCGGATTGGAATGACTGCTGTCTCTTACTCACTCTACTGAAATGTGGTAGAGGGCGTGGTCCCCCTGGACTTTATAGTTCAGAGGGCTGGGCCCCTCCCACTACTGCAAGAACACACTGTTCAGCACTGTATGGTGCATCATAAATCGTTTTTTCACTATCAATAAATTTGTATTCAATTTTAAAATTTAATAATTATACATAAACACTCACAAACACCAAAAGGAACACTCAAATGCAGTCTCCAGGGTCCAGAGGCAGAGGCACTGGCTTGGTTAGGGGAAATAAATACCATAAACTGTCCGAAGACAAATTCAGGTTAGGCACGGTCCGTCGTTCTACTGGCCGCTCCCCGAATACAAACACCAAAGTGAACCCAGCAATGTCCTAGAGAGACATGTACAATTATAAAATAATAAAATGGAGGGCTAACTCGCCATGTGCTAAATCCAATAGGGCTATATTGCCGAGGTTTACGCCAGAAAGGGTTAATTTTGCAGAAAAAACGAGGGTAGGTTTTAGTGCAGATGTGTGGAAGGGCACAAACACGATTTTCCAACGTCTGTATGGACATTGGAGAGACACTCAACGTCACAGTGGACGGAGAAAAAATTAATTTGGCTCATCAACATCACGACACTCAATGATGGAGGCCTTCTGAACCAACTCAACGCCTATATGGGCTGAAGAGAAAATTTTCCAGAGCTGTTCAACATCATCCCCACTCAAAATGATGGCAGCTGTACTCATTTTTACGGTATTGTGTCATTCAGGTACTCTCGCGACGCGTTTCGAACTTTCCCAAGGTTCTCATCAGGCGGATTGGAATGACTGCTGTCTCTTACTCACTCTACTGAAATGTGGTAGAGGGCGTGGTCCCCCTGGACTTTATAGTTCAGAGGGCTGGGCCCCTCCCACTACTGCAAGAACACACTGTTCAGCACTGTATGGTGCATCATAAATCGTTTTTTCACTATCAATAAATTTGTATTCAATTTTAAAATTTAATAATTATACATAAACACTCACAAACACCAAAAGGAACACTCAAATGCAGTCTCCAGGGTCCAGAGGCAGAGGCACTGGCTTGGTTAGGGGAAATAAATACCATAAACTGTCCGAAGACAAATTCAGGTTAGGCACGGTCCGTCGTTCTACTGGCCGCTCCCCGAATACAAACACCAAAGTGAACCCAGCAATGTCCTAGAGAGACATGTACAATTATAAAATAATAAAATGGAGGGCTAACTCGCCATGTGCTAAATCCAATAGGGCTATATTGCCGAGGTTTACGCCAGAAAGGGTTAATTTTGCAGAAAAAACGAGGGTAGGTTTTAGTGCAGATGTGTGGAAGGGCACAAACACGATTTTCCAACGTCTGTATGGACATTGGAGAGACACTCAACGTCACAGTGGACGGAGAAAAAATTAATTTGGCTCATCAACATCACGACACTCAATGATGGAGGCCTTCTGAACCAACTCAACGCCTATATGGGCTGAAGAGAAAATTTTCCAGAGCTGTTCAACATCATCCCCACTCAAAATGATGGCAGCTGTACTCATTTTTACGGTATTGTGTCATTCAGGTACTCTCGCGACGCGTTTCGAACTTTCCCAAGGTTCTCATCAGGCGGATTGGAATGACTGCTGTCTCTTACTCACTCTACTGAAATGTGGTAGAGGGCGTGGTCCCCCTGGACTTTATAGTTCAGAGGGCTGGGCCCCTCCCACTACTGCAAGAACACACTGTTCAGCACTGTATGGTGCATCATAAATCGTTTTTTCACTATCAATAAATTTGTATTCAATTTTAAAATTTAATAATTATACATAAACACTCACAAACACCAAAAGGAACACTCAAATGCAGTCTCCAGGGTCCAGAGGCAGAGGCACTGGCTTGGTTAGGGGAAATAAATACCATAAACTGTCCGAAGACAAATTCAGGTTAGGCACGGTCCGTCGTTCTACTGGCCGCTCCCCGAATACAAACACCAAAGTGAACCCAGCAATGTCCTAGAGAGACATGTACAATTATAAAATAATAAAATGGAGGGCTAACTCGCCATGTGCTAAATCCAATAGGGCTATATTGCCGAGGTTTACGCCAGAAAGGGTTAATTTTGCAGAAAAAACGAGGGTAGGTTTTAGTGCAGATGTGTGGAAGGGCACAAACACGATTTTCCAACGTCTGTATGGACATTGGAGAGACACTCAACGTCACAGTGGACGGAGAAAAAATTAATTTGGCTCATCAACATCACGACACTCAATGATGGAGGCCTTCTGAACCAACTCAACGCCTATATGGGCTGAAGAGAAAATTTTCCAGAGCTGTTCAACATCATCCCCACTCAAAATGATGGCAGCTGTACTCATTTTTACGGTATTGTGTCATTCAGGTACTCTCGCGACGCGTTTCGAACTTTCCCAAGGTTCTCATCAGGCGGATTGGAATGACTGCTGTCTCTTACTCACTCTACTGAAATGTGGTAGAGGGCGTGGTCCCCCTGGACTTTATAGTTCAGAGGGCTGGGCCCCTCCCACTACTGCAAGAACACACTGTTCAGCACTGTATGGTGCATCATAAATCGTTTTTTCACTATCAATAAATTTGTATTCAATTTTAAAATTTAATAATTATACATAAACACTCACAAACACCAAAAGGAACACTCAAATGCAGTCTCCAGGGTCCAGAGGCAGAGGCACTGGCTTGGTTAGGGGAAATAAATACCATAAACTGTCCGAAGACAAATTCAGGTTAGGCACGGTCCGTCGTTCTACTGGCCGCTCCCCGAATACAAACACCAAAGTGAACCCAGCAATGTCCTAGAGAGACATGTACAATTATAAAATAATAAAATGGAGGGCTAACTCGCCATGTGCTAAATCCAATAGGGCTATATTGCCGAGGTTTACGCCAGAAAGGGTTAATTTTGCAGAAAAAACGAGGGTAGGTTTTAGTGCAGATGTGTGGAAGGGCACAAACACGATTTTCCAACGTCTGTATGGACATTGGAGAGACACTCAACGTCACAGTGGACGGAGAAAAAATTAATTTGGCTCATCAACATCACGACACTCAATGATGGAGGCCTTCTGAACCAACTCAACGCCTATATGGGCTGAAGAGAAAATTTTCCAGAGCTGTTCAACATCATCCCCACTCAAAATGATGGCAGCTGTACTCATTTTTACGGTATTGTGTCATTCAGGTACTCTCGCGACGCGTTTCGAACTTTCCCAAGGTTCTCATCAGGCGGATTGGAATGACTGCTGTCTCTTACTCACTCTACTGAAATGTGGTAGAGGGCGTGGTCCCCCTGGACTTTATAGTTCAGAGGGCTGGGCCCCTCCCACTACTGCAAGAACACACTGTTCAGCACTGTATGGTGCATCATAAATCGTTTTTTCACTATCAATAAATTTGTATTCAATTTTAAAATTTAATAATTATACATAAACACTCACAAACACCAAAAGGAACACTCAAATGCAGTCTCCAGGGTCCAGAGGCAGAGGCACTGGCTTGGTTAGGGGAAATAAATACCATAAACTGTCCGAAGACAAATTCAGGTTAGGCACGGTCCGTCGTTCTACTGGCCGCTCCCCGAATACAAACACCAAAGTGAACCCAGCAATGTCCTAGAGAGACATGTACAATTATAAAATAATAAAATGGAGGGCTAACTCGCCATGTGCTAAATCCAATAGGGCTATATTGCCGAGGTTTACGCCAGAAAGGGTTAATTTTGCAGAAAAAACGAGGGTAGGTTTTAGTGCAGATGTGTGGAAGGGCACAAACACGATTTTCCAACGTCTGTATGGACATTGGAGAGACACTCAACGTCACAGTGGACGGAGAAAAAATTAATTTGGCTCATCAACATCACGACACTCAATGATGGAGGCCTTCTGAACCAACTCAACGCCTATATGGGCTGAAGAGAAAATTTTCCAGAGCTGTTCAACATCATCCCCACTCAAAATGATGGCAGCTGTACTCATTTTTACGGTATTGTGTCATTCAGGTACTCTCGCGACGCGTTTCGAACTTTCCCAAGGTTCTCATCAGGCGGATTGGAATGACTGCTGTCTCTTACTCACTCTACTGAAATGTGGTAGAGGGCGTGGTCCCCCTGGACTTTATAGTTCAGAGGGCTGGGCCCCTCCCACTACTGCAAGAACACACTGTTCAGCACTGTATGGTGCATCATAAATCGTTTTTTCACTATCAATAAATTTGTATTCAATTTTAAAATTTAATAATTATACATAAACACTCACAAACACCAAAAGGAACACTCAAATGCAGTCTCCAGGGTCCAGAGGCAGAGGCACTGGCTTGGTTAGGGGAAATAAATACCATAAACTGTCCGAAGACAAATTCAGGTTAGGCACGGTCCGTCGTTCTACTGGCCGCTCCCCGAATACAAACACCAAAGTGAACCCAGCAATGTCCTAGAGAGACATGTACAATTATAAAATAATAAAATGGAGGGCTAACTCGCCATGTGCTAAATCCAATAGGGCTATATTGCCGAGGTTTACGCCAGAAAGGGTTAATTTTGCAGAAAAAACGAGGGTAGGTTTTAGTGCAGATGTGTGGAAGGGCACAAACACGATTTTCCAACGTCTGTATGGACATTGGAGAGACACTCAACGTCACAGTGGACGGAGAAAAAATTAATTTGGCTCATCAACATCACGACACTCAATGATGGAGGCCTTCTGAACCAACTCAACGCCTATATGGGCTGAAGAGAAAATTTTCCAGAGCTGTTCAACATCATCCCCACTCAAAATGATGGCAGCTGTACTCATTTTTACGGTATTGTGTCATTCAGGTACTCTCGCGACGCGTTTCGAACTTTCCCAAGGTTCTCATCAGGCGGATTGGAATGACTGCTGTCTCTTACTCACTCTACTGAAATGTGGTAGAGGGCGTGGTCCCCCTGGACTTTATAGTTCAGAGGGCTGGGCCCCTCCCACTACTGCAAGAACACACTGTTCAGCACTGTATGGTGCATCATAAATCGTTTTTTCACTATCAATAAATTTGTATTCAATTTTAAAATTTAATAATTATACATAAACACTCACAAACACCAAAAGGAACACTCAAATGCAGTCTCCAGGGTCCAGAGGCAGAGGCACTGGCTTGGTTAGGGGAAATAAATACCATAAACTGTCCGAAGACAAATTCAGGTTAGGCACGGTCCGTCGTTCTACTGGCCGCTCCCCGAATACAAACACCAAAGTGAACCCAGCAATGTCCTAGAGAGACATGTACAATTATAAAATAATAAAATGGAGGGCTAACTCGCCATGTGCTAAATCCAATAGGGCTATATTGCCGAGGTTTACGCCAGAAAGGGTTAATTTTGCAGAAAAAACGAGGGTAGGTTTTAGTGCAGATGTGTGGAAGGGCACAAACACGATTTTCCAACGTCTGTATGGACATTGGAGAGACACTCAACGTCACAGTGGACGGAGAAAAAATTAATTTGGCTCATCAACATCACGACACTCAATGATGGAGGCCTTCTGAACCAACTCAACGCCTATATGGGCTGAAGAGAAAATTTTCCAGAGCTGTTCAACATCATCCCCACTCAAAATGATGGCAGCTGTACTCATTTTTACGGTATTGTGTCATTCAGGTACTCTCGCGACGCGTTTCGAACTTTCCCAAGGTTCTCATCAGGCGGATTGGAATGACTGCTGTCTCTTACTCACTCTACTGAAATGTGGTAGAGGGCGTGGTCCCCCTGGACTTTATAGTTCAGAGGGCTGGGCCCCTCCCACTACTGCAAGAACACACTGTTCAGCACTGTATGGTGCATCATAAATCGTTTTTTCACTATCAATAAATTTGTATTCAATTTTAAAATTTAATAATTATACATAAACACTCACAAACACCAAAAGGAACACTCAAATGCAGTCTCCAGGGTCCAGAGGCAGAGGCACTGGCTTGGTTAGGGGAAATAAATACCATAAACTGTCCGAAGACAAATTCAGGTTAGGCACGGTCCGTCGTTCTACTGGCCGCTCCCCGAATACAAACACCAAAGTGAACCCAGCAATGTCCTAGAGAGACATGTACAATTATAAAATAATAAAATGGAGGGCTAACTCGCCATGTGCTAAATCCAATAGGGCTATATTGCCGAGGTTTACGCCAGAAAGGGTTAATTTTGCAGAAAAAACGAGGGTAGGTTTTAGTGCAGATGTGTGGAAGGGCACAAACACGATTTTCCAACGTCTGTATGGACATTGGAGAGACACTCAACGTCACAGTGGACGGAGAAAAAATTAATTTGGCTCATCAACATCACGACACTCAATGATGGAGGCCTTCTGAACCAACTCAACGCCTATATGGGCTGAAGAGAAAATTTTCCAGAGCTGTTCAACATCATCCCCACTCAAAATGATGGCAGCTGTACTCATTTTTACGGTATTGTGTCATTCAGGTACTCTCGCGACGCGTTTCGAACTTTCCCAAGGTTCTCATCAGGCGGATTGGAATGACTGCTGTCTCTTACTCACTCTACTGAAATGTGGTAGAGGGCGTGGTCCCCCTGGACTTTATAGTTCAGAGGGCTGGGCCCCTCCCACTACTGCAAGAACACACTGTTCAGCACTGTATGGTGCATCATAAATCGTTTTTTCACTATCAATAAATTTGTATTCAATTTTAAAATTTAATAATTATACATAAACACTCACAAACACCAAAAGGAACACTCAAATGCAGTCTCCAGGGTCCAGAGGCAGAGGCACTGGCTTGGTTAGGGGAAATAAATACCATAAACTGTCCGAAGACAAATTCAGGTTAGGCACGGTCCGTCGTTCTACTGGCCGCTCCCCGAATACAAACACCAAAGTGAACCCAGCAATGTCCTAGAGAGACATGTACAATTATAAAATAATAAAATGGAGGGCTAACTCGCCATGTGCTAAATCCAATAGGGCTATATTGCCGAGGTTTACGCCAGAAAGGGTTAATTTTGCAGAAAAAACGAGGGTAGGTTTTAGTGCAGATGTGTGGAAGGGCACAAACACGATTTTCCAACGTCTGTATGGACATTGGAGAGACACTCAACGTCACAGTGGACGGAGAAAAAATTAATTTGGCTCATCAACATCACGACACTCAATGATGGAGGCCTTCTGAACCAACTCAACGCCTATATGGGCTGAAGAGAAAATTTTCCAGAGCTGTTCAACATCATCCCCACTCAAAATGATGGCAGCTGTACTCATTTTTACGGTATTGTGTCATTCAGGTACTCTCGCGACGCGTTTCGAACTTAGGGTTAGGGTTAGGTTTTTGAAAAGCAACGCCTTCCCCCGGACGACCCCTCCTGGTCATCCAGTTAGATAGGAAGGACGCAGAAAGGCACTGGCCGGCGCATGTTTTTGATGAGGCTGCTCCTACCCAAGTCCATCCCCATACAATCCCACTAACCATTATACTCAAGTTTTTCCATGGTTGTTTCACGAATCCCCCAGCCATATCTAAAAAAAAATCCCAAAACAATCTATCCACTCTCCTCAAGAAACACATCTTCAGTGGTGTACCCCAGGATCATTGGGTGTTTCGGCTCTTTAAACACCAGACACCCTCCTCTGGGGCGGCCCGCCCAAGGGGATCAGTCCTGGGCGTGTGTTTCAGACAACATCTATGAACCTCCCACTAACTAGGCACTATTCACATCTCACCTAAGAGAACCAAAAACCCGAATAGAAATTCAAAGCTCAACTGCAAAGGCCTCCCCACCATCCCCAACAACCTCAACCAACTATTATACGACCCCTAATGCTAAGCATCGATAGAAGACTGGGAATCCTGTTACGGCCCTTTTAACCCAAGGCCACCCTCTCTGCGTGCTGTCCAAGTGGACCCAGAGAGGTCGGATACTTTACCTCCCAAACCAAGTAGCCCCTTCGTTAACACCGCAAGGTATCCCAGGGTACCCGAAAAGGGCCTGTGTCACGAGCCTATGATTGGCGGGTACAAGTGCCAAAATGGGCAATAACAAGTACCAAGCTTCTACCAGCCATAAACTCTAAGTAAATGCAAGAACCTTAACAGACATCACACCTACCAGTGCAACCGCAAGGGAGCATAACCTTAACGAACTCCTATCTTCAAAAACCCCCTATCCTAATCTACCTACTGTCACATTCCTGGTAACCTTCCAATCCTTCATTACCCACAATCCTCGGTAACCCAACCGTCCTGTTATCGTTGTTTTCCAACGTGAATCCCAGCACCATGAATCCTTCCTGATCCGATCGACGATTCCTTCAATCCTTTCTTCGATTTTCCCCATCTCAATCCTCGGTAATCCAACCGTCCCATTATCGTCCAACGTGAATCCCAGCACCATGAATCCTTCCCGATCCGATCGACGATTCCTTCTGCAATCCTCCTATCGATCCTTCCTTCGATTTATCCCACCATCTATGTGTAACCTGTTTCCCTAACCTAACCACTTCACCAGAAATGGCAATTCTCAAAGTCCAAAACTGATCCCACATCCAGTCTCGAACCCCGATCTCCCCGCCGCCAGTCCACCAGCACCAACCACTACACCACTCAATTACTCCCATCCACCTCATCCAAACCTAATGTATCCAGTATCCCCGATGCAATCGGTGCCCAAAACAAACATATGCATATATCCCAATGCTGGCCTCGAACCTAGGTCCTCTGGTCTGAAACCTACCGACACTAACCACTCAACCAAGCCTTCCCTCCATCTGACCTAACTATCTACCCACTTAACCAAAGAAAACCTACCATCCCGAAAAGAGAGTTTAAAGCCAGTCTCGAACCCGGATCTCCCAGTCCCTAAACTACCAACACTAACCACTCTGCCACCTGATTCCCCAAACCAACTATAATAAATATCAATAGTAGTAATAATAATAATAATAATAATAATAATAATAATAATAATAATAATAATAATTATTATTATTATTACAATAATACAATAATAAATTACAAATAATGATCAATAATAACCATTAACAATAATTAATTATTAATAATTAAAATAAATATAAAAATAAGAACAAAAACAATATAAAAAAATATATTAAGGGATGTTCTAGGTATCTTAAAATAAACAACCCAAATCCCCCGTAAGGGGTAGGTTTTAGTGCTTATGCAAATACAGGGATAGTCTAATTAAGTCACCCTCCTGTGAGGGGTAGGTTTAGGTATACTAAAATAATTAAGCCCCAATCCCCTGTAAGGGGTAGGTTTTAGTGCTTGTGCAGATATAGGGATAGTCTAATTAAGTCACCCTCCTGTGAGGGGTAAGTTTAGGTATACTAAAATCATTAAGCCCCAATCCCCTGTGAGGGGTAGGTTTTAGTGCTTGTGCAGATACAGGGATAGTCTAATTAAGTCACCCTCCTGTGAGGGGTAGGTTTAGGTATACTAAAATCATTAAGCCCCAATCCCCTGTGAGGGGTAGGTTTTAGTGCTTGTGCCGATACAGGGACAGTCTAATTAAAATCACCCTCCTGTGAGGCGTAAGTTTAGACATACTAAGAAACTCCTAAAGCAAACATGGAAATCCATCTATGGAAAGAAGAAAGGTCTAAGTAACACCCATTAACTCCAATATCAAAAAAATTATTAAAAAAAATTAACCAGGAAAATATCCTTATTTCTGAAAATCATTCCCTCCCACTTATATCCCTGCCAAGGATGCGGAATCTTTAACCTGAGTTTATTCCTGACCAGCGAACCGAACCACACCCCGAAGAGTTATGCTCCGATAATCCTGGCCAAGCACCGCAACCCCAAGAATCCATTTTCTTTTCTGGCTAATCCCCTAAAAAAAACTAAGGCTACCAGCCGGTCCCCCGGCCCGGGCTAATGCTGAACCTTACGAGAGAAACGAACTGGGGAGGGCCACGAGACTGCGCAGAGCTCCCCACAGGTGCCGGACTGGGCCTCCTGTTGTCCGCTCCCTCACTCGATTCCCACCCGGATCACCTGGTTCAGAACCAAGTGAGGCAGCACTCTCCTAACCCCCCTTGAGGACCCTTACTGGGTTTTCCACAGCCCCCCAGGTCCGATGGCACGCGCAGGTTAGGTTTTTGAAAAGCAACGCCTTCCCCCGGACGACCCCTCCTGGTCATCCAGTTAGATAGGAAGGACGCAGAAAGGCACTGGCCGGCGCATGTTTTTGATGAGGCTGCTCCTACCCAAGTCCATCCCCATACAATCCCACTAACCATTATACTCAAGTTTTTCCATGGTTGTTTCACGAATCCCCCAGCCATATCTAAAAAAAAATCCCAAAACAATCTATCCACTCTCCTCAAGAAACACATCTTCAGTGGTGTACCCCAGGATCATTGGGTGTTTCGGCTCTTTAAACACCAGACACCCTCCTCTGGGGCGGCCCGCCCAAGGGGATCAGTCCTGGGCGTGTGTTTCAGACAACATCTATGAACCTCCCACTAACTAGGCACTATTCACATCTCACCTAAGAGAACCAAAAACCCGAATAGAAATTCAAAGCTCAACTGCAAAGGCCTCCCCACCATCCCCAACAACCTCAACCAACTATTATACGACCCCTAATGCTAAGCATCGATAGAAGACTGGGAATCCTGTTACGGCCCTTTTAACCCAAGGCCACCCTCTCTGCGTGCTGTCCAAGTGGACCCAGAGAGGTCGGATACTTTACCTCCCAAACCAAGTAGCCCCTTCGTTAACACCGCAAGGTATCCCAGGGTACCCGAAAAGGGCCTGTGTCACGAGCCTATGATTGGCGGGTACAAGTGCCAAAATGGGCAATAACAAGTACCAAGCTTCTACCAGCCATAAACTCTAAGTAAATGCAAGAACCTTAACAGACATCACACCTACCAGTGCAACCGCAAGGGAGCATAACCTTAACGAACTCCTATCTTCAAAAACCCCCTATCCTAATCTACCTACTGTCACATTCCTGGTAACCTTCCAATCCTTCATTACCCACAATCCTCGGTAACCCAACCGTCCTGTTATCGTTGTTTTCCAACGTGAATCCCAGCACCATGAATCCTTCCTGATCCGATCGACGATTCCTTCAATCCTTTCTTCGATTTTCCCCATCTCAATCCTCGGTAATCCAACCGTCCCATTATCGTCCAACGTGAATCCCAGCACCATGAATCCTTCCCGATCCGATCGACGATTCCTTCTGCAATCCTCCTATCGATCCTTCCTTCGATTTATCCCACCATCTATGTGTAACCTGTTTCCCTAACCTAACCACTTCACCAGAAATGGCAATTCTCAAAGTCCAAAACTGATCCCACATCCAGTCTCGAACCCCGATCTCCCCGCCGCCAGTCCACCAGCACCAACCACTACACCACTCAATTACTCCCATCCACCTCATCCAAACCTAATGTATCCAGTATCCCCGATGCAATCGGTGCCCAAAACAAACATATGCATATATCCCAATGCTGGCCTCGAACCTAGGTCCTCTGGTCTGAAACCTACCGACACTAACCACTCAACCAAGCCTTCCCTCCATCTGACCTAACTATCTACCCACTTAACCAAAGAAAACCTACCATCCCGAAAAGAGAGTTTAAAGCCAGTCTCGAACCCGGATCTCCCAGTCCCTAAACTACCAACACTAACCACTCTGCCACCTGATTCCCCAAACCAACTATAATAAATATCAATAGTAGTAATAATAATAATAATAATAATAATAATAATAATAATAATAATAATTATTATTATTATTACAATAATACAATAATAAATTACAAATAATGATCAATAATAACCATTAACAATAATTAATTATTAATAATTAAAATAAATATAAAAATAAGAACAAAAACAATATAAAAAAATATATTAAGGGATGTTCTAGGTATCTTAAAATAAACAACCCAAATCCCCCGTAAGGGGTAGGTTTTAGTGCTTATGCAAATACAGGGATAGTCTAATTAAGTCACCCTCCTGTGAGGGGTAGGTTTAGGTATACTAAAATAATTAAGCCCCAATCCCCTGTAAGGGGTAGGTTTTAGTGCTTGTGCAGATATAGGGATAGTCTAATTAAGTCACCCTCCTGTGAGGGGTAAGTTTAGGTATACTAAAATCATTAAGCCCCAATCCCCTGTGAGGGGTAGGTTTTAGTGCTTGTGCAGATACAGGGATAGTCTAATTAAGTCACCCTCCTGTGAGGGGTAGGTTTAGGTATACTAAAATCATTAAGCCCCAATCCCCTGTGAGGGGTAGGTTTTAGTGCTTGTGCCGATACAGGGACAGTCTAATTAAAATCACCCTCCTGTGAGGCGTAAGTTTAGACATACTAAGAAACTCCTAAAGCAAACATGGAAATCCATCTATGGAAAGAAGAAAGGTCTAAGTAACACCCATTAACTCCAATATCAAAAAAATTATTAAAAAAAATTAACCAGGAAAATATCCTTATTTCTGAAAATCATTCCCTCCCACTTATATCCCTGCCAAGGATGCGGAATCTTTAACCTGAGTTTATTCCTGACCAGCGAACCGAACCACACCCCGAAGAGTTATGCTCCGATAATCCTGGCCAAGCACCGCAACCCCAAGAATCCATTTTCTTTTCTGGCTAATCCCCTAAAAAAAACTAAGGCTACCAGCCGGTCCCCCGGCCCGGGCTAATGCTGAACCTTACGAGAGAAACGAACTGGGGAGGGCCACGAGACTGCGCAGAGCTCCCCACAGGTGCCGGACTGGGCCTCCTGTTGTCCGCTCCCTCACTCGATTCCCACCCGGATCACCTGGTTCAGAACCAAGTGAGGCAGCACTCTCCTAACCCCCCTTGAGGACCCTTACTGGGTTTTCCACAGCCCCCCAGGTCCGATGGCACGCGCAGGTTAGGTTTTTGAAAAGCAACGCCTTCCCCCGGACGACCCCTCCTGGTCATCCAGTTAGATAGGAAGGACGCAGAAAGGCACTGGCCGGCGCATGTTTTTGATGAGGCTGCTCCTACCCAAGTCCATCCCCATACAATCCCACTAACCATTATACTCAAGTTTTTCCATGGTTGTTTCACGAATCCCCCAGCCATATCTAAAAAAAAATCCCAAAACAATCTATCCACTCTCCTCAAGAAACACATCTTCAGTGGTGTACCCCAGGATCATTGGGTGTTTCGGCTCTTTAAACACCAGACACCCTCCTCTGGGGCGGCCCGCCCAAGGGGATCAGTCCTGGGCGTGTGTTTCAGACAACATCTATGAACCTCCCACTAACTAGGCACTATTCACATCTCACCTAAGAGAACCAAAAACCCGAATAGAAATTCAAAGCTCAACTGCAAAGGCCTCCCCACCATCCCCAACAACCTCAACCAACTATTATACGACCCCTAATGCTAAGCATCGATAGAAGACTGGGAATCCTGTTACGGCCCTTTTAACCCAAGGCCACCCTCTCTGCGTGCTGTCCAAGTGGACCCAGAGAGGTCGGATACTTTACCTCCCAAACCAAGTAGCCCCTTCGTTAACACCGCAAGGTATCCCAGGGTACCCGAAAAGGGCCTGTGTCACGAGCCTATGATTGGCGGGTACAAGTGCCAAAATGGGCAATAACAAGTACCAAGCTTCTACCAGCCATAAACTCTAAGTAAATGCAAGAACCTTAACAGACATCACACCTACCAGTGCAACCGCAAGGGAGCATAACCTTAACGAACTCCTATCTTCAAAAACCCCCTATCCTAATCTACCTACTGTCACATTCCTGGTAACCTTCCAATCCTTCATTACCCACAATCCTCGGTAACCCAACCGTCCTGTTATCGTTGTTTTCCAACGTGAATCCCAGCACCATGAATCCTTCCTGATCCGATCGACGATTCCTTCAATCCTTTCTTCGATTTTCCCCATCTCAATCCTCGGTAATCCAACCGTCCCATTATCGTCCAACGTGAATCCCAGCACCATGAATCCTTCCCGATCCGATCGACGATTCCTTCTGCAATCCTCCTATCGATCCTTCCTTCGATTTATCCCACCATCTATGTGTAACCTGTTTCCCTAACCTAACCACTTCACCAGAAATGGCAATTCTCAAAGTCCAAAACTGATCCCACATCCAGTCTCGAACCCCGATCTCCCCGCCGCCAGTCCACCAGCACCAACCACTACACCACTCAATTACTCCCATCCACCTCATCCAAACCTAATGTATCCAGTATCCCCGATGCAATCGGTGCCCAAAACAAACATATGCATATATCCCAATGCTGGCCTCGAACCTAGGTCCTCTGGTCTGAAACCTACCGACACTAACCACTCAACCAAGCCTTCCCTCCATCTGACCTAACTATCTACCCACTTAACCAAAGAAAACCTACCATCCCGAAAAGAGAGTTTAAAGCCAGTCTCGAACCCGGATCTCCCAGTCCCTAAACTACCAACACTAACCACTCTGCCACCTGATTCCCCAAACCAACTATAATAAATATCAATAGTAGTAATAATAATAATAATAATAATAATAATAATAATAATAATAATTATTATTATTATTACAATAATACAATAATAAATTACAAATAATGATCAATAATAACCATTAACAATAATTAATTATTAATAATTAAAATAAATATAAAAATAAGAACAAAAACAATATAAAAAAATATATTAAGGGATGTTCTAGGTATCTTAAAATAAACAACCCAAATCCCCCGTAAGGGGTAGGTTTTAGTGCTTATGCAAATACAGGGATAGTCTAATTAAGTCACCCTCCTGTGAGGGGTAGGTTTAGGTATACTAAAATAATTAAGCCCCAATCCCCTGTAAGGGGTAGGTTTTAGTGCTTGTGCAGATATAGGGATAGTCTAATTAAGTCACCCTCCTGTGAGGGGTAAGTTTAGGTATACTAAAATCATTAAGCCCCAATCCCCTGTGAGGGGTAGGTTTTAGTGCTTGTGCAGATACAGGGATAGTCTAATTAAGTCACCCTCCTGTGAGGGGTAGGTTTAGGTATACTAAAATCATTAAGCCCCAATCCCCTGTGAGGGGTAGGTTTTAGTGGTTAGGGTTAGGGTTAGGGTTAGGGTTAGGTTAGGTTAGGGTTAGGGGAAAAAAATACCATAAACTGTCCGAAGACAAATTCAGGTTAGGCACGGTCCGTCGTTCTACTGGCCGCTCCCCGAATACAAACACCAAAGTGAACCCAGCAATGTCCTAGAGAGACATGTATAATTATAAAATAATAAAATGGAGGGCTAACTCGCCATGTGCTAAATCCAATAGGGCTATATTGCCGAGGTTTACGCCAGAAAGGGTTAATTTTGCGGAAAAAACGAGGGTAGGTTTTAGTGCAGATGTGTGGAAGGGCACAAACACGATTTTCCAACGTCTGTATGGACATTGGAGAGACACTCAACGTCACAGTGGACGGAGAAAAAATTAATTTGGCTCATCAACATCACGACACTCAATGATGGAGGCCTTCTGAACCAACTCAACGCCTATATGGGCTGAAGAGAAAATTTTCCAGAGCTGTTCAACATCATCCCCACTCAAAATGATGGCAGCTGTACTCATTTTTACGGTATTGTGTCATTCAGGTACTCTCGCGACGCGTTTCGAACTTTCCCAAGGTTCTCATCAGGCGGATTGGAATGACTGCTGTCTCTTACTCACTCTACTGAAATGTGGTAGAGGGCGTGGTCCCCCTGGACTTTATAGTTCAGAGGGCTGGGCCCCTCCCACTACTGCAAGAACACACTGTTCAGCACTGTATGGTGCATCATAAATCGTTTTTTCACTATCAATAAATTTGTATTCAATTTTAAAATTTAATAATTATACACAAACACTCACAAACACCAAAAGGAACACTCAAATGCAGTCTCCAGGGTCCAGAGGCAGAGGCACTGGCTTGGTTAGGGGAAAAAAATACCATAAACTGTCCGAAGACAAATTCAGGTTAGGCACGGTCCGTCGTTCTACTGGCCGCTCCCCGAATACAAACACCAAAGTGAACCCAGCAATGTCCTAGAGAGACATGTATAATTATAAAATAATAAAATGGAGGGCTAACTCGCCATGTGCTAAATCCAATAGGGCTATATTGCCGAGGTTTACGCCAGAAAGGGTTAATTTTGCGGAAAAAACGAGGGTAGGTTTTAGTGCAGATGTGTGGAAGGGCACAAACACGATTTTCCAACGTCTGTATGGACATTGGAGAGACACTCAACGTCACAGTGGACGGAGAAAAAATTAATTTGGCTCATCAACATCACGACACTCAATGATGGAGGCCTTCTGAACCAACTCAACGCCTATATGGGCTGAAGAGAAAATTTTCCAGAGCTGTTCAACATCATCCCCACTCAAAATGATGGCAGCTGTACTCATTTTTACGGTATTGTGTCATTCAGGTACTCTCGCGACGCGTTTCGAACTTTCCCAAGGTTCTCATCAGGCGGATTGGAATGACTGCTGTCTCTTACTCACTCTACTGAAATGTGGTAGAGGGCGTGGTCCCCCTGGACTTTATAGTTCAGAGGGCTGGGCCCCTCCCACTACTGCAAGAACACACTGTTCAGCACTGTATGGTGCATCATAAATCGTTTTTTCACTATCAATAAATTTGTATTCAATTTTAAAATTTAATAATTATACACAAACACTCACAAACACCAAAAGGAACACTCAAATGCAGTCTCCAGGGTCCAGAGGCAGAGGCACTGGCTTGGTTAGGGGAAAAAAATACCATAAACTGTCCGAAGACAAATTCAGGTTAGGCACGGTCCGTCGTTCTACTGGCCGCTCCCCGAATACAAACACCAAAGTGAACCCAGCAATGTCCTAGAGAGACATGTATAATTATAAAATAATAAAATGGAGGGCTAACTCGCCATGTGCTAAATCCAATAGGGCTATATTGCCGAGGTTTACGCCAGAAAGGGTTAATTTTGCGGAAAAAACGAGGGTAGGTTTTAGTGCAGATGTGTGGAAGGGCACAAACACGATTTTCCAACGTCTGTATGGACATTGGAGAGACACTCAACGTCACAGTGGACGGAGAAAAAATTAATTTGGCTCATCAACATCACGACACTCAATGATGGAGGCCTTCTGAACCAACTCAACGCCTATATGGGCTGAAGAGAAAATTTTCCAGAGCTGTTCAACATCATCCCCACTCAAAATGATGGCAGCTGTACTCATTTTTACGGTATTGTGTCATTCAGGTACTCTCGCGACGCGTTTCGAACTTTCCCAAGGTTCTCATCAGGCGGATTGGAATGACTGCTGTCTCTTACTCACTCTACTGAAATGTGGTAGAGGGCGTGGTCCCCCTGGACTTTATAGTTCAGAGGGCTGGGCCCCTCCCACTACTGCAAGAACACACTGTTCAGCACTGTATGGTGCATCATAAATCGTTTTTTCACTATCAATAAATTTGTATTCAATTTTAAAATTTAATAATTATACACAAACACTCACAAACACCAAAAGGAACACTCAAATGCAGTCTCCAGGGTCCAGAGGCAGAGGCACTGGCTTGGTTAGGGGAAAAAAATACCATAAACTGTCCGAAGACAAATTCAGGTTAGGCACGGTCCGTCGTTCTACTGGCCGCTCCCCGAATACAAACACCAAAGTGAACCCAGCAATGTCCTAGAGAGACATGTATAATTATAAAATAATAAAATGGAGGGCTAACTCGCCATGTGCTAAATCCAATAGGGCTATATTGCCGAGGTTTACGCCAGAAAGGGTTAATTTTGCGGAAAAAACGAGGGTAGGTTTTAGTGCAGATGTGTGGAAGGGCACAAACACGATTTTCCAACGTCTGTATGGACATTGGAGAGACACTCAACGTCACAGTGGACGGAGAAAAAATTAATTTGGCTCATCAACATCACGACACTCAATGATGGAGGCCTTCTGAACCAACTCAACGCCTATATGGGCTGAAGAGAAAATTTTCCAGAGCTGTTCAACATCATCCCCACTCAAAATGATGGCAGCTGTACTCATTTTTACGGTATTGTGTCATTCAGGTACTCTCGCGACGCGTTTCGAACTTTCCCAAGGTTCTCATCAGGCGGATTGGAATGACTGCTGTCTCTTACTCACTCTACTGAAATGTGGTAGAGGGCGTGGTCCCCCTGGACTTTATAGTTCAGAGGGCTGGGCCCCTCCCACTACTGCAAGAACACACTGTTCAGCACTGTATGGTGCATCATAAATCGTTTTTTCACTATCAATAAATTTGTATTCAATTTTAAAATTTAATAATTATACACAAACACTCACAAACACCAAAAGGAACACTCAAATGCAGTCTCCAGGGTCCAGAGGCAGAGGCACTGGCTTGGTTAGGGGAAAAAAATACCATAAACTGTCCGAAGACAAATTCAGGTTAGGCACGGTCCGTCGTTCTACTGGCCGCTCCCCGAATACAAACACCAAAGTGAACCCAGCAATGTCCTAGAGAGACATGTATAATTATAAAATAATAAAATGGAGGGCTAACTCGCCATGTGCTAAATCCAATAGGGCTATATTGCCGAGGTTTACGCCAGAAAGGGTTAATTTTGCGGAAAAAACGAGGGTAGGTTTTAGTGCAGATGTGTGGAAGGGCACAAACACGATTTTCCAACGTCTGTATGGACATTGGAGAGACACTCAACGTCACAGTGGACGGAGAAAAAATTAATTTGGCTCATCAACATCACGACACTCAATGATGGAGGCCTTCTGAACCAACTCAACGCCTATATGGGCTGAAGAGAAAATTTTCCAGAGCTGTTCAACATCATCCCCACTCAAAATGATGGCAGCTGTACTCATTTTTACGGTATTGTGTCATTCAGGTACTCTCGCGACGCGTTTCGAACTTTCCCAAGGTTCTCATCAGGCGGATTGGAATGACTGCTGTCTCTTACTCACTCTACTGAAATGTGGTAGAGGGCGTGGTCCCCCTGGACTTTATAGTTCAGAGGGCTGGGCCCCTCCCACTACTGCAAGAACACACTGTTCAGCACTGTATGGTGCATCATAAATCGTTTTTTCACTATCAATAAATTTGTATTCAATTTTAAAATTTAATAATTATACACAAACACTCACAAACACCAAAAGGAACACTCAAATGCAGTCTCCAGGGTCCAGAGGCAGAGGCACTGGCTTGGTTAGGGGAAAAAAATACCATAAACTGTCCGAAGACAAATTCAGGTTAGGCACGGTCCGTCGTTCTACTGGCCGCTCCCCGAATACAAACACCAAAGTGAACCCAGCAATGTCCTAGAGAGACATGTATAATTATAAAATAATAAAATGGAGGGCTAACTCGCCATGTGCTAAATCCAATAGGGCTATATTGCCGAGGTTTACGCCAGAAAGGGTTAATTTTGCGGAAAAAACGAGGGTAGGTTTTAGTGCAGATGTGTGGAAGGGCACAAACACGATTTTCCAACGTCTGTATGGACATTGGAGAGACACTCAACGTCACAGTGGACGGAGAAAAAATTAATTTGGCTCATCAACATCACGACACTCAATGATGGAGGCCTTCTGAACCAACTCAACGCCTATATGGGCTGAAGAGAAAATTTTCCAGAGCTGTTCAACATCATCCCCACTCAAAATGATGGCAGCTGTACTCATTTTTACGGTATTGTGTCATTCAGGTACTCTCGCGACGCGTTTCGAACTTTCCCAAGGTTCTCATCAGGCGGATTGGAATGACTGCTGTCTCTTACTCACTCTACTGAAATGTGGTAGAGGGCGTGGTCCCCCTGGACTTTATAGTTCAGAGGGCTGGGCCCCTCCCACTACTGCAAGAACACACTGTTCAGCACTGTATGGTGCATCATAAATCGTTTTTTCACTATCAATAAATTTGTATTCAATTTTAAAATTTAATAATTATACACAAACACTCACAAACACCAAAAGGAACACTCAAATGCAGTCTCCAGGGTCCAGAGGCAGAGGCACTGGCTTGGTTAGGGGAAAAAAATACCATAAACTGTCCGAAGACAAATTCAGGTTAGGCACGGTCCGTCGTTCTACTGGCCGCTCCCCGAATACAAACACCAAAGTGAACCCAGCAATGTCCTAGAGAGACATGTATAATTATAAAATAATAAAATGGAGGGCTAACTCGCCATGTGCTAAATCCAATAGGGCTATATTGCCGAGGTTTACGCCAGAAAGGGTTAATTTTGCGGAAAAAACGAGGGTAGGTTTTAGTGCAGATGTGTGGAAGGGCACAAACACGATTTTCCAACGTCTGTATGGACATTGGAGAGACACTCAACGTCACAGTGGACGGAGAAAAAATTAATTTGGCTCATCAACATCACGACACTCAATGATGGAGGCCTTCTGAACCAACTCAACGCCTATATGGGCTGAAGAGAAAATTTTCCAGAGCTGTTCAACATCATCCCCACTCAAAATGATGGCAGCTGTACTCATTTTTACGGTATTGTGTCATTCAGGTACTCTCGCGACGCGTTTCGAACTTTCCCAAGGTTCTCATCAGGCGGATTGGAATGACTGCTGTCTCTTACTCACTCTACTGAAATGTGGTAGAGGGCGTGGTCCCCCTGGACTTTATAGTTCAGAGGGCTGGGCCCCTCCCACTACTGCAAGAACACACTGTTCAGCACTGTATGGTGCATCATAAATCGTTTTTTCACTATCAATAAATTTGTATTCAATTTTAAAATTTAATAATTATACACAAACACTCACAAACACCAAAAGGAACACTCAAATGCAGTCTCCAGGGTCCAGAGGCAGAGGCACTGGCTTGGTTAGGGGAAAAAAATACCATAAACTGTCCGAAGACAAATTCAGGTTAGGCACGGTCCGTCGTTCTACTGGCCGCTCCCCGAATACAAACACCAAAGTGAACCCAGCAATGTCCTAGAGAGACATGTATAATTATAAAATAATAAAATGGAGGGCTAACTCGCCATGTGCTAAATCCAATAGGGCTATATTGCCGAGGTTTACGCCAGAAAGGGTTAATTTTGCGGAAAAAACGAGGGTAGGTTTTAGTGCAGATGTGTGGAAGGGCACAAACACGATTTTCCAACGTCTGTATGGACATTGGAGAGACACTCAACGTCACAGTGGACGGAGAAAAAATTAATTTGGCTCATCAACATCACGACACTCAATGATGGAGGCCTTCTGAACCAACTCAACGCCTATATGGGCTGAAGAGAAAATTTTCCAGAGCTGTTCAACATCATCCCCACTCAAAATGATGGCAGCTGTACTCATTTTTACGGTATTGTGTCATTCAGGTACTCTCGCGACGCGTTTCGAACTTTCCCAAGGTTCTCATCAGGCGGATTGGAATGACTGCTGTCTCTTACTCACTCTACTGAAATGTGGTAGAGGGCGTGGTCCCCCTGGACTTTATAGTTCAGAGGGCTGGGCCCCTCCCACTACTGCAAGAACACACTGTTCAGCACTGTATGGTGCATCATAAATCGTTTTTTCACTATCAATAAATTTGTATTCAATTTTAAAATTTAATAATTATACACAAACACTCACAAACACCAAAAGGAACACTCAAATGCAGTCTCCAGGGTCCAGAGGCAGAGGCACTGGCTTGGTTAGGGGAAAAAAATACCATAAACTGTCCGAAGACAAATTCAGGTTAGGCACGGTCCGTCGTTCTACTGGCCGCTCCCCGAATACAAACACCAAAGTGAACCCAGCAATGTCCTAGAGAGACATGTATAATTATAAAATAATAAAATGGAGGGCTAACTCGCCATGTGCTAAATCCAATAGGGCTATATTGCCGAGGTTTACGCCAGAAAGGGTTAATTTTGCGGAAAAAACGAGGGTAGGTTTTAGTGCAGATGTGTGGAAGGGCACAAACACGATTTTCCAACGTCTGTATGGACATTGGAGAGACACTCAACGTCACAGTGGACGGAGAAAAAATTAATTTGGCTCATCAACATCACGACACTCAATGATGGAGGCCTTCTGAACCAACTCAACGCCTATATGGGCTGAAGAGAAAATTTTCCAGAGCTGTTCAACATCATCCCCACTCAAAATGATGGCAGCTGTACTCATTTTTACGGTATTGTGTCATTCAGGTACTCTCGCGACGCGTTTCGAACTTTCCCAAGGTTCTCATCAGGCGGATTGGAATGACTGCTGTCTCTTACTCACTCTACTGAAATGTGGTAGAGGGCGTGGTCCCCCTGGACTTTATAGTTCAGAGGGCTGGGCCCCTCCCACTACTGCAAGAACACACTGTTCAGCACTGTATGGTGCATCATAAATCGTTTTTTCACTATCAATAAATTTGTATTCAATTTTAAAATTTAATAATTATACACAAACACTCACAAACACCAAAAGGAACACTCAAATGCAGTCTCCAGGGTCCAGAGGCAGAGGCACTGGCTTGGTTAGGGGAAAAAAATACCATAAACTGTCCGAAGACAAATTCAGGTTAGGCACGGTCCGTCGTTCTACTGGCCGCTCCCCGAATACAAACACCAAAGTGAACCCAGCAATGTCCTAGAGAGACATGTATAATTATAAAATAATAAAATGGAGGGCTAACTCGCCATGTGCTAAATCCAATAGGGCTATATTGCCGAGGTTTACGCCAGAAAGGGTTAATTTTGCGGAAAAAACGAGGGTAGGTTTTAGTGCAGATGTGTGGAAGGGCACAAACACGATTTTCCAACGTCTGTATGGACATTGGAGAGACACTCAACGTCACAGTGGACGGAGAAAAAATTAATTTGGCTCATCAACATCACGACACTCAATGATGGAGGCCTTCTGAACCAACTCAACGCCTATATGGGCTGAAGAGAAAATTTTCCAGAGCTGTTCAACATCATCCCCACTCAAAATGATGGCAGCTGTACTCATTTTTACGGTATTGTGTCATTCAGGTACTCTCGCGACGCGTTTCGAACTTTCCCAAGGTTCTCATCAGGCGGATTGGAATGACTGCTGTCTCTTACTCACTCTACTGAAATGTGGTAGAGGGCGTGGTCCCCCTGGACTTTATAGTTCAGAGGGCTGGGCCCCTCCCACTACTGCAAGAACACACTGTTCAGCACTGTATGGTGCATCATAAATCGTTTTTTCACTATCAATAAATTTGTATTCAATTTTAAAATTTAATAATTATACACAAACACTCACAAACACCAAAAGGAACACTCAAATGCAGTCTCCAGGGTCCAGAGGCAGAGGCACTGGCTTGGTTAGGGGAAAAAAATACCATAAACTGTCCGAAGACAAATTCAGGTTAGGCACGGTCCGTCGTTCTACTGGCCGCTCCCCGAATACAAACACCAAAGTGAACCCAGCAATGTCCTAGAGAGACATGTATAATTATAAAATAATAAAATGGAGGGCTAACTCGCCATGTGCTAAATCCAATAGGGCTATATTGCCGAGGTTTACGCCAGAAAGGGTTAATTTTGCGGAAAAAACGAGGGTAGGTTTTAGTGCAGATGTGTGGAAGGGCACAAACACGATTTTCCAACGTCTGTATGGACATTGGAGAGACACTCAACGTCACAGTGGACGGAGAAAAAATTAATTTGGCTCATCAACATCACGACACTCAATGATGGAGGCCTTCTGAACCAACTCAACGCCTATATGGGCTGAAGAGAAAATTTTCCAGAGCTGTTCAACATCATCCCCACTCAAAATGATGGCAGCTGTACTCATTTTTACGGTATTGTGTCATTCAGGTACTCTCGCGACGCGTTTCGAACTTTCCCAAGGTTCTCATCAGGCGGATTGGAATGACTGCTGTCTCTTACTCACTCTACTGAAATGTGGTAGAGGGCGTGGTCCCCCTGGACTTTATAGTTCAGAGGGCTGGGCCCCTCCCACTACTGCAAGAACACACTGTTCAGCACTGTATGGTGCATCATAAATCGTTTTTTCACTATCAATAAATTTGTATTCAATTTTAAAATTTAATAATTATACACAAACACTCACAAACACCAAAAGGAACACTCAAATGCAGTCTCCAGGGTCCAGAGGCAGAGGCACTGGCTTGGTTAGGGGAAAAAAATACCATAAACTGTCCGAAGACAAATTCAGGTTAGGCACGGTCCGTCGTTCTACTGGCCGCTCCCCGAATACAAACACCAAAGTGAACCCAGCAATGTCCTAGAGAGACATGTATAATTATAAAATAATAAAATGGAGGGCTAACTCGCCATGTGCTAAATCCAATAGGGCTATATTGCCGAGGTTTACGCCAGAAAGGGTTAATTTTGCGGAAAAAACGAGGGTAGGTTTTAGTGCAGATGTGTGGAAGGGCACAAACACGATTTTCCAACGTCTGTATGGACATTGGAGAGACACTCAACGTCACAGTGGACGGAGAAAAAATTAATTTGGCTCATCAACATCACGACACTCAATGATGGAGGCCTTCTGAACCAACTCAACGCCTATATGGGCTGAAGAGAAAATTTTCCAGAGCTGTTCAACATCATCCCCACTCAAAATGATGGCAGCTGTACTCATTTTTACGGTATTGTGTCATTCAGGTACTCTCGCGACGCGTTTCGAACTTTCCCAAGGTTCTCATCAGGCGGATTGGAATGACTGCTGTCTCTTACTCACTCTACTGAAATGTGGTAGAGGGCGTGGTCCCCCTGGACTTTATAGTTCAGAGGGCTGGGCCCCTCCCACTACTGCAAGAACACACTGTTCAGCACTGTATGGTGCATCATAAATCGTTTTTTCACTATCAATAAATTTGTATTCAATTTTAAAATTTAATAATTATACACAAACACTCACAAACACCAAAAGGAACACTCAAATGCAGTCTCCAGGGTCCAGAGGCAGAGGCACTGGCTTGGTTAGGGGAAAAAAATACCATAAACTGTCCGAAGACAAATTCAGGTTAGGCACGGTCCGTCGTTCTACTGGCCGCTCCCCGAATACAAACACCAAAGTGAACCCAGCAATGTCCTAGAGAGACATGTATAATTATAAAATAATAAAATGGAGGGCTAACTCGCCATGTGCTAAATCCAATAGGGCTATATTGCCGAGGTTTACGCCAGAAAGGGTTAATTTTGCGGAAAAAACGAGGGTAGGTTTTAGTGCAGATGTGTGGAAGGGCACAAACACGATTTTCCAACGTCTGTATGGACATTGGAGAGACACTCAACGTCACAGTGGACGGAGAAAAAATTAATTTGGCTCATCAACATCACGACACTCAATGATGGAGGCCTTCTGAACCAACTCAACGCCTATATGGGCTGAAGAGAAAATTTTCCAGAGCTGTTCAACATCATCCCCACTCAAAATGATGGCAGCTGTACTCATTTTTACGGTATTGTGTCATTCAGGTACTCTCGCGACGCGTTTCGAACTTTCCCAAGGTTCTCATCAGGCGGATTGGAATGACTGCTGTCTCTTACTCACTCTACTGAAATGTGGTAGAGGGCGTGGTCCCCCTGGACTTTATAGTTCAGAGGGCTGGGCCCCTCCCACTACTGCAAGAACACACTGTTCAGCACTGTATGGTGCATCATAAATCGTTTTTTCACTATCAATAAATTTGTATTCAATTTTAAAATTTAATAATTATACACAAACACTCACAAACACCAAAAGGAACACTCAAATGCAGTCTCCAGGGTCCAGAGGCAGAGGCACTGGCTTGGTTAGGGGAAAAAAATACCATAAACTGTCCGAAGACAAATTCAGGTTAGGCACGGTCCGTCGTTCTACTGGCCGCTCCCCGAATACAAACACCAAAGTGAACCCAGCAATGTCCTAGAGAGACATGTATAATTATAAAATAATAAAATGGAGGGCTAACTCGCCATGTGCTAAATCCAATAGGGCTATATTGCCGAGGTTTACGCCAGAAAGGGTTAATTTTGCGGAAAAAACGAGGGTAGGTTTTAGTGCAGATGTGTGGAAGGGCACAAACACGATTTTCCAACGTCTGTATGGACATTGGAGAGACACTCAACGTCACAGTGGACGGAGAAAAAATTAATTTGGCTCATCAACATCACGACACTCAATGATGGAGGCCTTCTGAACCAACTCAACGCCTATATGGGCTGAAGAGAAAATTTTCCAGAGCTGTTCAACATCATCCCCACTCAAAATGATGGCAGCTGTACTCATTTTTACGGTATTGTGTCATTCAGGTACTCTCGCGACGCGTTTCGAACTTTCCCAAGGTTCTCATCAGGCGGATTGGAATGACTGCTGTCTCTTACTCACTCTACTGAAATGTGGTAGAGGGCGTGGTCCCCCTGGACTTTATAGTTCAGAGGGCTGGGCCCCTCCCACTACTGCAAGAACACACTGTTCAGCACTGTATGGTGCATCATAAATCGTTTTTTCACTATCAATAAATTTGTATTCAATTTTAAAATTTAATAATTATACACAAACACTCACAAACACCAAAAGGAACACTCAAATGCAGTCTCCAGGGTCCAGAGGCAGAGGCACTGGCTTGGTTAGGGGAAAAAAATACCATAAACTGTCCGAAGACAAATTCAGGTTAGGCACGGTCCGTCGTTCTACTGGCCGCTCCCCGAATACAAACACCAAAGTGAACCCAGCAATGTCCTAGAGAGACATGTATAATTATAAAATAATAAAATGGAGGGCTAACTCGCCATGTGCTAAATCCAATAGGGCTATATTGCCGAGGTTTACGCCAGAAAGGGTTAATTTTGCGGAAAAAACGAGGGTAGGTTTTAGTGCAGATGTGTGGAAGGGCACAAACACGATTTTCCAACGTCTGTATGGACATTGGAGAGACACTCAACGTCACAGTGGACGGAGAAAAAATTAATTTGGCTCATCAACATCACGACACTCAATGATGGAGGCCTTCTGAACCAACTCAACGCCTATATGGGCTGAAGAGAAAATTTTCCAGAGCTGTTCAACATCATCCCCACTCAAAATGATGGCAGCTGTACTCATTTTTACGGTATTGTGTCATTCAGGTACTCTCGCGACGCGTTTCGAACTTTCCCAAGGTTCTCATCAGGCGGATTGGAATGACTGCTGTCTCTTACTCACTCTACTGAAATGTGGTAGAGGGCGTGGTCCCCCTGGACTTTATAGTTCAGAGGGCTGGGCCCCTCCCACTACTGCAAGAACACACTGTTCAGCACTGTATGGTGCATCATAAATCGTTTTTTCACTATCAATAAATTTGTATTCAATTTTAAAATTTAATAATTATACACAAACACTCACAAACACCAAAAGGAACACTCAAATGCAGTCTCCAGGGTCCAGAGGCAGAGGCACTGGCTTGGTTAGGGGAAAAAAATACCATAAACTGTCCGAAGACAAATTCAGGTTAGGCACGGTCCGTCGTTCTACTGGCCGCTCCCCGAATACAAACACCAAAGTGAACCCAGCAATGTCCTAGAGAGACATGTATAATTATAAAATAATAAAATGGAGGGCTAACTCGCCATGTGCTAAATCCAATAGGGCTATATTGCCGAGGTTTACGCCAGAAAGGGTTAATTTTGCGGAAAAAACGAGGGTAGGTTTTAGTGCAGATGTGTGGAAGGGCACAAACACGATTTTCCAACGTCTGTATGGACATTGGAGAGACACTCAACGTCACAGTGGACGGAGAAAAAATTAATTTGGCTCATCAACATCACGACACTCAATGATGGAGGCCTTCTGAACCAACTCAACGCCTATATGGGCTGAAGAGAAAATTTTCCAGAGCTGTTCAACATCATCCCCACTCAAAATGATGGCAGCTGTACTCATTTTTACGGTATTGTGTCATTCAGGTACTCTCGCGACGCGTTTCGAACTTTCCCAAGGTTCTCATCAGGCGGATTGGAATGACTGCTGTCTCTTACTCACTCTACTGAAATGTGGTAGAGGGCGTGGTCCCCCTGGACTTTATAGTTCAGAGGGCTGGGCCCCTCCCACTACTGCAAGAACACACTGTTCAGCACTGTATGGTGCATCATAAATCGTTTTTTCACTATCAATAAATTTGTATTCAATTTTAAAATTTAATAATTATACACAAACACTCACAAACACCAAAAGGAACACTCAAATGCAGTCTCCAGGGTCCAGAGGCAGAGGCACTGGCTTGGTTAGGGGAAAAAAATACCATAAACTGTCCGAAGACAAATTCAGGTTAGGCACGGTCCGTCGTTCTACTGGCCGCTCCCCGAATACAAACACCAAAGTGAACCCAGCAATGTCCTAGAGAGACATGTATAATTATAAAATAATAAAATGGAGGGCTAACTCGCCATGTGCTAAATCCAATAGGGCTATATTGCCGAGGTTTACGCCAGAAAGGGTTAATTTTGCGGAAAAAACGAGGGTAGGTTTTAGTGCAGATGTGTGGAAGGGCACAAACACGATTTTCCAACGTCTGTATGGACATTGGAGAGACACTCAACGTCACAGTGGACGGAGAAAAAATTAATTTGGCTCATCAACATCACGACACTCAATGATGGAGGCCTTCTGAACCAACTCAACGCCTATATGGGCTGAAGAGAAAATTTTCCAGAGCTGTTCAACATCATCCCCACTCAAAATGATGGCAGCTGTACTCATTTTTACGGTATTGTGTCATTCAGGTACTCTCGCGACGCGTTTCGAACTTTCCCAAGGTTCTCATCAGGCGGATTGGAATGACTGCTGTCTCTTACTCACTCTACTGAAATGTGGTAGAGGGCGTGGTCCCCCTGGACTTTATAGTTCAGAGGGCTGGGCCCCTCCCACTACTGCAAGAACACACTGTTCAGCACTGTATGGTGCATCATAAATCGTTTTTTCACTATCAATAAATTTGTATTCAATTTTAAAATTTAATAATTATACACAAACACTCACAAACACCAAAAGGAACACTCAAATGCAGTCTCCAGGGTCCAGAGGCAGAGGCACTGGCTTGGTTAGGGGAAAAAAATACCATAAACTGTCCGAAGACAAATTCAGGTTAGGCACGGTCCGTCGTTCTACTGGCCGCTCCCCGAATACAAACACCAAAGTGAACCCAGCAATGTCCTAGAGAGACATGTATAATTATAAAATAATAAAATGGAGGGCTAACTCGCCATGTGCTAAATCCAATAGGGCTATATTGCCGAGGTTTACGCCAGAAAGGGTTAATTTTGCGGAAAAAACGAGGGTAGGTTTTAGTGCAGATGTGTGGAAGGGCACAAACACGATTTTCCAACGTCTGTATGGACATTGGAGAGACACTCAACGTCACAGTGGACGGAGAAAAAATTAATTTGGCTCATCAACATCACGACACTCAATGATGGAGGCCTTCTGAACCAACTCAACGCCTATATGGGCTGAAGAGAAAATTTTCCAGAGCTGTTCAACATCATCCCCACTCAAAATGATGGCAGCTGTACTCATTTTTACGGTATTGTGTCATTCAGGTACTCTCGCGACGCGTTTCGAACTTTCCCAAGGTTCTCATCAGGCGGATTGGAATGACTGCTGTCTCTTACTCACTCTACTGAAATGTGGTAGAGGGCGTGGTCCCCCTGGACTTTATAGTTCAGAGGGCTGGGCCCCTCCCACTACTGCAAGAACACACTGTTCAGCACTGTATGGTGCATCATAAATCGTTTTTTCACTATCAATAAATTTGTATTCAATTTTAAAATTTAATAATTATACACAAACACTCACAAACACCAAAAGGAACACTCAAATGCAGTCTCCAGGGTCCAGAGGCAGAGGCACTGGCTTGGTTAGGGGAAAAAAATACCATAAACTGTCCGAAGACAAATTCAGGTTAGGCACGGTCCGTCGTTCTACTGGCCGCTCCCCGAATACAAACACCAAAGTGAACCCAGCAATGTCCTAGAGAGACATGTATAATTATAAAATAATAAAATGGAGGGCTAACTCGCCATGTGCTAAATCCAATAGGGCTATATTGCCGAGGTTTACGCCAGAAAGGGTTAATTTTGCGGAAAAAACGAGGGTAGGTTTTAGTGCAGATGTGTGGAAGGGCACAAACACGATTTTCCAACGTCTGTATGGACATTGGAGAGACACTCAACGTCACAGTGGACGGAGAAAAAATTAATTTGGCTCATCAACATCACGACACTCAATGATGGAGGCCTTCTGAACCAACTCAACGCCTATATGGGCTGAAGAGAAAATTTTCCAGAGCTGTTCAACATCATCCCCACTCAAAATGATGGCAGCTGTACTCATTTTTACGGTATTGTGTCATTCAGGTACTCTCGCGACGCGTTTCGAACTTTCCCAAGGTTCTCATCAGGCGGATTGGAATGACTGCTGTCTCTTACTCACTCTACTGAAATGTGGTAGAGGGCGTGGTCCCCCTGGACTTTATAGTTCAGAGGGCTGGGCCCCTCCCACTACTGCAAGAACACACTGTTCAGCACTGTATGGTGCATCATAAATCGTTTTTTCACTATCAATAAATTTGTATTCAATTTTAAAATTTAATAATTATACACAAACACTCACAAACACCAAAAGGAACACTCAAATGCAGTCTCCAGGGTCCAGAGGCAGAGGCACTGGCTTGGTTAGGGGAAAAAAATACCATAAACTGTCCGAAGACAAATTCAGGTTAGGCACGGTCCGTCGTTCTACTGGCCGCTCCCCGAATACAAACACCAAAGTGAACCCAGCAATGTCCTAGAGAGACATGTATAATTATAAAATAATAAAATGGAGGGCTAACTCGCCATGTGCTAAATCCAATAGGGCTATATTGCCGAGGTTTACGCCAGAAAGGGTTAATTTTGCGGAAAAAACGAGGGTAGGTTTTAGTGCAGATGTGTGGAAGGGCACAAACACGATTTTCCAACGTCTGTATGGACATTGGAGAGACACTCAACGTCACAGTGGACGGAGAAAAAATTAATTTGGCTCATCAACATCACGACACTCAATGATGGAGGCCTTCTGAACCAACTCAACGCCTATATGGGCTGAAGAGAAAATTTTCCAGAGCTGTTCAACATCATCCCCACTCAAAATGATGGCAGCTGTACTCATTTTTACGGTATTGTGTCATTCAGGTACTCTCGCGACGCGTTTCGAACTTTCCCAAGGTTCTCATCAGGCGGATTGGAATGACTGCTGTCTCTTACTCACTCTACTGAAATGTGGTAGAGGGCGTGGTCCCCCTGGACTTTATAGTTCAGAGGGCTGGGCCCCTCCCACTACTGCAAGAACACACTGTTCAGCACTGTATGGTGCATCATAAATCGTTTTTTCACTATCAATAAATTTGTATTCAATTTTAAAATTTAATAATTATACACAAACACTCACAAACACCAAAAGGAACACTCAAATGCAGTCTCCAGGGTCCAGAGGCAGAGGCACTGGCTTGGTTAGGGGAAAAAAATACCATAAACTGTCCGAAGACAAATTCAGGTTAGGCACGGTCCGTCGTTCTACTGGCCGCTCCCCGAATACAAACACCAAAGTGAACCCAGCAATGTCCTAGAGAGACATGTATAATTATAAAATAATAAAATGGAGGGCTAACTCGCCATGTGCTAAATCCAATAGGGCTATATTGCCGAGGTTTACGCCAGAAAGGGTTAATTTTGCGGAAAAAACGAGGGTAGGTTTTAGTGCAGATGTGTGGAAGGGCACAAACACGATTTTCCAACGTCTGTATGGACATTGGAGAGACACTCAACGTCACAGTGGACGGAGAAAAAATTAATTTGGCTCATCAACATCACGACACTCAATGATGGAGGCCTTCTGAACCAACTCAACGCCTATATGGGCTGAAGAGAAAATTTTCCAGAGCTGTTCAACATCATCCCCACTCAAAATGATGGCAGCTGTACTCATTTTTACGGTATTGTGTCATTCAGGTACTCTCGCGACGCGTTTCGAACTTTCCCAAGGTTCTCATCAGGCGGATTGGAATGACTGCTGTCTCTTACTCACTCTACTGAAATGTGGTAGAGGGCGTGGTCCCCCTGGACTTTATAGTTCAGAGGGCTGGGCCCCTCCCACTACTGCAAGAACACACTGTTCAGCACTGTATGGTGCATCATAAATCGTTTTTTCACTATCAATAAATTTGTATTCAATTTTAAAATTTAATAATTATACACAAACACTCACAAACACCAAAAGGAACACTCAAATGCAGTCTCCAGGGTCCAGAGGCAGAGGCACTGGCTTGGTTAGGGGAAAAAAATACCATAAACTGTCCGAAGACAAATTCAGGTTAGGCACGGTCCGTCGTTCTACTGGCCGCTCCCCGAATACAAACACCAAAGTGAACCCAGCAATGTCCTAGAGAGACATGTATAATTATAAAATAATAAAATGGAGGGCTAACTCGCCATGTGCTAAATCCAATAGGGCTATATTGCCGAGGTTTACGCCAGAAAGGGTTAATTTTGCGGAAAAAACGAGGGTAGGTTTTAGTGCAGATGTGTGGAAGGGCACAAACACGATTTTCCAACGTCTGTATGGACATTGGAGAGACACTCAACGTCACAGTGGACGGAGAAAAAATTAATTTGGCTCATCAACATCACGACACTCAATGATGGAGGCCTTCTGAACCAACTCAACGCCTATATGGGCTGAAGAGAAAATTTTCCAGAGCTGTTCAACATCATCCCCACTCAAAATGATGGCAGCTGTACTCATTTTTACGGTATTGTGTCATTCAGGTACTCTCGCGACGCGTTTCGAACTTTCCCAAGGTTCTCATCAGGCGGATTGGAATGACTGCTGTCTCTTACTCACTCTACTGAAATGTGGTAGAGGGCGTGGTCCCCCTGGACTTTATAGTTCAGAGGGCTGGGCCCCTCCCACTACTGCAAGAACACACTGTTCAGCACTGTATGGTGCATCATAAATCGTTTTTTCACTATCAATAAATTTGTATTCAATTTTAAAATTTAATAATTATACACAAACACTCACAAACACCAAAAGGAACACTCAAATGCAGTCTCCAGGGTCCAGAGGCAGAGGCACTGGCTTGGTTAGGGGAAAAAAATACCATAAACTGTCCGAAGACAAATTCAGGTTAGGCACGGTCCGTCGTTCTACTGGCCGCTCCCCGAATACAAACACCAAAGTGAACCCAGCAATGTCCTAGAGAGACATGTATAATTATAAAATAATAAAATGGAGGGCTAACTCGCCATGTGCTAAATCCAATAGGGCTATATTGCCGAGGTTTACGCCAGAAAGGGTTAATTTTGCGGAAAAAACGAGGGTAGGTTTTAGTGCAGATGTGTGGAAGGGCACAAACACGATTTTCCAACGTCTGTATGGACATTGGAGAGACACTCAACGTCACAGTGGACGGAGAAAAAATTAATTTGGCTCATCAACATCACGACACTCAATGATGGAGGCCTTCTGAACCAACTCAACGCCTATATGGGCTGAAGAGAAAATTTTCCAGAGCTGTTCAACATCATCCCCACTCAAAATGATGGCAGCTGTACTCATTTTTACGGTATTGTGTCATTCAGGTACTCTCGCGACGCGTTTCGAACTTTCCCAAGGTTCTCATCAGGCGGATTGGAATGACTGCTGTCTCTTACTCACTCTACTGAAATGTGGTAGAGGGCGTGGTCCCCCTGGACTTTATAGTTCAGAGGGCTGGGCCCCTCCCACTACTGCAAGAACACACTGTTCAGCACTGTATGGTGCATCATAAATCGTTTTTTCACTATCAATAAATTTGTATTCAATTTTAAAATTTAATAATTATACACAAACACTCACAAACACCAAAAGGAACACTCAAATGCAGTCTCCAGGGTCCAGAGGCAGAGGCACTGGCTTGGTTAGGGGAAAAAAATACCATAAACTGTCCGAAGACAAATTCAGGTTAGGCACGGTCCGTCGTTCTACTGGCCGCTCCCCGAATACAAACACCAAAGTGAACCCAGCAATGTCCTAGAGAGACATGTATAATTATAAAATAATAAAATGGAGGGCTAACTCGCCATGTGCTAAATCCAATAGGGCTATATTGCCGAGGTTTACGCCAGAAAGGGTTAATTTTGCGGAAAAAACGAGGGTAGGTTTTAGTGCAGATGTGTGGAAGGGCACAAACACGATTTTCCAACGTCTGTATGGACATTGGAGAGACACTCAACGTCACAGTGGACGGAGAAAAAATTAATTTGGCTCATCAACATCACGACACTCAATGATGGAGGCCTTCTGAACCAACTCAACGCCTATATGGGCTGAAGAGAAAATTTTCCAGAGCTGTTCAACATCATCCCCACTCAAAATGATGGCAGCTGTACTCATTTTTACGGTATTGTGTCATTCAGGTACTCTCGCGACGCGTTTCGAACTTTCCCAAGGTTCTCATCAGGCGGATTGGAATGACTGCTGTCTCTTACTCACTCTACTGAAATGTGGTAGAGGGCGTGGTCCCCCTGGACTTTATAGTTCAGAGGGCTGGGCCCCTCCCACTACTGCAAGAACACACTGTTCAGCACTGTATGGTGCATCATAAATCGTTTTTTCACTATCAATAAATTTGTATTCAATTTTAAAATTTAATAATTATACACAAACACTCACAAACACCAAAAGGAACACTCAAATGCAGTCTCCAGGGTCCAGAGGCAGAGGCACTGGCTTGGTTAGGGGAAAAAAATACCATAAACTGTCCGAAGACAAATTCAGGTTAGGCACGGTCCGTCGTTCTACTGGCCGCTCCCCGAATACAAACACCAAAGTGAACCCAGCAATGTCCTAGAGAGACATGTATAATTATAAAATAATAAAATGGAGGGCTAACTCGCCATGTGCTAAATCCAATAGGGCTATATTGCCGAGGTTTACGCCAGAAAGGGTTAATTTTGCGGAAAAAACGAGGGTAGGTTTTAGTGCAGATGTGTGGAAGGGCACAAACACGATTTTCCAACGTCTGTATGGACATTGGAGAGACACTCAACGTCACAGTGGACGGAGAAAAAATTAATTTGGCTCATCAACATCACGACACTCAATGATGGAGGCCTTCTGAACCAACTCAACGCCTATATGGGCTGAAGAGAAAATTTTCCAGAGCTGTTCAACATCATCCCCACTCAAAATGATGGCAGCTGTACTCATTTTTACGGTATTGTGTCATTCAGGTACTCTCGCGACGCGTTTCGAACTTTCCCAAGGTTCTCATCAGGCGGATTGGAATGACTGCTGTCTCTTACTCACTCTACTGAAATGTGGTAGAGGGCGTGGTCCCCCTGGACTTTATAGTTCAGAGGGCTGGGCCCCTCCCACTACTGCAAGAACACACTGTTCAGCACTGTATGGTGCATCATAAATCGTTTTTTCACTATCAATAAATTTGTATTCAATTTTAAAATTTAATAATTATACACAAACACTCACAAACACCAAAAGGAACACTCAAATGCAGTCTCCAGGGTCCAGAGGCAGAGGCACTGGCTTGGTTAGGGGAAAAAAATACCATAAACTGTCCGAAGACAAATTCAGGTTAGGCACGGTCCGTCGTTCTACTGGCCGCTCCCCGAATACAAACACCAAAGTGAACCCAGCAATGTCCTAGAGAGACATGTATAATTATAAAATAATAAAATGGAGGGCTAACTCGCCATGTGCTAAATCCAATAGGGCTATATTGCCGAGGTTTACGCCAGAAAGGGTTAATTTTGCGGAAAAAACGAGGGTAGGTTTTAGTGCAGATGTGTGGAAGGGCACAAACACGATTTTCCAACGTCTGTATGGACATTGGAGAGACACTCAACGTCACAGTGGACGGAGAAAAAATTAATTTGGCTCATCAACATCACGACACTCAATGATGGAGGCCTTCTGAACCAACTCAACGCCTATATGGGCTGAAGAGAAAATTTTCCAGAGCTGTTCAACATCATCCCCACTCAAAATGATGGCAGCTGTACTCATTTTTACGGTATTGTGTCATTCAGGTACTCTCGCGACGCGTTTCGAACTTTCCCAAGGTTCTCATCAGGCGGATTGGAATGACTGCTGTCTCTTACTCACTCTACTGAAATGTGGTAGAGGGCGTGGTCCCCCTGGACTTTATAGTTCAGAGGGCTGGGCCCCTCCCACTACTGCAAGAACACACTGTTCAGCACTGTATGGTGCATCATAAATCGTTTTTTCACTATCAATAAATTTGTATTCAATTTTAAAATTTAATAATTATACACAAACACTCACAAACACCAAAAGGAACACTCAAATGCAGTCTCCAGGGTCCAGAGGCAGAGGCACTGGCTTGGTTAGGGGAAAAAAATACCATAAACTGTCCGAAGACAAATTCAGGTTAGGCACGGTCCGTCGTTCTACTGGCCGCTCCCCGAATACAAACACCAAAGTGAACCCAGCAATGTCCTAGAGAGACATGTATAATTATAAAATAATAAAATGGAGGGCTAACTCGCCATGTGCTAAATCCAATAGGGCTATATTGCCGAGGTTTACGCCAGAAAGGGTTAATTTTGCGGAAAAAACGAGGGTAGGTTTTAGTGCAGATGTGTGGAAGGGCACAAACACGATTTTCCAACGTCTGTATGGACATTGGAGAGACACTCAACGTCACAGTGGACGGAGAAAAAATTAATTTGGCTCATCAACATCACGACACTCAATGATGGAGGCCTTCTGAACCAACTCAACGCCTATATGGGCTGAAGAGAAAATTTTCCAGAGCTGTTCAACATCATCCCCACTCAAAATGATGGCAGCTGTACTCATTTTTACGGTATTGTGTCATTCAGGTACTCTCGCGACGCGTTTCGAACTTTCCCAAGGTTCTCATCAGGCGGATTGGAATGACTGCTGTCTCTTACTCACTCTACTGAAATGTGGTAGAGGGCGTGGTCCCCCTGGACTTTATAGTTCAGAGGGCTGGGCCCCTCCCACTACTGCAAGAACACACTGTTCAGCACTGTATGGTGCATCATAAATCGTTTTTTCACTATCAATAAATTTGTATTCAATTTTAAAATTTAATAATTATACACAAACACTCACAAACACCAAAAGGAACACTCAAATGCAGTCTCCAGGGTCCAGAGGCAGAGGCACTGGCTTGGTTAGGGGAAAAAAATACCATAAACTGTCCGAAGACAAATTCAGGTTAGGCACGGTCCGTCGTTCTACTGGCCGCTCCCCGAATACAAACACCAAAGTGAACCCAGCAATGTCCTAGAGAGACATGTATAATTATAAAATAATAAAATGGAGGGCTAACTCGCCATGTGCTAAATCCAATAGGGCTATATTGCCGAGGTTTACGCCAGAAAGGGTTAATTTTGCGGAAAAAACGAGGGTAGGTTTTAGTGCAGATGTGTGGAAGGGCACAAACACGATTTTCCAACGTCTGTATGGACATTGGAGAGACACTCAACGTCACAGTGGACGGAGAAAAAATTAATTTGGCTCATCAACATCACGACACTCAATGATGGAGGCCTTCTGAACCAACTCAACGCCTATATGGGCTGAAGAGAAAATTTTCCAGAGCTGTTCAACATCATCCCCACTCAAAATGATGGCAGCTGTACTCATTTTTACGGTATTGTGTCATTCAGGTACTCTCGCGACGCGTTTCGAACTTTCCCAAGGTTCTCATCAGGCGGATTGGAATGACTGCTGTCTCTTACTCACTCTACTGAAATGTGGTAGAGGGCGTGGTCCCCCTGGACTTTATAGTTCAGAGGGCTGGGCCCCTCCCACTACTGCAAGAACACACTGTTCAGCACTGTATGGTGCATCATAAATCGTTTTTTCACTATCAATAAATTTGTATTCAATTTTAAAATTTAATAATTATACACAAACACTCACAAACACCAAAAGGAACACTCAAATGCAGTCTCCAGGGTCCAGAGGCAGAGGCACTGGCTTGGTTAGGGGAAAAAAATACCATAAACTGTCCGAAGACAAATTCAGGTTAGGCACGGTCCGTCGTTCTACTGGCCGCTCCCCGAATACAAACACCAAAGTGAACCCAGCAATGTCCTAGAGAGACATGTATAATTATAAAATAATAAAATGGAGGGCTAACTCGCCATGTGCTAAATCCAATAGGGCTATATTGCCGAGGTTTACGCCAGAAAGGGTTAATTTTGCGGAAAAAACGAGGGTAGGTTTTAGTGCAGATGTGTGGAAGGGCACAAACACGATTTTCCAACGTCTGTATGGACATTGGAGAGACACTCAACGTCACAGTGGACGGAGAAAAAATTAATTTGGCTCATCAACATCACGACACTCAATGATGGAGGCCTTCTGAACCAACTCAACGCCTATATGGGCTGAAGAGAAAATTTTCCAGAGCTGTTCAACATCATCCCCACTCAAAATGATGGCAGCTGTACTCATTTTTACGGTATTGTGTCATTCAGGTACTCTCGCGACGCGTTTCGAACTTTCCCAAGGTTCTCATCAGGCGGATTGGAATGACTGCTGTCTCTTACTCACTCTACTGAAATGTGGTAGAGGGCGTGGTCCCCCTGGACTTTATAGTTCAGAGGGCTGGGCCCCTCCCACTACTGCAAGAACACACTGTTCAGCACTGTATGGTGCATCATAAATCGTTTTTTCACTATCAATAAATTTGTATTCAATTTTAAAATTTAATAATTATACACAAACACTCACAAACACCAAAAGGAACACTCAAATGCAGTCTCCAGGGTCCAGAGGCAGAGGCACTGGCTTGGTTAGGGGAAAAAAATACCATAAACTGTCCGAAGACAAATTCAGGTTAGGCACGGTCCGTCGTTCTACTGGCCGCTCCCCGAATACAAACACCAAAGTGAACCCAGCAATGTCCTAGAGAGACATGTATAATTATAAAATAATAAAATGGAGGGCTAACTCGCCATGTGCTAAATCCAATAGGGCTATATTGCCGAGGTTTACGCCAGAAAGGGTTAATTTTGCGGAAAAAACGAGGGTAGGTTTTAGTGCAGATGTGTGGAAGGGCACAAACACGATTTTCCAACGTCTGTATGGACATTGGAGAGACACTCAACGTCACAGTGGACGGAGAAAAAATTAATTTGGCTCATCAACATCACGACACTCAATGATGGAGGCCTTCTGAACCAACTCAACGCCTATATGGGCTGAAGAGAAAATTTTCCAGAGCTGTTCAACATCATCCCCACTCAAAATGATGGCAGCTGTACTCATTTTTACGGTATTGTGTCATTCAGGTACTCTCGCGACGCGTTTCGAACTTTCCCAAGGTTCTCATCAGGCGGATTGGAATGACTGCTGTCTCTTACTCACTCTACTGAAATGTGGTAGAGGGCGTGGTCCCCCTGGACTTTATAGTTCAGAGGGCTGGGCCCCTCCCACTACTGCAAGAACACACTGTTCAGCACTGTATGGTGCATCATAAATCGTTTTTTCACTATCAATAAATTTGTATTCAATTTTAAAATTTAATAATTATACACAAACACTCACAAACACCAAAAGGAACACTCAAATGCAGTCTCCAGGGTCCAGAGGCAGAGGCACTGGCTTGGTTAGGGGAAAAAAATACCATAAACTGTCCGAAGACAAATTCAGGTTAGGCACGGTCCGTCGTTCTACTGGCCGCTCCCCGAATACAAACACCAAAGTGAACCCAGCAATGTCCTAGAGAGACATGTATAATTATAAAATAATAAAATGGAGGGCTAACTCGCCATGTGCTAAATCCAATAGGGCTATATTGCCGAGGTTTACGCCAGAAAGGGTTAATTTTGCGGAAAAAACGAGGGTAGGTTTTAGTGCAGATGTGTGGAAGGGCACAAACACGATTTTCCAACGTCTGTATGGACATTGGAGAGACACTCAACGTCACAGTGGACGGAGAAAAAATTAATTTGGCTCATCAACATCACGACACTCAATGATGGAGGCCTTCTGAACCAACTCAACGCCTATATGGGCTGAAGAGAAAATTTTCCAGAGCTGTTCAACATCATCCCCACTCAAAATGATGGCAGCTGTACTCATTTTTACGGTATTGTGTCATTCAGGTACTCTCGCGACGCGTTTCGAACTTTCCCAAGGTTCTCATCAGGCGGATTGGAATGACTGCTGTCTCTTACTCACTCTACTGAAATGTGGTAGAGGGCGTGGTCCCCCTGGACTTTATAGTTCAGAGGGCTGGGCCCCTCCCACTACTGCAAGAACACACTGTTCAGCACTGTATGGTGCATCATAAATCGTTTTTTCACTATCAATAAATTTGTATTCAATTTTAAAATTTAATAATTATACACAAACACTCACAAACACCAAAAGGAACACTCAAATGCAGTCTCCAGGGTCCAGAGGCAGAGGCACTGGCTTGGTTAGGGGAAAAAAATACCATAAACTGTCCGAAGACAAATTCAGGTTAGGCACGGTCCGTCGTTCTACTGGCCGCTCCCCGAATACAAACACCAAAGTGAACCCAGCAATGTCCTAGAGAGACATGTATAATTATAAAATAATAAAATGGAGGGCTAACTCGCCATGTGCTAAATCCAATAGGGCTATATTGCCGAGGTTTACGCCAGAAAGGGTTAATTTTGCGGAAAAAACGAGGGTAGGTTTTAGTGCAGATGTGTGGAAGGGCACAAACACGATTTTCCAACGTCTGTATGGACATTGGAGAGACACTCAACGTCACAGTGGACGGAGAAAAAATTAATTTGGCTCATCAACATCACGACACTCAATGATGGAGGCCTTCTGAACCAACTCAACGCCTATATGGGCTGAAGAGAAAATTTTCCAGAGCTGTTCAACATCATCCCCACTCAAAATGATGGCAGCTGTACTCATTTTTACGGTATTGTGTCATTCAGGTACTCTCGCGACGCGTTTCGAACTTTCCCAAGGTTCTCATCAGGCGGATTGGAATGACTGCTGTCTCTTACTCACTCTACTGAAATGTGGTAGAGGGCGTGGTCCCCCTGGACTTTATAGTTCAGAGGGCTGGGCCCCTCCCACTACTGCAAGAACACACTGTTCAGCACTGTATGGTGCATCATAAATCGTTTTTTCACTATCAATAAATTTGTATTCAATTTTAAAATTTAATAATTATACACAAACACTCACAAACACCAAAAGGAACACTCAAATGCAGTCTCCAGGGTCCAGAGGCAGAGGCACTGGCTTGGTTAGGGGAAAAAAATACCATAAACTGTCCGAAGACAAATTCAGGTTAGGCACGGTCCGTCGTTCTACTGGCCGCTCCCCGAATACAAACACCAAAGTGAACCCAGCAATGTCCTAGAGAGACATGTATAATTATAAAATAATAAAATGGAGGGCTAACTCGCCATGTGCTAAATCCAATAGGGCTATATTGCCGAGGTTTACGCCAGAAAGGGTTAATTTTGCGGAAAAAACGAGGGTAGGTTTTAGTGCAGATGTGTGGAAGGGCACAAACACGATTTTCCAACGTCTGTATGGACATTGGAGAGACACTCAACGTCACAGTGGACGGAGAAAAAATTAATTTGGCTCATCAACATCACGACACTCAATGATGGAGGCCTTCTGAACCAACTCAACGCCTATATGGGCTGAAGAGAAAATTTTCCAGAGCTGTTCAACATCATCCCCACTCAAAATGATGGCAGCTGTACTCATTTTTACGGTATTGTGTCATTCAGGTACTCTCGCGACGCGTTTCGAACTTTCCCAAGGTTCTCATCAGGCGGATTGGAATGACTGCTGTCTCTTACTCACTCTACTGAAATGTGGTAGAGGGCGTGGTCCCCCTGGACTTTATAGTTCAGAGGGCTGGGCCCCTCCCACTACTGCAAGAACACACTGTTCAGCACTGTATGGTGCATCATAAATCGTTTTTTCACTATCAATAAATTTGTATTCAATTTTAAAATTTAATAATTATACACAAACACTCACAAACACCAAAAGGAACACTCAAATGCAGTCTCCAGGGTCCAGAGGCAGAGGCACTGGCTTGGTTAGGGGAAAAAAATACCATAAACTGTCCGAAGACAAATTCAGGTTAGGCACGGTCCGTCGTTCTACTGGCCGCTCCCCGAATACAAACACCAAAGTGAACCCAGCAATGTCCTAGAGAGACATGTATAATTATAAAATAATAAAATGGAGGGCTAACTCGCCATGTGCTAAATCCAATAGGGCTATATTGCCGAGGTTTACGCCAGAAAGGGTTAATTTTGCGGAAAAAACGAGGGTAGGTTTTAGTGCAGATGTGTGGAAGGGCACAAACACGATTTTCCAACGTCTGTATGGACATTGGAGAGACACTCAACGTCACAGTGGACGGAGAAAAAATTAATTTGGCTCATCAACATCACGACACTCAATGATGGAGGCCTTCTGAACCAACTCAACGCCTATATGGGCTGAAGAGAAAATTTTCCAGAGCTGTTCAACATCATCCCCACTCAAAATGATGGCAGCTGTACTCATTTTTACGGTATTGTGTCATTCAGGTACTCTCGCGACGCGTTTCGAACTTTCCCAAGGTTCTCATCAGGCGGATTGGAATGACTGCTGTCTCTTACTCACTCTACTGAAATGTGGTAGAGGGCGTGGTCCCCCTGGACTTTATAGTTCAGAGGGCTGGGCCCCTCCCACTACTGCAAGAACACACTGTTCAGCACTGTATGGTGCATCATAAATCGTTTTTTCACTATCAATAAATTTGTATTCAATTTTAAAATTTAATAATTATACACAAACACTCACAAACACCAAAAGGAACACTCAAATGCAGTCTCCAGGGTCCAGAGGCAGAGGCACTGGCTTGGTTAGGGGAAAAAAATACCATAAACTGTCCGAAGACAAATTCAGGTTAGGCACGGTCCGTCGTTCTACTGGCCGCTCCCCGAATACAAACACCAAAGTGAACCCAGCAATGTCCTAGAGAGACATGTATAATTATAAAATAATAAAATGGAGGGCTAACTCGCCATGTGCTAAATCCAATAGGGCTATATTGCCGAGGTTTACGCCAGAAAGGGTTAATTTTGCGGAAAAAACGAGGGTAGGTTTTAGTGCAGATGTGTGGAAGGGCACAAACACGATTTTCCAACGTCTGTATGGACATTGGAGAGACACTCAACGTCACAGTGGACGGAGAAAAAATTAATTTGGCTCATCAACATCACGACACTCAATGATGGAGGCCTTCTGAACCAACTCAACGCCTATATGGGCTGAAGAGAAAATTTTCCAGAGCTGTTCAACATCATCCCCACTCAAAATGATGGCAGCTGTACTCATTTTTACGGTATTGTGTCATTCAGGTACTCTCGCGACGCGTTTCGAACTTTCCCAAGGTTCTCATCAGGCGGATTGGAATGACTGCTGTCTCTTACTCACTCTACTGAAATGTGGTAGAGGGCGTGGTCCCCCTGGACTTTATAGTTCAGAGGGCTGGGCCCCTCCCACTACTGCAAGAACACACTGTTCAGCACTGTATGGTGCATCATAAATCGTTTTTTCACTATCAATAAATTTGTATTCAATTTTAAAATTTAATAATTATACACAAACACTCACAAACACCAAAAGGAACACTCAAATGCAGTCTCCAGGGTCCAGAGGCAGAGGCACTGGCTTGGTTAGGGGAAAAAAATACCATAAACTGTCCGAAGACAAATTCAGGTTAGGCACGGTCCGTCGTTCTACTGGCCGCTCCCCGAATACAAACACCAAAGTGAACCCAGCAATGTCCTAGAGAGACATGTATAATTATAAAATAATAAAATGGAGGGCTAACTCGCCATGTGCTAAATCCAATAGGGCTATATTGCCGAGGTTTACGCCAGAAAGGGTTAATTTTGCGGAAAAAACGAGGGTAGGTTTTAGTGCAGATGTGTGGAAGGGCACAAACACGATTTTCCAACGTCTGTATGGACATTGGAGAGACACTCAACGTCACAGTGGACGGAGAAAAAATTAATTTGGCTCATCAACATCACGACACTCAATGATGGAGGCCTTCTGAACCAACTCAACGCCTATATGGGCTGAAGAGAAAATTTTCCAGAGCTGTTCAACATCATCCCCACTCAAAATGATGGCAGCTGTACTCATTTTTACGGTATTGTGTCATTCAGGTACTCTCGCGACGCGTTTCGAACTTTCCCAAGGTTCTCATCAGGCGGATTGGAATGACTGCTGTCTCTTACTCACTCTACTGAAATGTGGTAGAGGGCGTGGTCCCCCTGGACTTTATAGTTCAGAGGGCTGGGCCCCTCCCACTACTGCAAGAACACACTGTTCAGCACTGTATGGTGCATCATAAATCGTTTTTTCACTATCAATAAATTTGTATTCAATTTTAAAATTTAATAATTATACACAAACACTCACAAACACCAAAAGGAACACTCAAATGCAGTCTCCAGGGTCCAGAGGCAGAGGCACTGGCTTGGTTAGGGGAAAAAAATACCATAAACTGTCCGAAGACAAATTCAGGTTAGGCACGGTCCGTCGTTCTACTGGCCGCTCCCCGAATACAAACACCAAAGTGAACCCAGCAATGTCCTAGAGAGACATGTATAATTATAAAATAATAAAATGGAGGGCTAACTCGCCATGTGCTAAATCCAATAGGGCTATATTGCCGAGGTTTACGCCAGAAAGGGTTAATTTTGCGGAAAAAACGAGGGTAGGTTTTAGTGCAGATGTGTGGAAGGGCACAAACACGATTTTCCAACGTCTGTATGGACATTGGAGAGACACTCAACGTCACAGTGGACGGAGAAAAAATTAATTTGGCTCATCAACATCACGACACTCAATGATGGAGGCCTTCTGAACCAACTCAACGCCTATATGGGCTGAAGAGAAAATTTTCCAGAGCTGTTCAACATCATCCCCACTCAAAATGATGGCAGCTGTACTCATTTTTACGGTATTGTGTCATTCAGGTACTCTCGCGACGCGTTTCGAACTTTCCCAAGGTTCTCATCAGGCGGATTGGAATGACTGCTGTCTCTTACTCACTCTACTGAAATGTGGTAGAGGGCGTGGTCCCCCTGGACTTTATAGTTCAGAGGGCTGGGCCCCTCCCACTACTGCAAGAACACACTGTTCAGCACTGTATGGTGCATCATAAATCGTTTTTTCACTATCAATAAATTTGTATTCAATTTTAAAATTTAATAATTATACACAAACACTCACAAACACCAAAAGGAACACTCAAATGCAGTCTCCAGGGTCCAGAGGCAGAGGCACTGGCTTGGTTAGGGGAAAAAAATACCATAAACTGTCCGAAGACAAATTCAGGTTAGGCACGGTCCGTCGTTCTACTGGCCGCTCCCCGAATACAAACACCAAAGTGAACCCAGCAATGTCCTAGAGAGACATGTATAATTATAAAATAATAAAATGGAGGGCTAACTCGCCATGTGCTAAATCCAATAGGGCTATATTGCCGAGGTTTACGCCAGAAAGGGTTAATTTTGCGGAAAAAACGAGGGTAGGTTTTAGTGCAGATGTGTGGAAGGGCACAAACACGATTTTCCAACGTCTGTATGGACATTGGAGAGACACTCAACGTCACAGTGGACGGAGAAAAAATTAATTTGGCTCATCAACATCACGACACTCAATGATGGAGGCCTTCTGAACCAACTCAACGCCTATATGGGCTGAAGAGAAAATTTTCCAGAGCTGTTCAACATCATCCCCACTCAAAATGATGGCAGCTGTACTCATTTTTACGGTATTGTGTCATTCAGGTACTCTCGCGACGCGTTTCGAACTTTCCCAAGGTTCTCATCAGGCGGATTGGAATGACTGCTGTCTCTTACTCACTCTACTGAAATGTGGTAGAGGGCGTGGTCCCCCTGGACTTTATAGTTCAGAGGGCTGGGCCCCTCCCACTACTGCAAGAACACACTGTTCAGCACTGTATGGTGCATCATAAATCGTTTTTTCACTATCAATAAATTTGTATTCAATTTTAAAATTTAATAATTATACACAAACACTCACAAACACCAAAAGGAACACTCAAATGCAGTCTCCAGGGTCCAGAGGCAGAGGCACTGGCTTGGTTAGGGGAAAAAAATACCATAAACTGTCCGAAGACAAATTCAGGTTAGGCACGGTCCGTCGTTCTACTGGCCGCTCCCCGAATACAAACACCAAAGTGAACCCAGCAATGTCCTAGAGAGACATGTATAATTATAAAATAATAAAATGGAGGGCTAACTCGCCATGTGCTAAATCCAATAGGGCTATATTGCCGAGGTTTACGCCAGAAAGGGTTAATTTTGCGGAAAAAACGAGGGTAGGTTTTAGTGCAGATGTGTGGAAGGGCACAAACACGATTTTCCAACGTCTGTATGGACATTGGAGAGACACTCAACGTCACAGTGGACGGAGAAAAAATTAATTTGGCTCATCAACATCACGACACTCAATGATGGAGGCCTTCTGAACCAACTCAACGCCTATATGGGCTGAAGAGAAAATTTTCCAGAGCTGTTCAACATCATCCCCACTCAAAATGATGGCAGCTGTACTCATTTTTACGGTATTGTGTCATTCAGGTACTCTCGCGACGCGTTTCGAACTTTCCCAAGGTTCTCATCAGGCGGATTGGAATGACTGCTGTCTCTTACTCACTCTACTGAAATGTGGTAGAGGGCGTGGTCCCCCTGGACTTTATAGTTCAGAGGGCTGGGCCCCTCCCACTACTGCAAGAACACACTGTTCAGCACTGTATGGTGCATCATAAATCGTTTTTTCACTATCAATAAATTTGTATTCAATTTTAAAATTTAATAATTATACACAAACACTCACAAACACCAAAAGGAACACTCAAATGCAGTCTCCAGGGTCCAGAGGCAGAGGCACTGGCTTGGTTAGGGGAAAAAAATACCATAAACTGTCCGAAGACAAATTCAGGTTAGGCACGGTCCGTCGTTCTACTGGCCGCTCCCCGAATACAAACACCAAAGTGAACCCAGCAATGTCCTAGAGAGACATGTATAATTATAAAATAATAAAATGGAGGGCTAACTCGCCATGTGCTAAATCCAATAGGGCTATATTGCCGAGGTTTACGCCAGAAAGGGTTAATTTTGCGGAAAAAACGAGGGTAGGTTTTAGTGCAGATGTGTGGAAGGGCACAAACACGATTTTCCAACGTCTGTATGGACATTGGAGAGACACTCAACGTCACAGTGGACGGAGAAAAAATTAATTTGGCTCATCAACATCACGACACTCAATGATGGAGGCCTTCTGAACCAACTCAACGCCTATATGGGCTGAAGAGAAAATTTTCCAGAGCTGTTCAACATCATCCCCACTCAAAATGATGGCAGCTGTACTCATTTTTACGGTATTGTGTCATTCAGGTACTCTCGCGACGCGTTTCGAACTTTCCCAAGGTTCTCATCAGGCGGATTGGAATGACTGCTGTCTCTTACTCACTCTACTGAAATGTGGTAGAGGGCGTGGTCCCCCTGGACTTTATAGTTCAGAGGGCTGGGCCCCTCCCACTACTGCAAGAACACACTGTTCAGCACTGTATGGTGCATCATAAATCGTTTTTTCACTATCAATAAATTTGTATTCAATTTTAAAATTTAATAATTATACACAAACACTCACAAACACCAAAAGGAACACTCAAATGCAGTCTCCAGGGTCCAGAGGCAGAGGCACTGGCT
>JAPDVR010000071.1:0-64939 GCA_026230005.1 Gila orcuttii | reverse complement strand
TGACTTGACATTTTAACATCAGAAAGAGTCTATGAGGACATCATGTAGCTTTTAGACCTTCTAGGGACCCTCTGAGGAGAAAAAAGTTCAAAAGGTCCCATATGGACCACTGTCTGGAGGACCTGACTTGACTTTTTAACATCAGAAAGAGTCTATGAGGACATCATGTAGCTTTTAGACCTTCTGGGGACCCTCTGAGGAGAAAAAAAGTTCAAAAGGTCCCATATGGACCACTGTATGGAGGATTTGACTTGACTTTTTAACATCAGAAAGAGTCCAAGAGGACATCATGTAGCTTTTAGACCTTCTGGGGACCCTCTGAGGAGAAAAAAAATTCAAAAGGTCCTATATGGACCACTGTCTGGAGGTCCTGACTCGACTTTTTAACATCAGAAAGAGTCTATGAGGACAGCATGTAGCTTTTAGACCTTCTGGGGACCCTCTGAGAAGAAAAAAAGTTCAAAAGGTCCCATATGGACCACTGTCTGGAGGTCCTGACTTGACTTTTTAACATCAGAAAGAGTCTATGAGGACATCATGTAGCTTTGAGACCTTCTGGGGACCTTCTGAGAAGAAAAAAAGTTCAAAAGGTCCCATATGGAACACTGTCTGGAGGATTTGACTTGACTTTTTAACATCAGAAAGAGTCTATGAGGACATCATGTAGCTTTTAGACCTTCTGGGGACCCTCTGAGGAGAAAAAAGTTCAAAAGGTCCCATATGGACCACTGTCTAAAGGTCCTGACTTGACTTTTTAACATCAGAAAGAGTCTATGAGGACATCATGTAGCTTTTAGACCTTCTGGGGACCCTCTGAGCAGAAAAAAAGTTCAAAAGGTCCCATATGGACCACTGTCTGGAGGTCCTGACTCGACTTTTTAACATCAGAAAGAGTCTATGAGGACATCATGTAGCTTGAGACCTTCTGGGGACCCTCTGAGAAGAAAAAAAGTTCAAAAGGTCCCATATGGACCACTGTCTGGATTTTCTGAATCGACTTTTTAACATCAGAAAGAGTCTATGAGGACATCATGTAGCTTTTAGACCTTCTGGGGACCCTCTGAGACGACAAAAAGTTCAAAAGGTCCCATATGGACTAGTGTCTCGAGGACCTGACTTGCCTCTTTAACATCAGAAATAGTCTATGAGGACATCATGTAGCTTTTAGACCTTCTGGGCACCCTCTGAGGAGAAAAAAAGTTCAAAAAGACCCATATGAACCACTGTCTGGAGGATTTGACGACTTTTTAACATCAGAAAGAGTCTATGAGGACATCATGTAGCTTTTAGACCTTCTGGGGACCCCCTGAGGAGAAAAAAAGTTCAAAAGGTCCCATATGGACCACTGTCTGGAGGTCCTGACTCGACTTTTTAACATCAGAAAGAGTCTATGAGGACAGCATGTAGCTTTTAGACCTTCTGGGGACCCTCTAAGAAGAAAAAAAGTTCAAAAGGTCCCACATGGACCACTGTATGGAGGATTTGACTTTACTTTTTAACATCAGAAAGAGTCCAAGAGGACATCATGTAGCTTTTAGACCTTCTGGGGACCCTCTGAGGAGAAAAAAAGTTCAAAAGGTCCCATATGGAACACTGTCTGGAGGATTTGACTTGACTTTTTAACATCAGAAAGAGTCTATGAGGACATCATGTAGCTTTTAGACCTTCTGGGGACCCTCTGAGGAGAAAAAAGTTCAAAAGGTCCCATATGGACCACTGTCTGGAGGTCCTGACTTGACTTTTTAACATCAGAAAGAGTCTATGAGGACATCATGTAGCTTTGAGATCTTTAGGGGACCCTCTAAGCAGAAAAAAAGTTCAATAGGTCCCGTATGGACCACTGTCTGGAGGTCCTGACTTGAATTTTTAACATCAGAAAGAGTCTATGAGGACATCATGTAGCTTTGAGTCCTTCTGGGGACCCTCTGAGCAGAAAAAAAGTTCAATAGGTCCCAAATGGACCACTGTCTGGAGGTCCTGACTTGACTTTTTAACATCAGAAAGAGTCTATGAGGACATCATGTAGCTTTTAGACCTTCTGGGGACCCTCTGAGGAGAAAAAAAGTTCAAAAGATCCCATATGGACTAGTGTCTGGAGGACCTGACTTGCCTATTTGACATCAGAAATAGTCTATGAGGACATTATGTAGCTTTTAGACCTTCTGGGCACCCTCTAAGGGAGAAAAGAAATTTAACAGGTCCCAAATATACCACTGACTGGAGGACCTGACATGACTTTTTAACATCAGAAAGAGTCTAGGAGGACATCATGTAGCTTTTAGACCTTTGGGGACCCCCTGAGGAGAAAAAAATTTCAAAAAGTCCAATATGGACCACTGTCTGGAGGACCTAACTTGACCTTTTAACATCAGAAAGACTCTATGAGGACATCATGTAGCTTTTAGACCTTCTGGGGACCCTCTGAGGAGAAAAAAAGTTCAAAAGATCCCATATGGACTAGTGTCTGGAGGACCTGACTTGCCTATTTGACATCAGAAATAGTCTATGAGGACATTATGTAGCTTTTAGACCTTCTGGGCACCCTCTAAGGGAGAAAAGAAATTTAACAGGTCCCAAATATACCACTGACTGGAGGACCTGACATGACTTTTTAACATCAGAAAGAGTCTAGGAGGACATCATGTAGCTTTTAGACCTTTGGGGACCCCCTGAGGAGAAAAAAATTTCAAAAAGTCCAATATGGACCACTGTCTGGAGGACCTAACTTGACCTTTTAACATCAGAAAGACTCTATGAGGACATCATGTAGCTTTTAGACCTTCTGGGGACCCTCTGAGGAGAAAAAAAGTTCAAAAGGTCCCATATGGACCACTGTCTGGAGGTCCTGACTTGACTTTTTAACATAAGAAAGAGTCTATGAGGACATCATGTAGCTTTTAGACCTTCTGGGGACCCTCTGAGAAGAAAAAAAGTTCAAAAGGTCCCATATAGACCACTGTCTGGAGGTCCTGACTTGACTTTTTAACATCAGAAAGAGTCTATGAGGACATCATGTAGCTTGAGACCTTCTGGGGACCCTCTGAGAAGAAAAAAAGTTCAAAAGGTCCCATATGGACCACTGTCTGGAGGACCTGACTTGACTTTTTAACATCAGAAAGAGACTATGAGGACATCATGTAGCTTTAAGACCTTCTGGGGACCCTCTGAGGAGAAAAAAAGTTCAAAAGGTCCCATATGGACCACTGTATGGAGGATTTGACTTGACTTTTTAACATCAGAAAGAGTCCAAGAGGACATCATGTAGCTTTTAGACCTTCTGGGGACCTTCTGAGAAGAAAAAAAGTTCAAAAGGTCCCATATGGAACACTGTCTGGAGGATTTGACTTGACATTTTAACATCAGAAAGAGTCTATGAGGACATCATGTAGCTTTTAGACCTTCTAGGGACCCTCTGAGGAGAAAAAAGTTCAAAAGGTCCCATATGGACCACTGTCTGGAGGACCTGACTTGACTTTTTAACATCAGAAAGAGTCTATGAGGACATCATGTAGCTTTTAGACCTTCTGGGGACCCTCTGAGGAGAAAAAAAGTTCAAAAGGTCCCATATGGACCACTGTATGGAGGATTTGACTTGACTTTTTAACATCAGAAAGAGTCCAAGAGGACATCATGTAGCTTTTAGACCTTCTGGGGACCCTCTGAGGAGAAAAAAAATTCAAAAGGTCCTATATGGACCACTGTCTGGAGGTCCTGACTCGACTTTTTAACATCAGAAAGAGTCTATGAGGACAGCATGTAGCTTTTAGACCTTCTGGGGACCCTCTGAGAAGAAAAAAAGTTCAAAAGGTCCCATATGGACCACTGTCTGGAGGTCCTGACTTGACTTTTTAACATCAGAAAGAGTCTATGAGGACATCATGTAGCTTTGAGACCTTCTGGGGACCTTCTGAGAAGAAAAAAAGTTCAAAAGGTCCCATATGGAACACTGTCTGGAGGATTTGACTTGACTTTTTAACATCAGAAAGAGTCTATGAGGACATCATGTAGCTTTTAGACCTTCTGGGGACCCTCTGAGGAGAAAAAAGTTCAAAAGGTCCCATATGGACCACTGTCTAAAGGTCCTGACTTGACTTTTTAACATCAGAAAGAGTCTATGAGGACATCATGTAGCTTTTAGACCTTCTGGGGACCCTCTGAGCAGAAAAAAAGTTCAAAAGGTCCCATATGGACCACTGTCTGGAGGTCCTGACTCGACTTTTTAACATCAGAAAGAGTCTATGAGGACATCATGTAGCTTGAGACCTTCTGGGGACCCTCTGAGAAGAAAAAAAGTTCAAAAGGTCCCATATGGACCACTGTCTGGATTTTCTGAATCGACTTTTTAACATCAGAAAGAGTCTATGAGGACATCATGTAGCTTTTAGACCTTCTGGGGACCCTCTGAGACGAGAAAAAGTTCAAAAGGTCCCATATGGACTAGTGTCTCGAGGACCTGACTTGCCTCTTTAACATCAGAAATAGTCTATGAGGACATCATGTAGCTTTTAGACCTTCTGGGCACCCTCTGAGGAGAAAAAAAGTTCAAAAAGTCCCATATGAACCACTGTCTGGAGGATTTGACGACTTTTTAACATCAGAAAGAGTCTATGAGGACATCATGTAGCTTTTAGACCTTCTGGGGACCCCCTGAGGAGAAAAAAAGTTCAAAAGGTCCCATATGGACCACTGTCTGGAGGTCCTGACTCGACTTTTTAACATCAGAAAGAGTCTATGAAGACAGCATGTAGCTTTTAGACCTTCTGGGGACCCTCTAAGAAGAAAAAAAGTTCAAAAGGTCCCACATGGACCACTGTATGGAGGATTTGACTTTACTTTTTAACATCAGAAAGAGTCCAAGAGGACATCATGTAGCTTTTAGACCTTCTGGGGACCCTCTGAGGAGAAAAAAAGTTCAAAAGGTCCCATATGGAACACTGTCTGGAGGATTTGACTTGACTTTTTAACATCAGAAAGAGTCTATGAGGACATCATGTAGCTTTTAGACCTTCTGGGGACCCTCTGAGGAGAAAAAAGTTCAAAAGGTCCCATATGGACCACTGTCTGGAGGTCCTGACTTGACTTTTTAACATCAGAAAGAGTCTATGAGGACATCATGTAGCTTTGAGATCTTTAGGGGACCCTCTAAGCAGAAAAAAAGTTCAATAGGTCCCGTATGGACCACTGTCTGGAGGTCCTGACTTGAATTTTTAACATCAGAAAGAGTCTATGAGGACATCATGTAGCTTTGAGTCCTTCTGGGGACCCTCTGAGCAGAAAAAAAGTTCAATAGGTCCCAAATGGACCACTGTCTGGAGGTCCTGACTTGACTTTTTAACATCAGAAAGAGTCTATGAGGACATCATGTAGCTTTTAGACCTTCTGGGGACCCTCTGAGGAGAAAAAAAGTTCAAAAGATCCCATATGAACCACTGTCTGGAGGTCGTGAATTGACCTTTTAACATCAGAAAGAGTCTAGGAGGACATCATGTAGCTTTTAGACCTTCTGGGGACCCCCTGAGGAGAAAAAAGTTCAAAAGGTCCCATATGGCCCACTGTCTGGAGGTCCTGACTCGACTTTTTAATATCAGAAAGAGTCTATGAGGACATCATGTAGCTTTTAGACCTTCTGGGGACCCTCTGAGAAGAAAAAAAGTTCAAAAGGTCCCATATTGACCACTGTCTGGAGGTCCTGACTTGACTTTTTAACATCAGAAAGAGTCTATGAGGACATCATGTATCTTTGAGACCTTCTGGGGACCTTCTTAGAAGAAAAAAAGTTTAAAAGGTCCCATATGGACCACTGTCTGGAGGATTTTACTTTACTTTTTAACATCAGAAAGAGTCTATGAGGACATCATGTAGCTTTTAGACCTTCTGGGGACCCTCTGAGGAGAAAAAAAGTTCAAAAGATCCCCTATGAACCACTGTCTGGAGGTCGTGACTTGACCTTTTAACATCAGGAAGAGTCTATGAGGACATCATGTAGCTTTTAGACCTTCTGGGCACCCTCTGAGGAGAAAAAAATTTAACAAGTCCCATATCGACCACTGACTGGAGGACCTGACTTGACTTTTTAACATCAGAAAGAGTCTATGAGGAAATCATGTAGCTTTTAGACCTTCTGGGGACCCTCTGAGAAGAAAAAAAGTTCAAAAGGTCCCATTTGGACCACTGTCTGGAGGTCCTGACTTGACTTTTTAACATCAGAAAGAGTCTATGAGGACATCAATTAGCTTGATACCTTCTGGGGACCCTCTGAGAAGAAAAAAAGTTCAAAAAGTCCCATATGGACAACTGTCTGGAGGTACTGACTTGACTTTTTAACATCAGAAAGAGTCTATGAGGACATCATGTAGCTTTTAGACCTTCTGGGGACCCTTTGAGCAGAAAAAAAGTTCAAAAGGTCCCATATGGAAAACTGTCTGTAGGACCTGACTTGACTTTTTAACATCAGAAAGAGTCTATGAGGACATCATGTAGCTTTTAGACCTTCTGGGGACCCTCTGAGCAGAAAAAAAGTTCAAAAGGTCCCATATGGACCACTGTCTGGAGGACCTGACTTGACTTTTTAACATCAGAAAGACTCTATGAGGACATCATGTAGCTTTAAGACCTTCTGGGGACCCCCTGAGGAGAAAAAAAGTTCAAAAGGTCCCATATGGACCACTGTCTGGAGGTCCTGACTTGACTTTTTAACATCAGAAAGAGTCTATGAGGAAATCATGTAGCTTTTAGACCTTCTGGGGACTCTCTGAGAAGAAAAAAAGTTCAAAAAGTCCCATATGGACAACTGTCTGGAGGTCCTGACTTGACTTTTTAACATCAGAAAGAGTCTATGAGGACATCATGTAGCTTTTAGACCTTCTGGGGACCCTCTGAGCAGAAAAAAAGTTCAAAAGGTCCCATATGGAAAACTGTCTGTAGGACCTGACTTGACTTTTTAACATCAGAAAGAGTCTATGAGGACATCATGTAGCTTTTAGACCTTCTGGGGACCCTCTGAGCAGAAAAAAAGTTCAAAAGGTCCCATATGGACCACTGTCTGGAGGTACTGACTTGACTTTTTAACATCAGAAAGAGTCTATGAGGACATCATGTAGCTTTTAGACCTTCTGGGGACCCTCTGAGGAGAAAAAAGTTCAAAAGGTCCCATATGGACCACTGTCTGGAGGATTTGACTTGACTTTTTAACATCAGAAAGAGTCTATGAGGACATCATGTAGCTTTTAGACCTTCTGGGGACCCTCTGAGGAGAAAAAAAGTTCAAAAGGTCCCATATGAACCACTGTCTGGAGGATTTGACTTGACTTTTTAACATCAGAAAGAGTCTATGAGGACATCATGTAGCTTTTAGACCTTCTGGGGACCCTCTGAGGAGAAAAAAAGTTCAAAAGATCCCATATGAACCACTGTCTGGAGGTCGTGAATTGACCTTTTAACATCAGAAAGAGTCTAGGAGGACATCATGTAGCTTTTAGACCTTCTGGGGACCCTCTGAGGAGAAAAAAAGTTCAAAAGGTCCAATATGAACCACTGTCTGGAGGTCCTGACTTGACTTTTTAACATCAGAAAGAGTCTATGAGGACATCATGTAGCTTTTAGACCTTCTGGGGACCCTCTGAGGAGAAAAAAAGTTCAAAAGATCCCATATGGAATAGTGTCTGGAGGACCTGACTTGCTTATTTAACATCAGAAATAGTCTCTGAGGACAACATGTAGCTTTTAGACCTTCTGGGCACCCTCTGAGGAGTAAAAAAGTTCAACAGGTCCCGTTTGGACCACTGTCTGGAGGTCCTGACTTTACTTTTTAACATCAGAAAGAGTCTATGAGGACATCATGTAGCTTTTAGACCTTCTGGAGACCCTCTGAAGAGAAAAAAAGTTCAAAAGATCCCATATGGAATAGTGTCTGGAGGACCTGACTTGCTTATTTAACATCATAAATAGTCAATGAGGACATCATGTAGCCTTAAGACCTTCTGGGGACCCCCTGAGGAGAAAAAAAGTTCAAAAGGTCCCATATGGACCACTGTCTGGAGGTCCTGACTTGACTTTTTAACATCAGAAAGAGTCTATGAGGACATCATGTAGCTTTTAGACCTTCTGGGGACCCTCTGAGGAGAAAAAAAGTTCAAAAGGTCCCATATGAACCACTGTCTGGAGGTCCTGACTTGACTTTTTAACATCAGAAAGAGTCTATGAGGACATAATGTAGCTTTTAGACCTTCTGGGGACCCTCTGAGGAGAAAAAAAAGTTCAAAAGATCCCATATGGAATAGTGTCTGGAGGACATGACTTGCTTATTTAACATCAGAAATAGTCTATGAGGACATCATGTAGCTTTTAGACCTTCTGGGGACCCTCTGAGGAGACAAAAAGTTCAAAAGGTCCCTTATGGACCACTGTCTGGAGGTCCTGACTTGACTTTTTAACATCAGAAAGAGTCTATGAGGACATCATGTAGCTTTTAGACATTCTGGGGACCCTCTGAGCAGAAAAAAAGTTCAATAAGTCCCATATGGATTACTGTATGGCGGACTTGACCACTTTTTAACATCAAAAAGTTTCCCTAAGCACATCATGTAGCTTTTAGACCTTCTCTGGACCCCCTTAGCAGAAAAAAAGTTCAAAAGGTCCCATATGGACCACTGTCTGGAGGACCTGACTTGACTTTTTAACATCAGAAAGAGTCTATGAGGACATAATGTAGCTTTTAGACCTACTGGGGACCCTCTGAGCAGAAAAAAAGTTCAAAAGGTCCCTTATGGACCACTGTCTGGAGGTCCTGACTTGACTTTTTAACATCAAAAAGAGTCTATGAGGACATCATGTAGCTTTTAGACCTTCTGAGGATTCTCTGAGGAGAAAAAAGTTCAAAAGGTCCCATATGGACCAATGTCTGGAGGACCTGACTTGACTTTTTACCATCAGAAAGAGTCTATGAGGACATCATGTAGCTTTTAGACCTTCTGTGGACCCTCTTATCAGAAAAAAAGTTCAAAATTAATCTTCCATGAAAAAACGCTGTTGCAATGTAATGAAACGCATTAGTTCTTGAATGCATTGCAATTCAACAAAGTGCATATTACTTTTAAATGTTATTCTTCCATGCAAAACACTTGTGCAATGCAACAGCACGCTGTCACATTGTAATGAAACGCTTTAGTTCTTAAATGCATTACAATGCAACAGAGTGCATATTACTTTTAAATGTTATTCTTCCATGCAAAACGCTTGTGCAATGCAACAGCACGCTGTCGCATTGTAATGAAACGCATTAGTTCTTAAATGCATTGCAATGCAAGAGTGCATATTACTTTTAAATGTTATTCTTCCATGCAAATCGCTTGTGCAATGCAACAGCACGCTGTCGCCATGTAATGAAACGCATTAGTTCTTAAATGCATTGCAATGCAACAGAGTGCATATTACTTTTAAATGTTATTCTTCCATGCAAAACGCTTGTGCAATGCAACAGCACGCTGTCGCAATGTAATGAAACGCATTAGTTCTTAAATCATTGCCATGCAACAGAGTGCATATTACTTTTAAATTTTATTCTTCCATGCAAAACGCTTGTGCAATGCAACAGCACGCTGTCGCAATGTAATGAAACGCATTAGTTCTTAAATGCATTGCAATGCAACAGAGTACATATTAGTTTTAAATGTTATTCTTCCATGCAAAACGCTTGTGCAATGCAACAGCACGCTGTCGCAATGTAATGAAACGCATTAGTTCTTAAATGCATTTTAATGCAACAGAGTGGATATTAGTTTTAAATGTTATTCTTCCATGCAAAACGCTTGTGCAATGTACAGAAACGCATTAGTTCTTGAATGCATTGCAATGTATCAGAATGCATATTACTTTTAAATGTTGTTCTTCCATGCAAAAAGCTTGTGCAATGCAACAGCACGCTGTTGCAATAGAATGAATCGCATTAGTTCTTGAATGCATTTGCAATGCAACAATGTGCATACTACTTTTAAATGTTATTCTTCCATGCAAAACGCTTGTGCAATGCAACAGCACGCTGCATTGCACATCTCTTCGTTGAACAATGGAAATAGTTAGTTATTGCATGCATTGGAAAGCGACAGCTTTGTGATGTTTTCTCGTGAGTACACAAATTAATGAGCTGTATGCAATGCGGAAAACAATATGCTGTGAGTTGTCTTTTAAACAGCTGATGCAATGATTTTCCTTCATACACAAATGATTATGGTTAGTTTGTTCATTTCACAGAGGAATAAGTTAGACCTTTTATGCAATGGAATGAAACAACAAAAATTTTATTAAAACAGCAGATTGCTTTGCCCATCTCTTTAATGCACTACGGAATGAGCTAGTTCTTGAATGCATTGCAATGCAATAAAGTGCATATCGCTTATATGTCATTCTAACGCTTTATCATATGTGCAATGCAATAGCAGTTTTTTTAAAGCGTTAGTTTTTTTAATTGCACAAAGGAATAAGTTAGTCCTTTTATGCAATGGAATGAAACAAAAAAACTTTTTAAAACAGCAGTTTGCGTTGCCCATCTCTTTAATGCACTACAAAAAGAGTTAGTTCTTGAGTGCATTGCAAAAAAAGTGCATATTGCTTATGCCCAAAGCTTTAACTTATATGCAATGCAATTCAATCTCTTCAATGCACTACTGAATGAGTTAGTTCTTGAATGCTTTGCAATGCAAAATGGTGCATATCGCTTATATGTTTATAAGTGCTTAGTGCTTTTAGTGCTTTATCATATGTGCAATAAAAAAAACAGTTTTAAGCGTTAGTTTTTTTCATTGCACAAAGGAATTAGTCCTTTTATGCAATGGAATGAAACAACAAAAATGTTATTAAAACAACAGATTGCATTGCCCATCTCTTTAATGCACTACAAAATGAGTTAGTTCTTGAATGCATTGCGATTCAACAATGCCTTTTGACTTTTTAACATCAGAAAGAGTCTATGAAAACATCATGTAGCTTTTAGACCTTCTGGGGACCCTCTGACCAGAAAAAAAGTTCAAAAGGTCCCGTATGGACAACTGTCTGGCGGACTTGACTTGACTTGCTTTTCAACATCAGAAAGAGTCTGTAAGGACATCATGTAGCTTTTAGACCTTCTTGGGGACCCTCTGACCAGAAAAAGTTCAAAAGGTCCCATATGGACCATTGTCTGGAGGACCTGACTTGACTTTTTAACATCAGAAAGAGTCTATGAGGACATAATGTAGCTTTTAGACCTTCTGGGGACCTTCTGAGAAGAAAAAAAAGTTCAAAAGGTCCTATATGGACCACTGTCTGGAGGATTTGACTTGACTTTTTAACATCAGAAAGAGTCTATGAGGACATCATGTAGCTTTGAGACCTTCTGGGGACCTTCTGAGAAGAAAAAAAGTTCAAAAGGTCCCATATGGAACACTGTCTGGAGGATTTGACTTGACTTTTTAACATCAGAAAGAGTCTATGAGGACATCATGTAGCTTTTAGACCTTCTGGGGACCCTCTGAGAAGAAAAAAAGTTCAAAAGGTCCCATATGGACCACTGTCTGGAGGTCCTGACTCGACTTTTTAACATCAGAAAGAGTCTATGAGGACATCATGTAGCTTGAGACCTTCTGGGGACCCTCTGAGAAGAAAAAAAGTTCAAAAGGTCCGATATGGACCACTGTCTGGATGTTCTGAATCGACTTTTTAACATCAGAAAGAGTCTATGAGGACATCATGTAGCTTTTAGACCTTCTGGGGACCCTCTGAGACGAGAAAAAGTTCAAAAGGTCCCATATGGACTAGTGTCTCGAGGACCTGACTTGCCTCTTTAACATCAGAAATAGTCTATGAGGACATCATGTAGCTTTTAGACCTTCTGGGCACCCTCTGAGGAGAAAAAAAGTTCAAAAAGTCCCATATGAACCACTGTCTGGAGGATTTGACGACTTTTTAACATCAGAAAGAGTCTATGAGGACATCATGTAGCTTTTAGACCTTCTGGGGACCCCCTGAGGAGAAAAAAAGTTCAAAAGGTCCCATATGGACCACTGTCTGGAGGTCCTGACTCGACTTTTTAACATCAGAAAGAGTCTATGAGGACAGCATGTAGCTTTTAGACCTTCTGGGGACCCTCTAAGAAGAAAAAAAGTTCAAAAGGTCCCACATGGACCACTGTATGGAGGATTTGACTTTACTTTTTAACATCAGAAAGAGTCCAAGAGGACATCATGTAGCTTTTAGACCTTCTGGGGACCCTCTGAGGAGAAAAAAAGTTCAAAAGGTCCCATATGGAACACTGTCTGGAGGATTTGACTTGACTTTTTAACATCAGAAAGAGTCTATGAGGACATCATGTAGCTTTTAGACCTTCTGGGGACCCTCTGAGGAGAAAAAAGTTCAAAAGGTCCCATATGGACCACTGTCTGGAGGTCCTGACTTGACTTTTTAACATCAGAAAGAGTCTATGAGGACATCATGTAGCTTTGAGATCTTTAGGGGACCCTCTAAGCAGAAAAAAAGTTCAATAGGTCCCGTATGGACCACTGTCTGGAGGTCCTGACTTGAATTTTTAACATCAGAAAGAGTCTATGAGGACATCATGTAGCTTTGAGTCCTTCTGGGGACCCTCTGAGCAGAAAAAAAGTTCAATAGGTCCCAAATGGACCACTGTCTGGAGGTCCTGACTTGACTTTTTAACATCAGAAAGAGTCTATGAGGACATCATGTAGCTTTTAGACCTTCTGGGGACCCTCTGAGGAGAAAAAAAGTTCAAAAGATCCCATATGAACCACTGTCTGGAGGTCGTGAATTGACCTTTTAACATCAGAAAGAGTCTAGGAGGACATCATGTAGCTTTTAGACCTTCTGGGGACCCCCTGAGGAGAAAAAAGTTCAAAAGGTCCCATATGGCCCACTGTCTGGAGGTCCTGACTCGACTTTTTAATATCAGAAAGAGTCTATGAGGACATCATGTAGCTTTTAGACCTTCTGGGGACCCTCTGAGAAGAAAAAAAGTTCAAAAGGTCCCATATTGACCACTGTCTGGAGGTCCTGACTTGACTTTTTAACATCAGAAAGAGTCTATGAGGACATCATGTATCTTTGAGACCTTCTGGGGACCTTCTTAGAAGAAAAAAAGTTTAAAAGGTCCCATATGGACCACTGTCTGGAGGATTTTACTTTACTTTTTAACATCAGAAAGAGTCTATGAGGACATCATGTAGCTTTTAGACCTTCTGGGGACCCTCTGAGGAGAAAAAAAGTTCAAAAGATCCCCTATGAACCACTGTCTGGAGGTCGTGACTTGACCTTTTAACATCAGGAAGAGTCTATGAGGACATCATGTAGCTTTTAGACCTTCTGGGCACCCTCTGAGGAGAAAAAAATTTAACAAGTCCCATATCGACCACTGACTGGAGGACCTGACTTGACTTTTTAACATCAGAAAGAGTCTATGAGGAAATCATGTAGCTTTTAGACCTTCTGGGGACCCTCTGAGAAGAAAAAAAGTTCAAAAGGTCCCATTTGGACCACTGTCTGGAGGTCCTGACTTGACTTTTTAACATCAGAAAGAGTCTATGAGGACATCAATTAGCTTGATACCTTCTGGGGACCCTCTGAGAAGAAAAAAAGTTCAAAAAGTCCCATATGGACAACTGTCTGGAGGTACTGACTTGACTTTTTAACATCAGAAAGAGTCTATGAGGACATCATGTAGCTTTTAGACCTTCTGGGGACCCTTTGAGCAGAAAAAAAGTTCAAAAGGTCCCATATGGAAAACTGTCTGTAGGACCTGACTTGACTTTTTAACATCAGAAAGAGTCTATGAGGACATCATGTAGCTTTTAGACCTTCTGGGGACCCTCTGAGCAGAAAAAAAGTTCAAAAGGTCCCATATGGACCACTGTCTGGAGGACCTGACTTGACTTTTTAACATCAGAAAGACTCTATGAGGACATCATGTAGCTTTAAGACCTTCTGGGGACCCCCTGAGGAGAAAAAAAGTTCAAAAGGTCCCATATGGACCACTGTCTGGAGGTCCTGACTTGACTTTTTAACATCAGAAAGAGTCTATGAGGAAATCATGTAGCTTTTAGACCTTCTGGGGACTCTCTGAGAAGAAAAAAAGTTCAAAAAGTCCCATATGGACAACTGTCTGGAGGTCCTGACTTGACTTTTTAACATCAGAAAGAGTCTATGAGGACATCATGTAGCTTTTAGACCTTCTGGGGACCCTCTGAGCAGAAAAAAAGTTCAAAAGGTCCCATATGGAAAACTGTCTGTAGGACCTGACTTGACTTTTTAACATCAGAAAGAGTCTATGAGGACATCATGTAGCTTTTAGACCTTCTGGGGACCCTCTGAGCAGAAAAAAAGTTCAAAAGGTCCCATATGGACCACTGTCTGGAGGTACTGACTTGACTTTTTAACATCAGAAAGAGTCTATGAGGACATCATGTAGCTTTTAGACCTTCTGGGGACCCTCTGAGGAGAAAAAAGTTCAAAAGGTCTCATATGGACCACTGTCTGGAGGATTTGACTTGACTTTTTAACATCAGAAAGAGTCTATGAGGACATCATGTAGCTTTTAGACCTTCTGGGGACCCTCTGAGGAGAAAAAAAGTTCAAAAGGTCCCATATGAACCACTGTCTGGAGGATTTGACTTGACTTTTTAACATCAGAAAGAGTCTATGAGGACATCATGTAGCTTTTAGACCTTCTGGGGACCCTCTGAGGAGAAAAAAAGTTCAAAAGATCCCATATGAACCACTGTCTGGAGGTCGTGAATTGACCTTTTAACATCAGAAAGAGTCTAGGAGGACATCATGTAGCTTTTAGACCTTCTGGGGACCCTCTGAGGAGAAAAAAAGTTCAAAAGGTCCAATATGAACCACTGTCTGGAGGTCCTGACTTGACTTTTTAACATCAGAAAGAGTCTATGAGGACATCATGTAGCTTTTAGACCTTCTGGGGACCCTCTGAGGAGAAAAAAAGTTCAAAAGATCCCATATGGAATAGTGTCTGGAGGACCTGACTTGCTTATTTAACATCAGAAATAGTCTCTGAGGACAACATGTAGCTTTTAGACCTTCTGGGCACCCTCTGAGGAGTAAAAAAGTTCAACAGGTCCCGTTTGGACCACTGTCTGGAGGTCCTGACTTTACTTTTTAACATCAGAAAGAGTCTATGAGGACATCATGTAGCTTTTAGACCTTCTGGATACCCTCTGAAGAGAAAAAAAGTTCAAAAGATCCCATATGGAATAGTGTCTGGAGGACCTGACTTGCTTATTTAACATCATAAATAGTCAATGAGGACATCATGTAGCCTTAAGACCTTCTGGGGACCCCCTGAGGAGAAAAAAAGTTCAAAAGGTCCCATATGGACCACTGTCTGGAGGTCCTGACTTGACTTTTTAACATCAGAAAGAGTCTATGAGGACATCATGTAGCTTTTAGACCTTCTGGGGACCCTCTGAGGAGAAAAAAAGTTCAAAAGGTCCCATATGAACCACTGTCTGGAGGTCCTGACTTGACTTTTTAACATCAGAAAGAGTCTATGAGGACATAATGTAGCTTTTAGACCTTCTGGGGACCCTCTGAGGAGAAAAAAAAGTTCAAAAGATCCCATATGGAATAGTGTCTGGAGGACATGACTTGCTTATTTAACATCAGAAATAGTCTATGAGGACATCATGTAGCTTTTAGACCTTCTGGGGACCCTCTGAGGAGACAAAAAGTTCAAAAGGTCCCTTATGGACCACTGTCTGGAGGTCCTGACTTGACTTTTTAACATCAGAAAGAGTCTATGAGGACATCATGTAGCTTTTAGACATTCTGGGGACCCTCTGAGCAGAAAAAAAGTTCAATAAGTCCCATATGGATTACTGTATGGCGGACTTGACCACTTTTTAACATCAAAAAGTTTCCCTAAGCACATCATGTAGCTTTTAGACCTTCTCTGGACCCCCTTAGCAGAAAAAAAGTTCAAAAGGTCCCATATGGACCACTGTCTGGAGGACCTGACTTGACTTTTTAACATCAGAAAGAGTCTATGAGGACATAATGTAGCTTTTAGACCTACTGGGGACCCTCTGAGCAGAAAAAAAGTTCAAAAGGTCCCTTATGGACCACTGTCTGGAGGTCCTGACTTGACTTTTTAACATCAAAAAGAGTCTATGAGGACATCATGTAGCTTTTAGACCTTCTGAGGATTCTCTGAGGAGAAAAAAGTTCAAAAGGTCCCATATGGACCAATGTCTGGAGGACCTGACTTGACTTTTTACCATCAGAAAGAGTCTATGAGGACATCATGTAGCTTTTAGACCTTCTGTGGACCCTCTTATCAGAAAAAAAGTTCAAAATTAATCTTCCATGAAAAAACGCTGTTGCAATGTAATGAAACGCATTAGTTCTTGAATGCATTGCAATTCAACAAAGTGCATATTACTTTTAAATGTTATTCTTCCATGCAAAACACTTGTGCAATGCAACAGCACGCTGTCACATTGTAATGAAACGCTTTAGTTCTTAAATGCATTACAATGCAACAGAGTGCATATTACTTTTAAATGTTATTCTTCCATGCAAAACGCTTGTGCAATGCAACAGCACGCTGTCGCATTGTAATGAAACGCATTAGTTCTTAAATGCATTGCAATGCAAGAGTGCATATTACTTTTAAATGTTATTCTTCCATGCAAATCGCTTGTGCAATGCAACAGCACGCTGTCGCCATGTAATGAAACGCATTAGTTCTTAAATGCATTGCAATGCAACAGAGTGCATATTACTTTTAAATGTTATTCTTCCATGCAAAACGCTTGTGCAATGCAACAGCACGCTGTCGCAATGTAATGAAACGCATTAGTTCTTAAATCATTGCCATGCAACAGAGTGCATATTACTTTTAAATTTTATTCTTCCATGCAAAACGCTTGTGCAATGCAACAGCACGCTGTCGCAATGTAATGAAACGCATTAGTTCTTAAATGCATTGCAATGCAACAGAGTACATATTAGTTTTAAATGTTATTCTTCCATGCAAAACGCTTGTGCAATGCAACAGCACGCTGTCGCAATGTAATGAAACGCATTAGTTCTTAAATGCATTTTAATGCAACAGAGTGGATATTAGTTTTAAATGTTATTCTTCCATGCAAAACGCTTGTGCAATGTACAGAAACGCATTAGTTCTTGAATGCATTGCAATGTATCAGAATGCATATTACTTTTAAATGTTGTTCTTCCATGCAAAAAGCTTGTGCAATGCAACAGCACGCTGTTGCAATAGAATGAATCGCATTAGTTCTTGAATGCATTTGCAATGCAACAATGTGCATACTACTTTTAAATGTTATTCTTCCATGCAAAACGCTTGTGCAATGCAACAGCACGCTGCATTGCACATCTCTTCGTTGAACAATGGAAATAGTTAGTTATTGCATGCATTGGAAAGCGACAGCTTTGTGATGTTTTCTCGTGAGTACACAAATTAATGAGCTGTATGCAATGCGGAAAACAATATGCTGTGAGTTGTCTTTTAAACAGCTGATGCAATGATTTTCCTTCATACACAAATGATTATGGTTAGTTTGTTCATTTCACAGAGGAATAAGTTAGACCTTTTATGCAATGGAATGAAACAACAAAAATTTTATTAAAACAGCAGATTGCTTTGCCCATCTCTTTAATGCACTACGGAATGAGCTAGTTCTTGAATGCATTGCAATGCAATAAAGTGCATATCGCTTATATGTCATTCTAACGCTTTATCATATGTGCAATGCAATAGCAGTTTTTTTAAAGCGTTAGTTTTTTTAATTGCACAAAGGAATAAGTTAGTCCTTTTATGCAATGGAATGAAACAAAAAAACTTTTTAAAACAGCAGTTTGCGTTGCCCATCTCTTTAATGCACTACAAAAAGAGTTAGTTCTTGAGTGCATTGCAAAAAAAGTGCATATTGCTTATGCCCAAAGCTTTAACTTATATGCAATGCAATTCAATCTCTTCAATGCACTACTGAATGAGTTAGTTCTTGAATGCTTTGCAATGCAAAATGGTGCATATCGCTTATATGTTTATAAGTGCTTAGTGCTTTTAGTGCTTTATCATATGTGCAATAAAAAAAACAGTTTTAAGCGTTAGTTTTTTTCATTGCACAAAGGAATTAGTCCTTTTATGCAATGGAATGAAACAACAAAAATGTTATTAAAACAACAGATTGCATTGCCCATCTCTTTAATGCACTACAAAATGAGTTAGTTCTTGAATGCATTGCGATTCAACAATGCCTTTTGACTTTTTAACATCAGAAAGAGTCTATGAAAACATCATGTAGCTTTTAGACCTTCTGGGGACCCTCTGACCAGAAAAAAAGTTCAAAAGGTCCCGTATGGACAACTGTCTGGCGGACTTGACTTGACTTGCTTTTCAACATCAGAAAGAGTCTGTAAGGACATCATGTAGCTTTTAGACCTTCTTGGGGACCCTCTGACCAGAAAAAGTTCAAAAGGTCCCATATGGACCATTGTCTGGAGGACCTGACTTGACTTTTTAACATCAGAAAGAGTCTATGAGGACATCATGTAGCTTTGAGACCTTCTGGGGACCTTCTGAGAAGAAAAAAAGTTCAAAAGGTCCCATATGGAACACTGTCTGGAGGATTTGACTTGACTTTTTAACATCAGAAAGAGTCTATGAGGACATCATGTAGCTTTTAGACCTTCTGGGGACCCTCTGAGAAGAAAAAAAGTTCAAAAGGTCCCATATGGACCACTGTCTGGAGGTCCTGACTCGACTTTTTAACATCAGAAAGAGTCTATGAGGACATCATGTAGCTTGAGACCTTCTGGGGACCCTCTGAGAAGAAAAAAAGTTCAAAAGGTCCGATATGGACCACTGTCTGGATGTTCTGAATCGACTTTTTAACATCAGAAAGAGTCTATGAGGACATCATGTAGCTTTTAGACCTTCTGGGGACCCTCTGAGACGAGAAAAAGTTCAAAAGGTCCCATATGGACTAGTGTCTCGAGGACCTGACTTGCCTCTTTAACATCAGAAATAGTCTATGAGGACATCATGTAGCTTTTAGACCTTCTGGGCACCCTCTGAGGAGAAAAAAAGTTCAAAAAGTCCCATATGAACCACTGTCTGGAGGATTTGACGACTTTTTAACATCAGAAAGAGTCTATGAGGACATCATGTAGCTTTTAGACCTTCTGGGGACCCCCTGAGGAGAAAAAAAGTTCAAAAGGTCCCATATGGACCACTGTCTGGAGGTCCTGACTCGACTTTTTAACATCAGAAAGAGTCTATGAGGACAGCATGTAGCTTTTAGACCTTCTGGGGACCCTCTAAGAAGAAAAAAAGTTCAAAAGGTCCCACATGGACCACTTTATGGAGGATTTGACTTTACTTTTTAACATCAGAAAGAGTCCAAGAGGACATCATGTAGCTTTTAGACCTTCTGGGGACCCTCTGAGGAGAAAAAAAGTTCAAAAGGTCCCATATGGAACACTGTCTGGAGGATTTGACTTGACTTTTTAACATCAGAAAGAGTCTATGAGGACATCATGTAGCTTTTAGACCTTCTGGGGACCCTCTGAGGAGAAAAAAGTTCAAAAGGTCCCATATGGACCACTGTCTGGAGGTCCTGACTTGACTTTTTAACATCAGAAAGAGTCTATGAGGACATCATGTAGCTTTGAGATCTTTAGGGGACCCTCTAAGCAGAAAAAAAGTTCAATAGGTCCCGTATGGACCACTGTCTGGAGGTCCTGACTTGAATTTTTAACATCAGAAAGAGTCTATGAGGACATCATGTAGCTTTGAGTCCTTCTGGGGACCCTCTGAGCAGAAAAAAAGTTCAATAGGTCCCAAATGGACCACTGTCTGGAGGTCCTGACTTGACTTTTTAACATCAGAAAGAGTCTATGAGGACATCATGTAGCTTTTAGACCTTCTGGGGACCCTCTGAGGAGAAAAAAAGTTCAAAAGATCCCATATGAACCACTGTCTGGAGGTCGTGAATTGACCTTTTAACATCAGAAAGAGTCTAGGAGGACATCATGTAGCTTTTAGACCTTCTGGGGACCCCCTGAGGAGAAAAAAGTTCAAAAGGTCCCATATGGCCCACTGTCTGGAGGTTCTGACTCGACTTTTTAATATCAGAAAGAGTCTATGAGGACATTATGTAGCTTTTAGACCTTCTGGGGACCCTCTGAGAAGAAAAAAAGTTCAAAAGGTCCCATATTGACCACTGTCTGGAGGTCCTGACTTGACTTTTTAACATCAGAAAGAGTCTATGAGGACATCATGTATCTTTGAGACCTTCTGGGGACCTTCTTAGAAGAAAAAAAGTTTAAAAGGTCCCATATGGACCACTGTCTGGAGGATTTTACTTTACTTTTTAACATCAGAAAGAGTCTATGAGGACATCATGTAGCTTTTAGACCTTCTGGGGACCCTCTGAGGAGAAAAAAAGTTCAAAAGATCCCCTATGAACCACTGTCTGGAGGTCGTGACTTGACCTTTTAACATCAGGAAGAGTCTATGAGGACATCATGTAGCTTTTAGACCTTCTGGGCACCCTCTGAGGAGAAAAAAATTTAACAAGTCCCATATCGACCACTGACTGGAGGACCTGACTTGACTTTTTAACATCAGAAAGAGTCTATGAGGAAATCATGTAGCTTTTAGACCTTCTGGGGACCCTCTGAGAAGAAAAAAAGTTCAAAAGGTCCCATTTGGACCACTGTCTGGAGGTCCTGACTTGACTTTTTAACATCAGAAAGAGTCTATGAGGACATCAATTAGCTTGATACCTTCTGGGGACCCTCTGAGAAGAAAAAAAGTTCAAAAAGTCCCATATGGACAACTGTCTGGAGGTACTGACTTGACTTTTTAACATCAGAAAGAGTCTATGAGGACATCATGTAGCTTTTAGACCTTCTGGGGACCCTTTGAGCAGAAAAAAAGTTCAAAAGGTCCCATATGGAAAACTGTCTGTAGGACCTGACTTGACTTTTTAACATCAGAAAGAGTCTATGAGGACATCATGTAGCTTTTAGACCTTCTGGGGACCCTCTGAGCAGAAAAAAAGTTCAAAAGGTCCCATATGGACCACTGTCTGGAGGACCTGACTTGACTTTTTAACATCAGAAAGACTCTATGAGGACATCATGTAGCTTTAAGACCTTCTGGGGACCCCCTGAGGAGAAAAAAAGTTCAAAAGGTCCCATATGGACCACTGTCTGGAGGTCCTGACTTGACTTTTTAACATCAGAAAGAGTCTATGAGGAAATCATGTAGCTTTTAGACCTTCTGGGGACTCTCTGAGAAGAAAAAAAGTTCAAAAAGTCCCATATGGACAACTGTCTGGAGGTCCTGACTTGACTTTTTAACATCAGAAAGAGTCTATGAGGACATCATGTAGCTTTTAGACCTTCTGGGGACCCTCTGAGCAGAAAAAAAGTTCAAAAGGTCCCATATGGAAAACTGTCTGTAGGACCTGACTTGACTTTTTAACATCAGAAAGAGTCTATGAGGACATCATGTAGCTTTTAGACCTTCTGGGGACCCTCTGAGCAGAAAAAAAGTTCAAAAGGTCCCATATGGACCACTGTCTGGAGGTACTGACTTGACTTTTTAACATCAGAAAGAGTCTATGAGGACATCATGTAGCTTTTAGACCTTCTGGGGACCCTCTGAGGAGAAAAAAGTTCAAAAGGTCCCATATGGACCACTGTCTGGAGGATTTGACTTGACTTTTTAACATCAGAAAGAGTCTATGAGGACATCATGTAGCTTTTAGACCTTCTGGGGACCCTCTGAGGAGAAAAAAAGTTCAAAAGGTCCCATATGAACCACTGTCTGGAGGATTTGACTTGACTTTTTAACATCAGAAAGAGTCTATGAGGACATCATGTAGCTTTTAGACCTTCTGGGGACCCTCTGAGGAGAAAAAAAGTTCAAAAGATCCCATATGAACCACTGTCTGGAGGTCGTGAATTGACCTTTTAACATCAGAAAGAGTCTAGGAGGACATCATGTAGCTTTTAGACCTTCTGGGGACCCTCTGAGGAGAAAAAAAGTTCAAAAGGTCCAATATGAACCACTGTCTGGAGGTCCTGACTTGACTTTTTAACATCAGAAAGAGTCTATGAGGACATCATGTAGCTTTTAGACCTTCTGGGGACCCTCTGAGGAGAAAAAAAGTTCAAAAGATCCCATATGGAATAGTGTCTGGAGGACCTGACTTGCTTATTTAACATCAGAAATAGTCTCTGAGGACAACATGTAGCTTTTAGACCTTCTGGGCACCCTCTGAGGAGTAAAAAAGTTCAACAGGTCCCGTTTGGACCACTGTCTGGAGGTCCTGACTTTACTTTTTAACATCAGAAAGAGTCTATGAGGACATCATGTAGCTTTTAGACCTTCTGGAGACCCTCTGAAGAGAAAAAAAGTTCAAAAGATCCCATATGGAATAGTGTCTGGAGGACCTGACTTGCTTATTTAACATCATAAATAGTCAATGAGGACATCATGTAGCCTTAAGACCTTCTGGAGACCCCCTGAGGAGAAAAAAAGTTCAAAAGGTCCCATATGGACCACTGTCTGGAGGTCCTGACTTGACTTTTTAACATCAGAAAGAGTCTATGAGGACATCATGTAGCTTTTAGACCTTCTGGGGACCCTCTGAGGAGAAAAAAAGTTCAAAAGGTCCCATATGAACCACTGTCTGGAGGTCCTGACTTGACTTTTTAACATCAGAAAGAGTCTATGAGGACATAATGTAGCTTTTAGACCTTCTGGGGACCCTCTGAGGAGAAAAAAAAGTTCAAAAGATCCCATATGGAATAGTGTCTGGAGGACATGACTTGCTTATTTAACATCAGAAAGAGTCTATGAGGACATCATGTAGCTTTTAGACCTTCTGGGGACCCTCTGAGGAGAAAAAAAGTTCAAAAGGTCCCATATGAACCACTGTCTGGAGGTCCTGACTTGACTTTTTAACATCAGAAAGAGTCTATGAGGACATAATGTAGCTTTTAGACCTTCTGGGGACCCTCTGAGGAGAAAAAAAAGTTCAAAAGATCCCATATGGAATAGTGTCTGGAGGACATGACTTGCTTATTTAACATCAGAAATAGTCTATGAGGACATCATGTAGCTTTTAGACCTTCTGGGGACCCTCTGAGGAGACAAAAAGTTCAAAAGGTCCCTTATGGACCACTGTCTGGAGGTCCTGACTTGACTTTTTAACATCAGAAAGAGTCTATGAGGACATCATGTAGCTTTTAGACATTCTGGGGACCCTCTGAGCAGAAAAAAAGTTCAATAAGTCCCATATGGATTACTGTATGGCGGACTTGACCACTTTTTAACATCAAAAAGTTTCCCTAAGCACATCATGTAGCTTTTAGACCTTCTCTGGACCCCCTTAGCAGAAAAAAAGTTCAAAAGGTCCCATATGGACCACTGTCTGGAGGACCTGACTTGACTTTTTAACATCAGAAAGAGTCTATGAGGACATAATGTAGCTTTTAGACCTACTGGGGACCCTCTGAGCAGAAAAAAAGTTCAAAAGGTCCCTTATGGACCACTGTCTGGAGGTCCTGACTTGACTTTTTAACATCAAAAAGAGTCTATGAGGACATCATGTAGCTTTTAGACCTTCTGAGGATTCTCTGAGGAGAAAAAAGTTCAAAAGGTCCCATATGGACCAATGTCTGGAGGACCTGACTTGACTTTTTACCATCAGAAAGAGTCTATGAGGACATCATGTAGCTTTTAGACCTTCTGTGGACCCTCTTATCAGAAAAAAAGTTTAAAATTAATCTTCCATGAAAAAACGCTGTTGCAATGTAATGAAACGCATTAGTTCTTGAATGCATTGCAATTCAACAAAGTGCATATTACTTTTAAATGTTATTCTTCCATGCAAAACACTTGTGCAATGCAACAGCACGCTGTCACATTGTAATGAAACGCTTTAGTTCTTAAATGCATTACAATGCAACAGAGTGCATATTACTTTTAAATGTTATTCTTCCATGCAAAACGCTTGTGCAATGCAACAGCACGCTGTCGCATTGTAATGAAACGCATTAGTTCTTAAATGCATTGCAATGCAAGAGTGCATATTACTTTTAAATGTTATTCTTCCATGCAAATCGCTTGTGCAATGCAACAGCACGCTGTCGCCATGTAATGAAACGCATTAGTTCTTAAATGCATTGCAATGCAACAGAGTGCATATTACTTTTAAATGTTATTCTTCCATGCAAAACGCTTGTGCAATGCAACAGCACGCTGTCGCAATGTAATGAAACGCATTAGTTCTTAAATCATTGCCATGCAACAGAGTGCATATTACTTTTAAATTTTATTCTTCCATGCAAAACGCTTGTGCAATGCAACAGCACGCTGTCGCAATGTAATGAAACGCATTAGTTCTTAAATGCATTGCAATGCAACAGAGTACATATTAGTTTTAAATGTTATTCTTCCATGCAAAACGCTTGTGCAATGCAACAGCACGCTGTCGCAATGTAATGAAACGCATTAGTTCTTAAATGCATTTTAATGCAACAGAGTGGATATTAGTTTTAAATGTTATTCTTCCATGCAAAACGCTTGTGCAATGTACAGAAACGCATTAGTTCTTGAATGCATTGCAATGTATCAGAATGCATATTACTTTTAAATGTTGTTCTTCCATGCAAAAAGCTTGTGCAATGCAACAGCACGCTGTTGCAATAGAATGAATCGCATTAGTTCTTGAATGCATTTGCAATGCAACAATGTGCATACTACTTTTAAATGTTATTCTTCCATGCAAAACGCTTGTGCAATGCAACAGCACGCTGCATTGCACATCTCTTCGTTGAACAATGGAAATAGTTAGTTATTGCATGCATTGGAAAGCAACAGCTTTGTGATGTTTTCTCGTGAGTACACAAATTAATGAGCTGTATGCAATGCGGAAAACAATATGCTGTGAGTTGTCTTTTAAACAGCTGATGCAATGATTTTCCTTCATACACAAATGATTATGGTTAGTTTGTTCATTTCACAGAGGAATAAGTTAGACCTTTTATGCAATGGAATGAAACAACAAAAATTTTATTAAAACAGCAGATTGCTTTGCCCATCTCTTTAATGCACTACGGAATGAGCTAGTTCTTGAATGCATTGCAATGCAATAAAGTGCATATCGCTTATATGTCATTCTAACGCTTTATCATATGTGCAATGCAATAGCAGCTTTTTTAAAGCGTTAGTTTTTTTAATTGCACAAAGGAATAAGTTAGTCCTTTTATGCAATGGAATGAAACAAAAAAACTTTTTAAAACAGCAGTTTGCGTTGCCCATCTCTTTAATGCACTACAAAAAGAGTTAGTTCTTGAGTGCATTGCAAAAAAAGTGCATATTGCTTATGCCCAAAGCTTTAACTTATATGCAATGCAATTCAATCTCTTCAATGCACTACTGAATGAGTTAGTTCTTGAATGCTTTGCAATGCAAAATGGTGCATATTGCTTATATGTTTATAAGTGCTTAGTGCTTTTAGTGCTTTATCATATGTGCAATAAAAAAAACAGTTTTAAGCGTTAGTTTTTTTCATTGCACAAAGGAATTAGTCCTTTTATGCAATGGAATGAAACAACAAAAATGTTATTAAAACAACAGATTGCATTGCCCATCTCTTTAATGCACTACAAAATGAGTTAGTTCTTGAATGCATTGCGATTCAACAATGCCTTTTGACTTTTTAACATCAGAAAGAGTCTATGAAAACATCATGTAGCTTTTAGACCTTCTGGGGACCCTCTGACCAGAAAAAAAGTTCAAAAGGTCCCATATGGACAACTGTCTGGCGGACTTGACTTGACTTGCTTTTCAACATCAGAAAGAGTCTGTAAGGACATCATGTAGCTTTTAGACCTTCTTGGGGACCCTCTGACCAGAAAAAAAGTTCAAAAGGTCCCATATGGACAACTGTCTGGCGGACTTGACTTGACTTGCTTTTCAACATCAGAAAGAGTCTGTAAGGACATCATGTAGCTTTTAGACCTTCTTGGGGACCCTCTGACCAGAAAAAGTTCAAAAGGTCCCATATGGACCATTGTCTGGAGGACCTGACTTGACTTTTTAACATCAGAAAGAGTCTATGAGGACATAATGTAGCTTTTAGACCTTCTGGGGACCTTCTGAGAAGAAAAAAAAGTTCAAAAGGTCCTATATGGACCACTGTCTGGAGGATTTGACTTGACTTTTTAACATCAGAAAGAGTCTATGAGGACATCATGTAGCTTTGAGACCTTCTGGGGACCTTCTGAGAAGAAAAAAAGTTCAAATGGTCCCATATGGAACACTGTCTGGAGGATTTGACTTGACTTTTTAACATCAGAAAGAGTCTATGAGGACATCATGTAGCTTTTAGACCTTCTGGGGACCCTCTGAGAAGAAAAAAAGTTCAAAAGGTCCCATATGGACCACTGTCTGGAGGTCCTGACTTGACTTTTTAACATCAGAAAGAGTCTATGAGGATATCATGTAGCTTTGAGACCTTCTGGGGACCCTCTGAGGAGAAAAAAAGTTCAAAAGGCCCATATGGACCACTGTCTGGAGGTCCTGACTTGACTTTTTAACATCAGAAAGAGTCTATGAAGACATCATGTAGCTTTTAGACCTTCTGGGGACCCTCTGAGGAGAAAAAAAGTTCAAAAGGTCCCATATGGACTAGTGTCTGGAGGACCTGACTTGCCTATTTAACATCAAAAATAATCTATGAGGACATCATGTAGCTTTTAGACCTTCTGGGCACCAACTGAGGAGAAAAAAAGTTCAACAGGTCCCATATGGACCACTGACTGGAGGACCTGACTTGACTTTTTAACATCAGAAAGAGTCTATGAGGACATCATGTAGCTTTTAGACACTTCTGGGGACCCCCTGAGGAGAAAAAAAGTTCAAAAGGTCCCATATGGACCACTGTCTGGAGGTCCTGACTCGACTTTTTAACATCAGAAAGTCTATGAGGACAGCATGTAGCTTTTAGACCTTCTGGGGACCCTCTAAGAAGAAAAAAAGTTCAAAAGGTCCCACATGGACCACTGTATGGAGGATTTGACTTTACTTTTTAACATCAGAAAGAGTCCAAGAGGACATCATGTAGCTTTTAGACCTTCTGGGGACCCTTTGAGCAGAAAAAAAGTTCAAAAGGTCCCATATGGAAAACTGTCTGTAGGACCTGACTTGACTTTTTAACATCAGAAAGAGTCTATGAGGACATCATGTAGCTTTTAGACCTTCTGGGGACCCTCTGAGCAGAAAAAAAGTTCAAAAGGTCCCATATGGACCACTGTCTGGAGGACCTGACTTGACTTTTTAACATCAGAAAGACTCTATGAGGACATCATATAGCTTTAAGACCTTCTGGGGACCCCCTGAGGAGAAAAAAAGTTCAAAAGGTCCCATATGGACCACTGTCTGGAGGTCCTGACTTGACTTTTTAACATCAGAAAGAGTCTATGAGGACATCATGTAGCTTTTAGACCTTCTGGGGACCCTCTGAGGAGAAAAAAGTTCAAAAGGTCCCATATGGACCACTGTCTGGAGGATTTGACTTGACTTTTTAACATCAGAAAGAGTCTATGAGGACATCATGTAGCTTTTAGACCTTCTGGGGACCCTCTGAGGAGAAAAAAAGTTCAAAAGGTCCCATATGAACCACTGTCTGGAGGATTTGACTTGACTTTTTAACATCAGAAAGAGTCTATGAGGACATCATGTAGCTTTTAGACCTTCTGGGGACCCTCTGAGGAGAAAAAAAGTTCAAAAGATCCCATATGAACCACTGTCTGGAGGTCGTGAATTGACCTTTTAACATCAGAAAGAGTCTAGGAGGACATCATGTAGCTTTTAGACCTTCTGGGGACCCTCTGAGGAGAAAAAAAGTTCAAAAGGTCCAATATGAACCACTGTCTGGAGGTCCTGACTTGACTTTTTAACATCAGAAAGAGTCTATGAGGACATCATGTAGCTTTTAGACCTTCTGGGGACCCTCTGAGGAGAAAAAAAGTTCAAAAGATCCCATATGGAATAGTGTCTGGAGGACCTGACTTGCTTATTTAACATCAGAAATAGTCTCTGAGGACAACATGTAGCTTTTAGACCTTCTGGGCACCCTCTGAGGAGTAAAAAAGTTCAACAGGTCCCGTTTGGACCACTGTCTGGAGGTCCTGACTTTACTTTTTAACATCAGAAAGAGTCTATGAGGACATCATGTAGCTTTTAGACCTTCTGGAGACCCTCTGAAGAGAAAAAAAGTTCAAAAGATCCCATATGGAATAGTGTCTGGAGGACCTGACTTGCTTATTTAACATCATAAATAGTCAATGAGGACATCATGTAGCCTTAAGACCTTCTGGAGACCCCCTGAGGAGAAAAAAAGTTCAAAAGGTCCCATATGGACCACTGTCTGGAGGTCCTGACTTGACTTTTTAACATCAGAAAGAGTCTATGAGGACATCATGTAGCTTTTAGACCTTCTGGGGACCCTCTGAGGAGAAAAAAAGTTCAAAAGGTCCCATATGAACCACTGTCTGGAGGTCCTGACTTGACTTTTTAACATCAGAAAGAGTCTATGAGGACATAATGTAGCTTTTAGACCTTCTGGGGACCCTCTGAGGAGAAAAAAAAGTTCAAAAGATCCCATATGGAATAGTGTCTGGAGGACATGACTTGCTTATTTAACATCAGAAAGAGTCTATGAGGACATCATGTAGCTTTTAGACCTTCTGGGGACCCTCTGAGGAGAAAAAAAGTTCAAAAGGTCCCATATGAACCACTGTCTGGAGGTCCTGACTTGACTTTTTAACATCAGAAAGAGTCTATGAGGACATAATGTAGCTTTTAGACCTTCTGGGGACCCTCTGAGGAGAAAAAAAAGTTCAAAAGATCCCATATGGAATAGTGTCTGGAGGACATGACTTGCTTATTTAACATCAGAAATAGTCTATGAGGACATCATGTAGCTTTTAGACCTTCTGGGGACCCTCTGAGGAGACAAAAAGTTCAAAAGGTCCCTTATGGACCACTGTCTGGAGGTCCTGACTTGACTTTTTAACATCAGAAAGAGTCTATGAGGACATCATGTAGCTTTTAGACATTCTGGGGACCCTCTGAGCAGAAAAAAAGTTCAATAAGTCCCATATGGATTACTGTATGGCGGACTTGACCACTTTTTAACATCAAAAAGTTTCCCTAAGCACATCATGTAGCTTTTAGACCTTCTCTGGACCCCCTTAGCAGAAAAAAAGTTCAAAAGGTCCCATATGGACCACTGTCTGGAGGACCTGACTTGACTTTTTAACATCAGAAAGAGTCTATGAGGACATAATGTAGCTTTTAGACCTACTGGGGACCCTCTGAGCAGAAAAAAAGTTCAAAAGGTCCCTTATGGACCACTGTCTGGAGGTCCTGACTTGACTTTTTAACATCAAAAAGAGTCTATGAGGACATCATGTAGCTTTTAGACCTTCTGAGGATTCTCTGAGGAGAAAAAAGTTCAAAAGGTCCCATATGGACCAATGTCTGGAGGACCTGACTTGACTTTTTACCATCAGAAAGAGTCTATGAGGACATCATGTAGCTTTTAGACCTTCTGTGGACCCTCTTATCAGAAAAAAAGTTTAAAATTAATCTTCCATGAAAAAACGCTGTTGCAATGTAATGAAACGCATTAGTTCTTGAATGCATTGCAATTCAACAAAGTGCATATTACTTTTAAATGTTATTCTTCCATGCAAAACACTTGTGCAATGCAACAGCACGCTGTCACATTGTAATGAAACGCTTTAGTTCTTAAATGCATTACAATGCAACAGAGTGCATATTACTTTTAAATGTTATTCTTCCATGCAAAACGCTTGTGCAATGCAACAGCACGCTGTCGCATTGTAATGAAACGCATTAGTTCTTAAATGCATTGCAATGCAAGAGTGCATATTACTTTTAAATGTTATTCTTCCATGCAAATCGCTTGTGCAATGCAACAGCACGCTGTCGCCATGTAATGAAACGCATTAGTTCTTAAATGCATTGCAATGCAACAGAGTGCATATTACTTTTAAATGTTATTCTTCCATGCAAAACGCTTGTGCAATGCAACAGCACGCTGTCGCAATGTAATGAAACGCATTAGTTCTTAAATCATTGCCATGCAACAGAGTGCATATTACTTTTAAATTTTATTCTTCCATGCAAAACGCTTGTGCAATGCAACAGCACGCTGTCGCAATGTAATGAAACGCATTAGTTCTTAAATGCATTGCAATGCAACAGAGTACATATTAGTTTTAAATGTTATTCTTCCATGCAAAACGCTTGTGCAATGCAACAGCACGCTGTCGCAATGTAATGAAACGCATTAGTTCTTAAATGCATTTTAATGCAACAGAGTGGATATTAGTTTTAAATGTTATTCTTCCATGCAAAACGCTTGTGCAATGTACAGAAACGCATTAGTTCTTGAATGCATTGCAATGTATCAGAATGCATATTACTTTTAAATGTTGTTCTTCCATGCAAAAAGCTTGTGCAATGCAACAGCACGCTGTTGCAATAGAATGAATCGCATTAGTTCTTGAATGCATTTGCAATGCAACAATGTGCATACTACTTTTAAATGTTATTCTTCCATGCAAAACGCTTGTGCAATGCAACAGCACGCTGCATTGCACATCTCTTCGTTGAACAATGGAAATAGTTAGTTATTGCATGCATTGGAAAGCAACAGCTTTGTGATGTTTTCTCGTGAGTACACAAATTAATGAGCTGTATGCAATGCGGAAAACAATATGCTGTGAGTTGTCTTTTAAACAGCTGATGCAATGATTTTCCTTCATACACAAATGATTATGGTTAGTTTGTTCATTTCACAGAGGAATAAGTTAGACCTTTTATGCAATGGAATGAAACAACAAAAATTTTATTAAAACAGCAGATTGCTTTGCCCATCTCTTTAATGCACTACGGAATGAGCTAGTTCTTGAATGCATTGCAATGCAATAAAGTGCATATCGCTTATATGTCATTCTAACGCTTTATCATATGTGCAATGCAATAGCAGCTTTTTTAAAGCGTTAGTTTTTTTAATTGCACAAAGGAATAAGTTAGTCCTTTTATGCAATGGAATGAAACAAAAAAACTTTTTAAAACAGCAGTTTGCGTTGCCCATCTCTTTAATGCACTACAAAAAGAGTTAGTTCTTGAGTGCATTGCAAAAAAAGTGCATATTGCTTATGCCCAAAGCTTTAACTTATATGCAATGCAATTCAATCTCTTCAATGCACTACTGAATGAGTTAGTTCTTGAATGCTTTGCAATGCAAAATGGTGCATATTGCTTATATGTTTATAAGTGCTTAGTGCTTTTAGTGCTTTATCATATGTGCAATAAAAAAAACAGTTTTAAGCGTTAGTTTTTTTCATTGCACAAAGGAATTAGTCCTTTTATGCAATGGAATGAAACAACAAAAATGTTATTAAAACAACAGATTGCATTGCCCATCTCTTTAATGCACTACAAAATGAGTTAGTTCTTGAATGCATTGCGATTCAACAATGCCTTTTGACTTTTTAACATCAGAAAGAGTCTATGAAAACATCATGTAGCTTTTAGACCTTCTGGGGACCCTCTGACCAGAAAAAAAGTTCAAAAGGTCCCATATGGACAACTGTCTGGCGGACTTGACTTGACTTGCTTTTCAACATCAGAAAGAGTCTGTAAGGACATCATGTAGCTTTTAGACCTTCTTGGGGACCCTCTGACCAGAAAAAAAGTTCAAAAGGTCCCATATGGACAACTGTCTGGCGGACTTGACTTGACTTGCTTTTCAACATCAGAAAGAGTCTGTAAGGACATCATGTAGCTTTTAGACCTTCTTGGGGACCCTCTGACCAGAAAAAGTTCAAAAGGTCCCATATGGACCATTGTCTGGAGGACCTGACTTGACTTTTTAACATCAGAAAGAGTCTATGAGGACATAATGTAGCTTTTAGACCTTCTGGGGACCTTCTGAGAAGAAAAAAAAGTTCAAAAGGTCCTATATGGACCACTGTCTGGAGGATTTGACTTGACTTTTTAACATCAGAAAGAGTCTATGAGGACATCATGTAGCTTTGAGACCTTCTGGGGACCTTCTGAGAAGAAAAAAAGTTCAAATGGTCCCATATGGAACACTGTCTGGAGGATTTGACTTGACTTTTTAACATCAGAAAGAGTCTATGAGGACATCATGTAGCTTTTAGACCTTCTGGGGACCCTCTGAGAAGAAAAAAAGTTCAAAAGGTCCCATATGGACCACTGTCTGGAGGTCCTGACTTGACTTTTTAACATCAGAAAGAGTCTATGAGGATATCATGTAGCTTTGAGACCTTCTGGGGACCCTCTGAGGAGAAAAAAAGTTCAAAAGGCCCATATGGACCACTGTCTGGAGGTCCTGACTTGACTTTTTAACATCAGAAAGAGTCTATGAAGACATCATGTAGCTTTTAGACCTTCTGGGGACCCTCTGAGGAGAAAAAAAGTTCAAAAGGTCCCATATGGACTAGTGTCTGGAGGACCTGACTTGCCTATTTAACATCAAAAATAATCTATGAGGACATCATGTAGCTTTTAGACCTTCTGGGCACCAACTGAGGAGAAAAAAAGTTCAACAGGTCCCATATGGACCACTGACTGGAGGACCTGACTTGACTTTTTAACATCAGAAAGAGTCTATGAGGACATCATGTAGCTTTTAGACACTTCTGGGGACCCCCTGAGGAGAAAAAAAGTTCAAAAGGTCCCATATGGACCACTGTCTGGAGGTCCTGACTCGACTTTTTAACATCAGAAAGTCTATGAGGACAGCATGTAGCTTTTAGACCTTCTGGGGACCCTCTAAGAAGAAAAAAAGTTCAAAAGGTCCCACATGGACCACTGTATGGAGGATTTGACTTTACTTTTTAACATCAGAAAGAGTCCAAGAGGACATCATGTAGCTTTTAGACCTTCTGGGGACCCTTTGAGCAGAAAAAAAGTTCAAAAGGTCCCATATGGAAAACTGTCTGTAGGACCTGACTTGACTTTTTAACATCAGAAAGAGTCTATGAGGACATCATGTAGCTTTTAGACCTTCTGGGGACCCTCTGAGCAGAAAAAAAGTTCAAAAGGTCCCATATGGACCACTGTCTGGAGGACCTGACTTGACTTTTTAACATCAGAAAGACTCTATGAGGACATCATATAGCTTTAAGACCTTCTGGGGACCCCCTGAGGAGAAAAAAAGTTCAAAAGGTCCCATATGGACCACTGTCTGGAGGTCCTGACTTGACTTTTTAACATCAGAAAGAGTCTATGAGGAAATCATGTAGCTTTTAGACCTTCTGGGGACTCTCTGAGAAGAAAAAAAGTTCAAAAAGTCCCATATGGACAACTGTCTGGAGGTCCTGACTTGACTTTTTAACATCAGAAAGAGTCTATGAGGACATCATGTAGCTTTTAGACCTTCTGGGGACCCTCTGAGCAGAAAAAAAGTTCAAAAGGTCCCATATGGAAAACTGTCTGTAGGACCTGACTTGACTTTTTAACATCAGAAAGAGTCTATGAGGACATCATGTAGCTTTTAGACCTTCTGGGGACCCTCTGAGCAGAAAAAAAGTTCAAAAGGTCCCATATGGACCACTGTCTGGAGGTACTGACTTGACTTTTTAACATCAGAAAGAGTCTATGAGGACATCATGTAGCTTTTAGACCTTCTGGGGACCCTTTGAGCAGAAAAAAAGTTCAAAAGGTCCCATATGGAAAACTGTCTGTAGGACCTGACTTGACTTTTTAACATCAGAAAGAGTCTATGAGGACATCATGTAGCTTTTAGACCTTCTGGGGACCCTCTGAGCAGAAAAAAAGTTCAAAAGGTCCCATATGGACCACTGTCTGGAGGACCTGACTTGACTTTTTAACATCAGAAAGAGTCTATGAGGACATCATGTAGCTTTTAGACCTTCTGGGGACCCTCTGAGCAGAAAAAAAGTTCAAAAGGTCCCATATGGACCACTGTCTGGAGGTCCTGACTCGACTTTTTAACATCAGAAAGAGTCTATGAGGACATCATATAGCTTTTAGACCTTCTGGGGACCCTCTGAGAAGAAAAAAAAGTTCAAAAGGTCCCATATAGACCACTGTCTGGAGGATTTGACTTGACTTTTTAACATCAGAAAGAGTCTATGAGGACATAATGTAGCTTTTAGACCTTCTGGGGACCCTCTGAGGAGAAAAAAAGTTCAAAAGGTCCCATATGAACCACTGTCTGGAGGATTTGACTTGACTTTTTAACATCAGAAAGAGTCTATGAGGACATCATGTAGCTTTTAGACCTTCTGGGGACCCTCTGAGGAGAAAAAAAGTTCAAAAGATCCCATATGAACCACTGTCTGGAGGTCGTGAATTGAACTTTTAACATCAGAAAGAGTCTAGGAGGACATCATGTAGCTTTTAGACCTTCTGGGGACCCTCTGAGGAGAAAAAAAGTTCAAAAGGTCCAATATGAACCACTGTCTGGAGGTCCTGACTTGACTTTTAAACATCAGAAAGAGTCTATGAGGACATCATGTAGCTTTTAGACCTTCTGGGGACCCTCTGAGGAGAAAAAAAGTTCAAAAGATCCCATATGGAATAGTGTCTGGAGGACCTGACTTGCTTATTTAACATCAGAAATAGTCTCTGAGGACAACATGTAGCTTTTAGACCTTCTGGGCACCCTCTGAGGAGTAAAAAAGTTCAACAGGTCCCGTTTGGACCACTGTCTGGAGGTCCTGACTTTACTTTTTAACATCAGAAAGAGTCTATGAGGACATCATGTAGCTTTTAGACCTTCTGGAGACCCTCTGAAGAGAAAAAAAGTTCAAAAGATCCCATATGGAATAGTGTCTGGAGGACCTGACTTGCTTATTTAACATCATAAATAGTCTATGAGGACATCATGTAGCCTTAAGACCTTCTGGGGACCCCCTGAGGAGAAAAAAAGTTCAAAAGGTCCCATATGGACCACTGTCTGGAGGTCCTGACTTGACTTTTTAACATCAGAAAGAGTCTATGAGGACATCATGTAGCTTTTAGACCTTCTGGGGACCCTCTGAGGAGAAAAAAAGTTCAAAAGGTCCCATATGAACCACTGTCTGGAGGTCCTGACTTGACTTTTTAACATCAGAAAGAGTCTATGAGGACATAATGTAGCTTTTAGACCTTCTGGGGACCCTCTGAGGAGAAAAAAAAGTTCAAAAGATCCCATATGGAATAGTGTCTGGAGGACATGACTTGCTTATTTAACATCAGAAATAGTCTATGAGGACATCATGTAGCTTTTAGACCTTCTGGGGACCCTCTGAGGAGACAAAAAGTTCAAAAGGTCCCTTATGGACCACTGTCTGGAGGTCCTGACTTGACTTTTTAACATCAGAAAGAGTCTATGAGGACATCATGTAGCTTTTAGACATTCTGGGGACCCTCTGAGCAGAAAAAAAGTTCAATAAGTCCCATATGGATTACTGTATGGCGGACTTGACCACTTTTTAACATCAAAAAGTTTCCCTAAGCACATCATGTAGCTTTTAGACCTTCTCTGGACCCCCTTAGCAGAAAAAAAGTTCAAAAGGTCCCATATGGACCACTGTCTGGAGGACCTGACTTGACTTTTTAACATCAGAAAGAGTCTATGAGGACATAATGTAGCTTTTAGACCTACTGGGGACCCTCTGAGCAGAAAAAAAGTTCAAAAGATCCCTTATGGACCACTGTCTGGAGGTCCTGACTTGACTTTTTAACATCAAAAAGAGTCTATGAGGACATCATGTAGCTTTTAGACCTTCTGAGGATTCTCTGAGGAGAAAAAAGTTCAAAAGGTCCCATATGGACCAATGTCTGGAGGACCTGACTTGACTTTTTACCATCAGAAAGAGTCTATGAGGACATCATGTAGCTTTTAGACCTTCTGTGGACCCTCTTATCAGAAAAAAAGTTCAAAATTAATCTTCCATGAAAAAACGCTGTTGCAATGTAATGAAACGCATTAGTTCTTGAATGCATTGCAATTCAACAAAGTGCATATTACTTTTAAATGTTATTCTTCCATGCAAAACACTTGTGCAATGCAACATCACGCTGTCACATTGTAATGAAACGCTTTAGTTCTTAAATGCATTACAATGCAACAGAGTGCATATTACGTTTAAATGTTATTCTTCCATGCAAAACGCTTGTGCAATGCAACAGCACGCTGTCGCATTGTAATGAAACGCATTAGTTCTTAAATGCATTGCAATGCAAGAGTGCATATTACTTTTAAATGTTATTCTTCCATGCAAATCGCTTGTGCAATGCAACAGCACGCTGTCGCCATGTAATGAAACGCATTAGTTCTTAAATGCATTGCAATGCAACAGAGTGCATATTACTTTTAAATGTTATTCTTCCATGCAAAACGCTTGTGCAATGCAACAGCACGCTGTTGCAATGTAAAGAAACGCTTTAGTTCTTAAATGCATTGCAATGCAACAGAGTGCATATTACTCTAAAATGTTATTCTTCCATGCAAAACGCTAGTGCAATGCAACAGCACGCTGTCGCAATGTCATGAAACGCATTAGTTCTTAAATGCATTGAAATTCAACAAAGTGCATCTTACTTTTAAATGTTATTCTTCCATGCAAAACGCTTGTGCAATGCAACAGCACGCTGTCGCAATGTAATGAAACGCATTAGTTCTTAAATCATTGCCATGCAACAGAGTGCATATTACTTTTAAATTTTATTCTTCCATGCAAAACGCTTGTGCAATGCAACAGCACGCTGTCGCAATGTAATGAAACGCATTAGTTCTTAAATGCATTGCAATGCAACAGAGTACATATTAGTTTTAAATGTTATTCTTCCATGCAAAACGCTTGTGCAATGCAACAGCACGCTGTCGCAATGTAATGAAACGCATTAGTTCTTAAATGCATTTTAATGCAACAGAGTGGATATTAGTTTTAAATGTTATTCTTCCATGCAAAACGCTTGTGCAATGTACAGAAACGCATTAGTTCTTGAATGCATTGCAATGTATCAGAATGCATATTACTTTTAAATGTTGTTCTTCCATGCAAAAAGCTTGTGCAATGCAACAGCACGCTGTTGCAATAGAATGAATCGCATTAGTTCTTGAATGCATTTGCAATGCAACAATGTGCATACTACTTTTAAATGTTATTCTTCCATGCAAAACGCTTGTGCAATGCAACAGCACGCTGCATTGCACATCTCTTCGTTGAACAATGGAAATAGTTAGTTATTGCATGCATTGGAAAGCAACAGCTTTGTGATGTTTTCTCGTGAGTACACAAATTAATGAGCTGTATGCAATGCGGAAAACAATATGCTGTGAGTTGTCTTTTAAACAGCTGATGCAATGATTTTCCTTCATACACAAATGATTATGGTTAGTTTGTTCATTTCACAGAGGAATAAGTTAGACCTTTTATGCAATGGAATGAAACAACAAAAATTTTATTAAAACAGCAGATTGCTTTGCCCATCTCTTTAATGCACTACGGAATGAGCTAGTTCTTGAATGCATTGCAATGCAATAAAGTGCATATCGCTTATATGTCATTCTAACGCTTTATCATATGTGCAATGCAATAGCAGTTTTTTTAAAGCGTTAGTTTTTTTAATTGCACAAAGGAATAAGTTAGTCCTTTTATGCAATGGAATGAAACAAAAAAACTTTTTAAAACAGCAGTTTGCGTTGCCCATCTCTTTAATGCACTACAAAAAGAGTTAGTTCTTGAGTGCATTGCAAAAAAAGTGCATATTGCTTATGCCCAAAGCTTTAACTTATATGCAATGCAATTCAATCTCTTCAATGCACTACTGAATGAGTTAGTTCTTGAATGCTTTGCAATGCAAAATGGTGCATATCGCTTATATGTTTATAAGTGCTTAGTGCTTTTAGTGCTTTATCATATGTGCAATAAAAAAAACAGTTTTAAGCGTTAGTTTTTTTCATTGCACAAAGGAATTAGTCCTTTTATGCAATGGAATGAAACAACAAAAATGTTATTAAAACAACAGATTGCATTGCCCATCTCTTTAATGCACTACAAAATGAGTTAGTTCTTGAATGCATTGCGATTCAACAATGCCTTTTGACTTTTTAACATCAGAAAGAGTCTATGAAAACATCATGTAGCTTTTAGACCTTCTGGGGACCCTCTGACCAGAAAAAAAGTTCAAAAGGTCCCATATGGACAACTGTCTGGCGGACTTGACTTGACTTGCTTTTCAACATTAGAAAGAGTCTGTAAGGACATCATGTAGCTTTTAGACCTTCTTGGGGACCCTCTGACCAGAAAAAGTTCAAAAGGTCCCATATGGACCATTGTCTGGAGGACCTGACTTGACTTTTTAACATCAGAAAGAGTCTATGAGGACATCATGTAGCTTTTAGACCTTCTGGGGACCTTCTGAGGAGAAAAAAAGTTCAAAAGGTCCTATATGGACCACTGTCTGGAGGATTTGACTTGACTTTTTAACATCAGAAAGAGTCTATGAGGACATCATGTAGCTTTGAGACCTTCTGGGGACCTTCTGAGAAGAAAAAAAGTTCAAATGGTCCCATATGGAACACTGTCTGGAGGATTTGACTTGACTTTTTAACATCAGAAAGAGTCTATGAGGACATCATGTAGCTTTTAGACCTTCTGGGGACCCTCTGAGAAGAAAAAAAGTTCAAAAGGTCCCATATGGACCACTGTCTGGAGGTCCTGACTTGACTTTTTAACATCAGAAAGAGTCTATGAGGATATCATGTAGCTTTGAGACCTTCTGGGGACCCTCTGAGGAGAAAAAAAGTTCAAAAGGCCCATATGGACCACTGTCTGGAGGTCCTGACTTGACTTTTTAACATCAGAAAGAGTCTATGAAGACATCATGTAGCTTTTAGACCTTCTGGGGACCCTCTGAGGAGAAAAAAAGTTCAAAAGGTCCCATATGGACTAGTGTCTGGAGGACCTGACTTGCCTATTTAACATCAAAAATAATCTATGAGGACATCATGTAGCTTTTAGACCTTCTGGGCACCAACTGAGGAGAAAAAAAGTTCAACAGGTCCCATATGGACCACTGACTGGAGGACCTGACTTGACTTTTTAACATCAGAAAGAGTCTATGAGGACATCATGTAGCTTTTAGACACTTCTGGGGACCCCCTGAGGAGAAAAAAAGTTCAAAAGGTCCCATATGGACCACTGTCTGGAGGTCCTGACTCGACTTTTTAACATCAGAAAGTCTATGAGGACAGCATGTAGCTTTTAGACCTTCTGGGGACCCTCTAAGAAGAAAAAAAGTTCAAAAGGTCCCACATGGACCACTGTATGGAGGATTTGACTTTACTTTTTAACATCAGAAAGAGTCCAAGAGGACATCATGTAGCTTTTAGACCTTCTGGGGACCCTCTGAGGAGAAAAAAAGTTCAAAAGGTCCCATATGGAACACTGTCTGGAGGATTTGACTTGACTTTTTAACATCAGAAAGAGTCTATGAGGACATCATGTAGCTTTTAGACCTTCTGGGGACCCTCTGAGGAGAAAAAAGTTCAAAAGGTCCCATATGGACCACTGTCTGGAGGTCCTGACTTGACTTTTTAACATCAGAAAGAGTCTATGAGGACATCATGTAGCTTTGAGTCCTTCTGGGGACCCTCTGAGCAGAAAAAAAGTTCAATAGGTCCCAAATGGACCACTGTCTGGAGGTCCTGACTTGACTTTTTAACATCAGAAAGAGTCTATGAGGACATCATGTAGCTTTTAGACCTTCTGGGGACCCTCTGAGGAGAAAAAAAGTTCAAAAGATCCCATATGGACTAGTGTCTGGAGGACCTGACTTGCCTATTTGACATCAGAAATAGTCTATGAGGACATTATGTAGCTTTTAGACCTTCTGGGCACCCTCTGAGGAGAAAAGAAATTTAACAGGTCCCAAATATACCACTGACTGGAGGACCTGACATGACTTTTTAACATCAGAAAGAGTCTAGGAGGACATCATGTAGCTTTTAGACCTTTGGGGACCCCCTGAGGAGAAAAAAATTTCAAAAAGTCCAATATGGACCACTGTCTGGAGGACCTAACTTGACTTTTTAACATCAGAAAGACTCTATGAGGACATCATGTAGCTTTTAGACCTTCTGGGGACCCTCTGAGGAGAAAAAAAGTTCAAAAGGTCCCATATGGACCACTGTCTGGAGGTCCTGACTTGACTTTTTAACATAAGAAAGAGTCTATGAGGACATCATGTAGCTTTTAGACCTTCTGGGGACCCTCTGAGAAGAAAAAAAGTTCAAAAGGTCCCATATAGACCACTGTCTGGAGGTCCTGACTTGACTTTTTAACATCAGAAAGAGTCTATGAGGACATCATGTAGCTTGAGACCTTCTGGGGACCCTCTGAGAAGAAAAAAAGTTCAAAAGGTCCCATATGGACCACTGTCTGGAGGACCTGACTTGACTTTTTAACATCAGAAAGAGACTATGAGGACATCATGTAGCTTTAAGACCTTCTGGGGACCCTCTGAGGAGAAAAAAAGTTCAAAAGGTCCCATATGGACCACTGTATGGAGGATTTGACTTGACTTTTTAACATCAGAAAGAGTCCAAGAGGACATCATGTAGCTTTTAGACCTTCTGGGGACCTTCTGAGAAGAAAAAAAGTTCAAAAGGTCCCATATGGAACACTGTCTGGAGGATTTGACTTGACATTTTAACATCAGAAAGAGTCTATGAGGACATCATGTAGCTTTTAGACCTTCTAGGGACCCTCTGAGGAGAAAAAAGTTCAAAAGGTCCCATATGGACCACTGTCTGGAGGACCTGACTTGACTTTTTAACATCAGAAAGAGTCTATGAGGACATCATGTAGCTTTTAGACCTTCTGGGGACCCTCTGAGGAGAAAAAAAGTTCAAAAGGTCCCATATGGACCACTGTATGGAGGATTTGACTTGACTTTTTAACATCAGAAAGAGTCCAAGAGGACATCATGTAGCTTTTAGACCTTCTGGGGACCCTCTGAGGAGAAAAAAAATTCAAAAGGTCCTATATGGACCACTGTCTGGAGGTCCTGACTCGACTTTTTAACATCAGAAAGAGTCTATGAGGACAGCATGTAGCTTTTAGACCTTCTGGGGACCCTCTGAGAAGAAAAAAAGTTTCCATATGGACCACTGTCTGGAGGTCCTGACTTGACTTTTTAACATCAGAAAGAGTCTATGAGGACATCATGTAGCTTTGAGACCTTCTGGGGACCTTCTGAGAAGAAAAAAAGTTCAAAAGGTCCCATATGGAACACTGTCTGGAGGATTTGACTTGACTTTTTAACATCAGAAAGAGTCTATGAGGACATCATGTAGCTTTTAGACCTTCTGGGGACCCTCTGAGGAGAAAAAAGTTCAAAAGGTCCCATATGGACCACTGTCTAAAGGTCCTGACTTGACTTTTTAACATCAGAAAGAGTCTATGAGGACATCATGTAGCTTTTAGACCTTCTGGGGACCCTCTGAGAAGAAAAAAAGTTCAAAAGGTCCAATATGGACCACTGTCTGGAGGTCCTGACTCGACTTTTTAACATCAGAAAGAGTCTATGAGGACATCATGTAGCTTGAGACCTTCTGGGGACCCTCTGAGAAGAAAAAAAGTTCAAAAGGTCCCATATGGACCACTGTCTGGATGTTCTGAATCGACTTTTTAACATCAGAAAGAGTCTATGAGGACATCATGTAGCTTTTAGACCTTCTGGGGACCCTCTGAGACGAGAAAAAGTTCAAAAGGTCCCATATGGACTAGTGTCTCGAGGACCTGACTTGCCTCTTTAACATCAGAAATAGTCTATGAGGACATCATGTAGCTTTTAGACCTTCTGGGCACCCTCTGAGGAGAAAAAAAGTTCAAAAAGTCCCATATGAACCACTGTCTGGAGGATTTGACGACTTTTTAACATCAGAAAGAGTCTATGAGGACATCATGTAGCTTTGAGACCTTCTGGGGACCTTCTGAGAAGAAAAAAAGTTCAAAAGGTCCCATATGGAACACTGTCTGGAGGATTTGACTTGACTTTTTAACATCAGAAAGAGTCTATGAGGACATCATGTAGCTTTTAGACCTTCTGGGGACCCTCTGAGGAGAAAAAAGTTCAAAAGGTCCCATATGGACCACTGTCTAAAGGTCCTGACTTGACTTTTTAACATCAGAAAGAGTCTATGAGGACATCATGTAGCTTTTAGACCTTCTGGGGACCCTCTGAGAAGAAAAAAAGTTCAAAAGGTCCAATATGGACCACTGTCTGGAGGTCCTGACTCGACTTTTTAACATCAGAAAGAGTCTATGAGGACATCATGTAGCTTGAGACCTTCTGGGGACCCTCTGAGAAGAAAAAAAGTTCAAAAGGTCCCATATGGACCACTGTCTGGATGTTCTGAATCGACTTTTTAACATCAGAAAGAGTCTATGAGGACATCATGTAGCTTTTAGACCTTCTGGGGACCCTCTGAGACGAGAAAAAGTTCAAAAGGTCCCATATGGACTAGTGTCTCGAGGACCTGACTTGCCTCTTTAACATCAGAAATAGTCTATGAGGACATCATGTAGCTTTTAGACCTTCTGGGCACCCTCTGAGGAGAAAAAAAGTTCAAAAAGTCCCATATGAACCACTGTCTGGAGGATTTGACGACTTTTTAACATCAGAAAGAGTCTATGAGGACATCATGTAGCTTTTAGACCTTCTGGGGACCCCCTGAGGAGAAAAAAAGTTCAAAAGGTCCCATATGGACCACTGTCTGGAGGTCCTGACTCGACTTTTTAACATCAGAAAGAGTCTATGAGGACAGCATGTAGCTTTTAGACCTTCTGGGGACCCTCTAAGAAGAAAAAAAGTTCAAAAGGTCCCACATGGACCACTGTATGGAGGATTTGACTTTACTTTTTAACATCAGAAAGAGTCCAAGAGGACATCATGTAGCTTTTAGACCTTCTGGGGACCCTCTGAGGAGAAAAAAAGTTCAAAAGGTCCCATATGGAACACTGTCTGGAGGATTTGACTTGACTTTTTAACATCAGAAAGAGTCTATGAGGACATCATGTAGCTTTTAGACCTTCTGGGGACCCTCTGAGGAGAAAAAAGTTCAAAAGGTCCCATATGGACCACTGTCTGGAGGTCCTGACTTGACTTTTTAACATCAGAAAGAGTCTATGAGGACATCATGTAGCTTTGAGATCTTCAGGGGACCCTCTAAGCAGAAAAAAAGTTCAATAGGTCCCGTATGGACCACTGTCTGGAGGTCCTGACTTGAATTTTTAACATCAGAAAGAGTCTATGAGGACATCATGTAGCTTTGAGTCCTTCTGGGGACCCTCTGAGCAGAAAAAAAGTTCAATAGGTCCCAAATGGACCACTGTCTGGAGGTCCTGACTTGACTTTTTAACATCAGAAAGAGTCTATGAGGACATCATGTAGCTTTTAGACCTTCTGGGGACCCTCTGAGGAGAAAAAAAGTTCAAAAGATCCCATATGGACTAGTGTCTGGAGGACCTGACTTGCCTATTTGACATCAGAAATAGTCTATGAGGACATTATGTAGCTTTTAGACCTTCTGGGCACCCTCTAAGGGAGAAAAGAAATTTAACAGGTCCCAAATATACCACTGACTGGAGGACCTGACATGACTTTTTAACATCAGAAAGAGTCTAGGAGGACATCATGTAGCTTTTAGACCTTTGGGGACCCCCTGAGGAGAAAAAAATTTCAAAAAGTCCAATATGGACCACTGTCTGGAGGACCTAACTTGACCTTTTAACATCAGAAAGACTCTATGAGGACATCATGTAGCTTTTAGACCTTCTGGGGACCCTCTGAGGAGAAAAAAAGTTCAAAAGGTCCCATATGGACCACTGTCTGGAGGTCCTGACTTGACTTTTTAACATAAGAAAGAGTCTATGAGGACATCATGTAGCTTTTAGACCTTCTGGGGACCCTCTGAGAAGAAAAAAAGTTCAAAAGGTCCCATATAGACCACTGTCTGGAGGTCCTGACTTGACTTTTTAACATCAGAAAGAGTCTATGAGGACATCATGTAGCTTGAGACCTTCTGGGGACCCTCTGAGAAGAAAAAAAGTTCAAAAGGTCCCATATGGACCACTGTCTGGAGGACCTGACTTGACTTTTTAACATCAGAAAGAGACTATGAGGACATCATGTAGCTTTAAGACCTTCTGGGGACCCTCTGAGGAGAAAAAAAGTTCAAAAGGTCCCATATGGACCACTGTATGGAGGATTTGACTTGACTTTTTAACATCAGAAAGAGTCCAAGAGGACATCATGTAGCTTTTAGACCTTCTGGGGACCTTCTGAGAAGAAAAAAAGTTCAAAAGGTCCCATATGGAACACTGTCTGGAGGATTTGACTTGACATTTTAACATCAGAAAGAGTCTATGAGGACATCATGTAGCTTTTAGACCTTCTAGGGACCCTCTGAGGAGAAAAAAGTTCAAAAGGTCCCATATGGACCACTGTCTGGAGGACCTGACTTGACTTTTTAACATCAGAAAGAGTCTATGAGGACATCATGTAGCTTTTAGACCTTCTGGGGACCCTCTGAGGAGAAAAAAAGTTCAAAAGGTCCCATATGGACCACTGTATGGAGGATTTGACTTGACTTTTTAACATCAGAAAGAGTCCAAGAGGACATCATGTAGCTTTTAGACCTTCTGGGGACCCTCTGAGGAGAAAAAAAATTCAAAAGGTCCTATATGGACCACTGTCTGGAGGTCCTGACTCGACTTTTTAACATCAGAAAGAGTCTATGAGGACAGCATGTAGCTTTTAGACCTTCTGGGGACCCTCTGAGAAGAAAAAAAGTTCAAAAGGTCCCATATGGACCACTGTCTGGAGGTCCTGACTTGACTTTTTAACATCAGAAAGAGTCTATGAGGACATCATGTAGCTTTGAGACCTTCTGGGGACCTTCTGAGAAGAAAAAAAGTTCAAAAGGTCCCATATGGAACACTGTCTGGAGGATTTGACTTGACTTTTTAACATCAGAAAGAGTCTATGAGGACATCATGTAGCTTTTAGACCTTCTGGGGACCCTCTGAGGAGAAAAAAGTTCAAAAGGTCCCATATGGACCACTGTCTAAAGGTCCTGACTTGACTTTTTAACATCAGAAAGAGTCTATGAGGACATCATGTAGCTTTTAGACCTTCTGGGGACCCTCTGAGCAGAAAAAAAGTTCAAAAGGTCCCATATGGACCACTGTCTGGAGGTCCTGACTCGACTTTTTAACATCAGAAAGAGTCTATGAGGACATCATGTAGCTTGAGACCTTCTGGGGACCCTCTGAGAAGAAAAAAAGTTCAAAAGGTCCCATATGGACCACTGTCTGGATTTTCTGAATCGACTTTTTAACATCAGAAAGAGTCTATGAGGACATCATGTAGCTTTTAGACCTTCTGGGGACCCTCTGAGACGACAAAAAGTTCAAAAGGTCCCATATGGACTAGTGTCTCGAGGACCTGACTTGCCTCTTTAACATCAGAAATAGTCTATGAGGACATCATGTAGCTTTTAGACCTTCTGGGCACCCTCTGAGGAGAAAAAAAGTTCAAAAAGACCCATATGAACCACTGTCTGGAGGATTTGACGACTTTTTAACATCAGAAAGAGTCTATGAGGACATCATGTAGCTTTTAGACCTTCTGGGGACCCCCTGAGGAGAAAAAAAGTTCAAAAGGTCCCATATGGACCACTGTCTGGAGGTCCTGACTCGACTTTTTAACATCAGAAAGAGTCTATGAGGACAGCATGTAGCTTTTAGACCTTCTGGGGACCCTCTAAGAAGAAAAAAAGTTCAAAAGGTCCCACATGGACCACTGTATGGAGGATTTGACTTTACTTTTTAACATCAGAAAGAGTCCAAGAGGACATCATGTAGCTTTTAGACCTTCTGGGGACCCTCTGAGGAGAAAAAAAGTTCAAAAGGTCCCATATGGAACACTGTCTGGAGGATTTGACTTGACTTTTTAACATCAGAAAGAGTCTATGAGGACATCATGTAGCTTTTAGACCTTCTGGGGACCCTCTGAGGAGAAAAAAGTTCAAAAGGTCCCATATGGACCACTGTCTGGAGGTCCTGACTTGACTTTTTAACATCAGAAAGAGTCTATGAGGACATCATGTAGCTTTGAGATCTTTAGGGGACCCTCTAAGCAGAAAAAAAGTTCAATAGGTCCCGTATGGACCACTGTCTGGAGGTCCTGACTTGAATTTTTAACATCAGAAAGAGTCTATGAGGACATCATGTAGCTTTGAGTCCTTCTGGGGACCCTCTGAGCAGAAAAAAAGTTCAATAGGTCCCAAATGGACCACTGTCTGGAGGTCCTGACTTGACTTTTTAACATCAGAAAGAGTCTATGAGGACATCATGTAGCTTTTAGACCTTCTGGGGACCCTCTGAGGAGAAAAAAAGTTCAAAAGATCCCATATGGACTAGTGTCTGGAGGACCTGACTTGCCTATTTGACATCAGAAATAGTCTATGAGGACATTATGTAGCTTTTAGACCTTCTGGGCACCCTCTAAGGGAGAAAAGAAATTTAACAGGTCCCAAATATACCACTGACTGGAGGACCTGACATGACTTTTTAACATCAGAAAGAGTCTAGGAGGACATCATGTAGCTTTTAGACCTTTGGGGACCCCCTGAGGAGAAAAAAATTTCAAAAAGTCCAATATGGACCACTGTCTGGAGGACCTAACTTGACCTTTTAACATCAGAAAGACTCTATGAGGACATCATGTAGCTTTTAGACCTTCTGGGGACCCTCTGAGGAGAAAAAAAGTTCAAAAGATCCCATATGGACTAGTGTCTGGAGGACCTGACTTGCCTATTTGACATCAGAAATAGTCTATGAGGACATTATGTAGCTTTTAGACCTTCTGGGCACCCTCTAAGGGAGAAAAGAAATTTAACAGGTCCCAAATATACCACTGACTGGAGGACCTGACATGACTTTTTAACATCAGAAAGAGTCTAGGAGGACATCATGTAGCTTTTAGACCTTTGGGGACCCCCTGAGGAGAAAAAAATTTCAAAAAGTCCAATATGGACCACTGTCTGGAGGACCTAACTTGACCTTTTAACATCAGAAAGACTCTATGAGGACATCATGTAGCTTTTAGACCTTCTGGGGACCCTCTGAGGAGAAAAAAAGTTCAAAAGGTCCCATATGGACCACTGTCTGGAGGTCCTGACTTGACTTTTTAACATAAGAAAGAGTCTATGAGGACATCATGTAGCTTTTAGACCTTCTGGGGACCCTCTGAGAAGAAAAAAAGTTCAAAAGGTCCCATATAGACCACTGTCTGGAGGTCCTGACTTGACTTTTTAACATCAGAAAGAGTCTATGAGGACATCATGTAGCTTGAGACCTTCTGGGGACCCTCTGAGAAGAAAAAAAGTTCAAAAGGTCCCATATGGACCACTGTCTGGAGGACCTGACTTGACTTTTTAACATCAGAAAGAGACTATGAGGACATCATGTAGCTTTAAGACCTTCTGGGGACCCTCTGAGGAGAAAAAAAGTTCAAAAGGTCCCATATGGACCACTGTATGGAGGATTTGACTTGACTTTTTAACATCAGAAAGAGTCCAAGAGGACATCATGTAGCTTTTAGACCTTCTGGGGACCTTCTGAGAAGAAAAAAAGTTCAAAAGGTCCCATATGGAACACTGTCTGGAGGATTTGACTTGACATTTTAACATCAGAAAGAGTCTATGAGGACATCATGTAGCTTTTAGACCTTCTAGGGACCCTCTGAGGAGAAAAAAGTTCAAAAGGTCCCATATGGACCACTGTCTGGAGGACCTGACTTGACTTTTTAACATCAGAAAGAGTCTATGAGGACATCATGTAGCTTTTAGACCTTCTGGGGACCCTCTGAGGAGAAAAAAAGTTCAAAAGGTCCCATATGGACCACTGTATGGAGGATTTGACTTGACTTTTTAACATCAGAAAGAGTCCAAGAGGACATCATGTAGCTTTTAGACCTTCTGGGGACCCTCTGAGGAGAAAAAAAATTCAAAAGGTCCTATATGGACCACTGTCTGGAGGTCCTGACTCGACTTTTTAACATCAGAAAGAGTCTATGAGGACAGCATGTAGCTTTTAGACCTTCTGGGGACCCTCTGAGAAGAAAAAAAGTTCAAAAGGTCCCATATGGACCACTGTCTGGAGGTCCTGACTTGACTTTTTAACATCAGAAAGAGTCTATGAGGACATCATGTAGCTTTGAGACCTTCTGGGGACCTTCTGAGAAGAAAAAAAGTTCAAAAGGTCCCATATGGAACACTGTCTGGAGGATTTGACTTGACTTTTTAACATCAGAAAGAGTCTATGAGGACATCATGTAGCTTTTAGACCTTCTGGGGACCCTCTGAGGAGAAAAAAGTTCAAAAGGTCCCATATGGACCACTGTCTAAAGGTCCTGACTTGACTTTTTAACATCAGAAAGAGTCTATGAGGACATCATGTAGCTTTTAGACCTTCTGGGGACCCTCTGAGCAGAAAAAAAGTTCAAAAGGTCCCATATGGACCACTGTCTGGAGGTCCTGACTCGACTTTTTAACATCAGAAAGAGTCTATGAGGACATCATGTAGCTTGAGACCTTCTGGGGACCCTCTGAGAAGAAAAAAAGTTCAAAAGGTCCCATATGGACCACTGTCTGGATTTTCTGAATCGACTTTTTAACATCAGAAAGAGTCTATGAGGACATCATGTAGCTTTTAGACCTTCTGGGGACCCTCTGAGACGAGAAAAAGTTCAAAAGGTCCCATATGGACTAGTGTCTCGAGGACCTGACTTGCCTCTTTAACATCAGAAATAGTCTATGAGGACATCATGTAGCTTTTAGACCTTCTGGGCACCCTCTGAGGAGAAAAAAAGTTCAAAAAGTCCCATATGAACCACTGTCTGGAGGATTTGACGACTTTTTAACATCAGAAAGAGTCTATGAGGACATCATGTAGCTTTTAGACCTTCTGGGGACCCCCTGAGGAGAAAAAAAGTTCAAAAGGTCCCATATGGACCACTGTCTGGAGGTCCTGACTCGACTTTTTAACATCAGAAAGAGTCTATGAAGACAGCATGTAGCTTTTAGACCTTCTGGGGACCCTCTAAGAAGAAAAAAAGTTCAAAAGGTCCCACATGGACCACTGTATGGAGGATTTGACTTTACTTTTTAACATCAGAAAGAGTCCAAGAGGACATCATGTAGCTTTTAGACCTTCTGGGGACCCTCTGAGGAGAAAAAAAGTTCAAAAGGTCCCATATGGAACACTGTCTGGAGGATTTGACTTGACTTTTTAACATCAGAAAGAGTCTATGAGGACATCATGTAGCTTTTAGACCTTCTGGGGACCCTCTGAGGAGAAAAAAGTTCAAAAGGTCCCATATGGACCACTGTCTGGAGGTCCTGACTTGACTTTTTAACATCAGAAAGAGTCTATGAGGACATCATGTAGCTTTGAGATCTTTAGGGGACCCTCTAAGCAGAAAAAAAGTTCAATAGGTCCCGTATGGACCACTGTCTGGAGGTCCTGACTTGAATTTTTAACATCAGAAAGAGTCTATGAGGACATCATGTAGCTTTGAGTCCTTCTGGGGACCCTCTGAGCAGAAAAAAAGTTCAATAGGTCCCAAATGGACCACTGTCTGGAGGTCCTGACTTGACTTTTTAACATCAGAAAGAGTCTATGAGGACATCATGTAGCTTTTAGACCTTCTGGGGACCCTCTGAGGAGAAAAAAAGTTCAAAAGATCCCATATGAACCACTGTCTGGAGGTCGTGAATTGACCTTTTAACATCAGAAAGAGTCTAGGAGGACATCATGTAGCTTTTAGACCTTCTGGGGACCCCCTGAGGAGAAAAAAGTTCAAAAGGTCCCATATGGCCCACTGTCTGGAGGTCCTGACTCGACTTTTTAATATCAGAAAGAGTCTATGAGGACATCATGTAGCTTTTAGACCTTCTGGGGACCCTCTGAGAAGAAAAAAAGTTCAAAAGGTCCCATATTGACCACTGTCTGGAGGTCCTGACTCGACTTTTTAACATCAGAAAGAGTCTATGAGGACATCATGTAGCTTGAGACCTTCTGGGGACCCTCTGAGAAGAAAAAAAGTTCAAAAGGTCCCATATGGACCACTGTCTGGATGTTCTGAATCGACTTTTTAACATCAGAAAGAGTCTATGAGGACATCATGTAGCTTTTAGACCTTCTGGGGACCCTCTGAGACGAGAAAAAGTTCAAAAGGTCCCATATGGACTAGTGTCTCGAGGACCTGACTTGCCTCTTTAACATCAGAAATAGTCTATGAGGACATCATGTAGCTTTTAGACCTTCTGGGCACCCTCTGAGGAGAAAAAAAGTTCAAAAAGTCCCATATGAACCACTGTCTGGAGGATTTGACGACTTTTTAACATCAGAAAGAGTCTATGAGGACATCATGTAGCTTTTAGACCTTCTGGGGACCCCCTGAGGAGAAAAAAAGTTCAAAAGGTCCCATATGGACCACTGTCTGGAGGTCCTGACTCGACTTTTTAACATCAGAAAGAGTCTATGAGGACAGCATGTAGCTTTTAGACCTTCTGGGGACCCTCTAAGAAGAAAAAAAGTTCAAAAGGTCCCACATGGACCACTGTATGGAGGATTTGACTTTACTTTTTAACATCAGAAAGAGTCCAAGAGGACATCATGTAGCTTTTAGACCTTCTGGGGACCCTCTGAGGAGAAAAAAAGTTCAAAAGGTCCCATATGGAACACTGTCTGGAGGATTTGACTTGACTTTTTAACATCAGAAAGAGTCTATGAGGACATCATGTAGCTTTTAGACCTTCTGGGGACCCTCTGAGGAGAAAAAAGTTCAAAAGGTCCCATATGGACCACTGTCTGGAGGTCCTGACTTGACTTTTTAACATCAGAAAGAGTCTATGAGGACATCATGTAGCTTTGAGATCTTCAGGGGACCCTCTAAGCAGAAAAAAAGTTCAATAGGTCCCGTATGGACCACTGTCTGGAGGTCCTGACTTGAATTTTTAACATCAGAAAGAGTCTATGAGGACATCATGTAGCTTTGAGTCCTTCTGGGGACCCTCTGAGCAGAAAAAAAGTTCAATAGGTCCCAAATGGACCACTGTCTGGAGGTCCTGACTTGACTTTTTAACATCAGAAAGAGTCTATGAGGACATCATGTAGCTTTTAGACCTTCTGGGGACCCTCTGAGGAGAAAAAAAGTTCAAAAGATCCCATATGGACTAGTGTCTGGAGGACCTGACTTGCCTATTTGACATCAGAAATAGTCTATGAGGACATTATGTAGCTTTTAGACCTTCTGGGCACCCTCTAAGGGAGAAAAGAAATTTAACAGGTCCCAAATATACCACTGACTGGAGGACCTGACATGACTTTTTAACATCAGAAAGAGTCTAGGAGGACATCATGTAGCTTTTAGACCTTTGGGGACCCCCTGAGGAGAAAAAAATTTCAAAAAGTCCAATATGGACCACTGTCTGGAGGACCTAACTTGACCTTTTAACATCAGAAAGACTCTATGAGGACATCATGTAGCTTTTAGACCTTCTGGGGACCCTCTGAGGAGAAAAAAAGTTCAAAAGGTCCCATATGGACCACTGTCTGGAGGTCCTGACTTGACTTTTTAACATAAGAAAGAGTCTATGAGGACATCATGTAGCTTTTAGACCTTCTGGGGACCCTCTGAGAAGAAAAAAAGTTCAAAAGGTCCCATATAGACCACTGTCTGGAGGTCCTGACTTGACTTTTTAACATCAGAAAGAGTCTATGAGGACATCATGTAGCTTGAGACCTTCTGGGGACCCTCTGAGAAGAAAAAAAGTTCAAAAGGTCCCATATGGACCACTGTCTGGAGGACCTGACTTGACTTTTTAACATCAGAAAGAGACTATGAGGACATCATGTAGCTTTAAGACCTTCTGGGGACCCTCTGAGGAGAAAAAAAGTTCAAAAGGTCCCATATGGACCACTGTATGGAGGATTTGACTTGACTTTTTAACATCAGAAAGAGTCCAAGAGGACATCATGTAGCTTTTAGACCTTCTGGGGACCTTCTGAGAAGAAAAAAAGTTCAAAAGGTCCCATATGGAACACTGTCTGGAGGATTTGACTTGACATTTTAACATCAGAAAGAGTCTATGAGGACATCATGTAGCTTTTAGACCTTCTAGGGACCCTCTGAGGAGAAAAAAGTTCAAAAGGTCCCATATGGACCACTGTCTGGAGGACCTGACTTGACTTTTTAACATCAGAAAGAGTCTATGAGGACATCATGTAGCTTTTAGACCTTCTGGGGACCCTCTGAGGAGAAAAAAAGTTCAAAAGGTCCCATATGGACCACTGTATGGAGGATTTGACTTGACTTTTTAACATCAGAAAGAGTCCAAGAGGACATCATGTAGCTTTTAGACCTTCTGGGGACCCTCTGAGGAGAAAAAAAATTCAAAAGGTCCTATATGGACCACTGTCTGGAGGTCCTGACTCGACTTTTTAACATCAGAAAGAGTCTATGAGGACAGCATGTAGCTTTTAGACCTTCTGGGGACCCTCTGAGAAGAAAAAAAGTTCAAAAGGTCCCATATGGACCACTGTCTGGAGGTCCTGACTTGACTTTTTAACATCAGAAAGAGTCTATGAGGACATCATGTAGCTTTGAGACCTTCTGGGGACCTTCTGAGAAGAAAAAAAGTTCAAAAGGTCCCATATGGAACACTGTCTGGAGGATTTGACTTGACTTTTTAACATCAGAAAGAGTCTATGAGGACATCATGTAGCTTTTAGACCTTCTGGGGACCCTCTGAGGAGAAAAAAGTTCAAAAGGTCCCATATGGACCACTGTCTAAAGGTCCTGACTTGACTTTTTAACATCAGAAAGAGTCTATGAGGACATCATGTAGCTTTTAGACCTTCTGGGGACCCTCTGAGCAGAAAAAAAGTTCAAAAGGTCCCATATGGACCACTGTCTGGAGGTCCTGACTCGACTTTTTAACATCAGAAAGAGTCTATGAGGACATCATGTAGCTTGAGACCTTCTGGGGACCCTCTGAGAAGAAAAAAAGTTCAAAAGGTCCCATATGGACCACTGTCTGGATTTTCTGAATCGACTTTTTAACATCAGAAAGAGTCTATGAGGACATCATGTAGCTTTTAGACCTTCTGGGGACCCTCTGAGACGACAAAAAGTTCAAAAGGTCCCATATGGACTAGTGTCTCGAGGACCTGACTTGCCTCTTTAACATCAGAAATAGTCTATGAGGACATCATGTAGCTTTTAGACCTTCTGGGCACCCTCTGAGGAGAAAAAAAGTTCAAAAAGACCCATATGAACCACTGTCTGGAGGATTTGACGACTTTTTAACATCAGAAAGAGTCTATGAGGACATCATGTAGCTTTTAGACCTTCTGGGGACCCCCTGAGGAGAAAAAAAGTTCAAAAGGTCCCATATGGACCACTGTCTGGAGGTCCTGACTCGACTTTTTAACATCAGAAAGAGTCTATGAGGACAGCATGTAGCTTTTAGACCTTCTGGGGACCCTCTAAGAAGAAAAAAAGTTCAAAAGGTCCCACATGGACCACTGTATGGAGGATTTGACTTTACTTTTTAACATCAGAAAGAGTCCAAGAGGACATCATGTAGCTTTTAGACCTTCTGGGGACCCTCTGAGGAGAAAAAAAGTTCAAAAGGTCCCATATGGAACACTGTCTGGAGGATTTGACTTGACTTTTTAACATCAGAAAGAGTCTATGAGGACATCATGTAGCTTTTAGACCTTCTGGGGACCCTCTGAGGAGAAAAAAGTTCAAAAGGTCCCATATGGACCACTGTCTGGAGGTCCTGACTTGACTTTTTAACATCAGAAAGAGTCTATGAGGACATCATGTAGCTTTGAGATCTTTAGGGGACCCTCTAAGCAGAAAAAAAGTTCAATAGGTCCCGTATGGACCACTGTCTGGAGGTCCTGACTTGAATTTTTAACATCAGAAAGAGTCTATGAGGACATCATGTAGCTTTGAGTCCTTCTGGGGACCCTCTGAGCAGAAAAAAAGTTCAATAGGTCCCAAATGGACCACTGTCTGGAGGTCCTGACTTGACTTTTTAACATCAGAAAGAGTCTATGAGGACATCATGTAGCTTTTAGACCTTCTGGGGACCCTCTGAGGAGAAAAAAAGTTCAAAAGATCCCATATGGACTAGTGTCTGGAGGACCTGACTTGCCTATTTGACATCAGAAATAGTCTATGAGGACATTATGTAGCTTTTAGACCTTCTGGGCACCCTCTAAGGGAGAAAAGAAATTTAACAGGTCCCAAATATACCACTGACTGGAGGACCTGACATGACTTTTTAACATCAGAAAGAGTCTAGGAGGACATCATGTAGCTTTTAGACCTTTGGGGACCCCCTGAGGAGAAAAAAATTTCAAAAAGTCCAATATGGACCACTGTCTGGAGGACCTAACTTGACCTTTTAACATCAGAAAGACTCTATGAGGACATCATGTAGCTTTTAGACCTTCTGGGGACCCTCTGAGGAGAAAAAAAGTTCAAAAGATCCCATATGGACTAGTGTCTGGAGGACCTGACTTGCCTATTTGACATCAGAAATAGTCTATGAGGACATTATGTAGCTTTTAGACCTTCTGGGCACCCTCTAAGGGAGAAAAGAAATTTAACAGGTCCCAAATATACCACTGACTGGAGGACCTGACATGACTTTTTAACATCAGAAAGAGTCTAGGAGGACATCATGTAGCTTTTAGACCTTTGGGGACCCCCTGAGGAGAAAAAAATTTCAAAAAGTCCAATATGGACCACTGTCTGGAGGACCTAACTTGACCTTTTAACATCAGAAAGACTCTATGAGGACATCATGTAGCTTTTAGACCTTCTGGGGACCCTCTGAGGAGAAAAAAAGTTCAAAAGGTCCCATATGGACCACTGTCTGGAGGTCCTGACTTGACTTTTTAACATAAGAAAGAGTCTATGAGGACATCATGTAGCTTTTAGACCTTCTGGGGACCCTCTGAGAAGAAAAAAAGTTCAAAAGGTCCCATATAGACCACTGTCTGGAGGTCCTGACTTGACTTTTTAACATCAGAAAGAGTCTATGAGGACATCATGTAGCTTGAGACCTTCTGGGGACCCTCTGAGAAGAAAAAAAGTTCAAAAGGTCCCATATGGACCACTGTCTGGAGGACCTGACTTGACTTTTTAACATCAGAAAGAGACTATGAGGACATCATGTAGCTTTAAGACCTTCTGGGGACCCTCTGAGGAGAAAAAAAGTTCAAAAGGTCCCATATGGACCACTGTATGGAGGATTTGACTTGACTTTTTAACATCAGAAAGAGTCCAAGAGGACATCATGTAGCTTTTAGACCTTCTGGGGACCTTCTGAGAAGAAAAAAAGTTCAAAAGGTCCCATATGGAACACTGTCTGGAGGATTTGACTTGACATTTTAACATCAGAAAGAGTCTATGAGGACATCATGTAGCTTTTAGACCTTCTAGGGACCCTCTGAGGAGAAAAAAGTTCAAAAGGTCCCATATGGACCACTGTCTGGAGGACCTGACTTGACTTTTTAACATCAGAAAGAGTCTATGAGGACATCATGTAGCTTTTAGACCTTCTGGGGACCCTCTGAGGAGAAAAAAAGTTCAAAAGGTCCCATATGGACCACTGTATGGAGGATTTGACTTGACTTTTTAACATCAGAAAGAGTCCAAGAGGACATCATGTAGCTTTTAGACCTTCTGGGGACCCTCTGAGGAGAAAAAAAATTCAAAAGGTCCTATATGGACCACTGTCTGGAGGTCCTGACTCGACTTTTTAACATCAGAAAGAGTCTATGAGGACAGCATGTAGCTTTTAGACCTTCTGGGGACCCTCTGAGAAGAAAAAAAGTTCAAAAGGTCCCATATGGACCACTGTCTGGAGGTCCTGACTTGACTTTTTAACATCAGAAAGAGTCTATGAGGACATCATGTAGCTTTGAGACCTTCTGGGGACCTTCTGAGAAGAAAAAAAGTTCAAAAGGTCCCATATGGAACACTGTCTGGAGGATTTGACTTGACTTTTTAACATCAGAAAGAGTCTATGAGGACATCATGTAGCTTTTAGACCTTCTGGGGACCCTCTGAGGAGAAAAAAGTTCAAAAGGTCCCATATGGACCACTGTCTAAAGGTCCTGACTTGACTTTTTAACATCAGAAAGAGTCTATGAGGACATCATGTAGCTTTTAGACCTTCTGGGGACCCTCTGAGCAGAAAAAAAGTTCAAAAGGTCCCATATGGACCACTGTCTGGAGGTCCTGACTCGACTTTTTAACATCAGAAAGAGTCTATGAGGACATCATGTAGCTTGAGACCTTCTGGGGACCCTCTGAGAAGAAAAAAAGTTCAAAAGGTCCCATATGGACCACTGTCTGGATTTTCTGAATCGACTTTTTAACATCAGAAAGAGTCTATGAGGACATCATGTAGCTTTTAGACCTTCTGGGGACCCTCTGAGACGAGAAAAAGTTCAAAAGGTCCCATATGGACTAGTGTCTCGAGGACCTGACTTGCCTCTTTAACATCAGAAATAGTCTATGAGGACATCATGTAGCTTTTAGACCTTCTGGGCACCCTCTGAGGAGAAAAAAAGTTCAAAAAGTCCCATATGAACCACTGTCTGGAGGATTTGACGACTTTTTAACATCAGAAAGAGTCTATGAGGACATCATGTAGCTTTTAGACCTTCTGGGGACCCCCTGAGGAGAAAAAAAGTTCAAAAGGTCCCATATGGACCACTGTCTGGAGGTCCTGACTCGACTTTTTAACATCAGAAAGAGTCTATGAAGACAGCATGTAGCTTTTAGACCTTCTGGGGACCCTCTAAGAAGAAAAAAAGTTCAAAAGGTCCCACATGGACCACTGTATGGAGGATTTGACTTTACTTTTTAACATCAGAAAGAGTCCAAGAGGACATCATGTAGCTTTTAGACCTTCTGGGGACCCTCTGAGGAGAAAAAAAGTTCAAAAGGTCCCATATGGAACACTGTCTGGAGGATTTGACTTGACTTTTTAACATCAGAAAGAGTCTATGAGGACATCATGTAGCTTTTAGACCTTCTGGGGACCCTCTGAGGAGAAAAAAGTTCAAAAGGTCCCATATGGACCACTGTCTGGAGGTCCTGACTTGACTTTTTAACATCAGAAAGAGTCTATGAGGACATCATGTAGCTTTGAGATCTTTAGGGGACCCTCTAAGCAGAAAAAAAGTTCAATAGGTCCCGTATGGACCACTGTCTGGAGGTCCTGACTTGAATTTTTAACATCAGAAAGAGTCTATGAGGACATCATGTAGCTTTGAGTCCTTCTGGGGACCCTCTGAGCAGAAAAAAAGTTCAATAGGTCCCAAATGGACCACTGTCTGGAGGTCCTGACTTGACTTTTTAACATCAGAAAGAGTCTATGAGGACATCATGTAGCTTTTAGACCTTCTGGGGACCCTCTGAGGAGAAAAAAAGTTCAAAAGATCCCATATGAACCACTGTCTGGAGGTCGTGAATTGACCTTTTAACATCAGAAAGAGTCTAGGAGGACATCATGTAGCTTTTAGACCTTCTGGGGACCCCCTGAGGAGAAAAAAGTTCAAAAGGTCCCATATGGCCCACTGTCTGGAGGTCCTGACTCGACTTTTTAATATCAGAAAGAGTCTATGAGGACATCATGTAGCTTTTAGACCTTCTGGGGACCCTCTGAGAAGAAAAAAAGTTCAAAAGGTCCCATATTGACCACTGTCTGGAGGTCCTGACTTGACTTTTTAACATCAGAAAGAGTCTATGAGGACATCATGTATCTTTGAGACCTTCTGGGGACCTTCTTAGAAGAAAAAAAGTTTAAAAGGTCCCATATGGACCACTGTCTGGAGGATTTTACTTTACTTTTTAACATCAGAAAGAGTCTATGAGGACATCATGTAGCTTTTAGACCTTCTGGGGACCCTCTGAGGAGAAAAAAAGTTCAAAAGATCCCCTATGAACCACTGTCTGGAGGTCGTGACTTGACCTTTTAACATCAGGAAGAGTCTATGAGGACATCATGTAGCTTTTAGACCTTCTGGGCACCCTCTGAGGAGAAAAAAATTTAACAAGTCCCATATCGACCACTGACTGGAGGACCTGACTTGACTTTTTAACATCAGAAAGAGTCTATGAGGAAATCATGTAGCTTTTAGACCTTCTGGGGACCCTCTGAGAAGAAAAAAAGTTCAAAAGGTCCCATTTGGACCACTGTCTGGAGGTCCTGACTTGACTTTTTAACATCAGAAAGAGTCTATGAGGACATCAATTAGCTTGATACCTTCTGGGGACCCTCTGAGAAGAAAAAAAGTTCAAAAAGTCCCATATGGACAACTGTCTGGAGGTACTGACTTGACTTTTTAACATCAGAAAGAGTCTATGAGGACATCATGTAGCTTTTAGACCTTCTGGGGACCCTTTGAGCAGAAAAAAAGTTCAAAAGGTCCCATATGGAAAACTGTCTGTAGGACCTGACTTGACTTTTTAACATCAGAAAGAGTCTATGAGGACATCATGTAGCTTTTAGACCTTCTGGGGACCCTCTGAGCAGAAAAAAAGTTCAAAAGGTCCCATATGGACCACTGTCTGGAGGACCTGACTTGACTTTTTAACATCAGAAAGACTCTATGAGGACATCATGTAGCTTTAAGACCTTCTGGGGACCCCCTGAGGAGAAAAAAAGTTCAAAAGGTCCCATATGGACCACTGTCTGGAGGTCCTGACTTGACTTTTTAACATCAGAAAGAGTCTATGAGGAAATCATGTAGCTTTTAGACCTTCTGGGGACTCTCTGAGAAGAAAAAAAGTTCAAAAAGTCCCATATGGACAACTGTCTGGAGGTCCTGACTTGACTTTTTAACATCAGAAAGAGTCTATGAGGACATCATGTAGCTTTTAGACCTTCTGGGGACCCTCTGAGCAGAAAAAAAGTTCAAAAGGTCCCATATGGAAAACTGTCTGTAGGACCTGACTTGACTTTTTAACATCAGAAAGAGTCTATGAGGACATCATGTAGCTTTTAGACCTTCTGGGGACCCTCTGAGCAGAAAAAAAGTTCAAAAGGTCCCATATGGACCACTGTCTGGAGGTACTGACTTGACTTTTTAACATCAGAAAGAGTCTATGAGGACATCATGTAGCTTTTAGACCTTCTGGGGACCCTCTGAGGAGAAAAAAGTTCAAAAGGTCCCATATGGACCACTGTCTGGAGGATTTGACTTGACTTTTTAACATCAGAAAGAGTCTATGAGGACATCATGTAGCTTTTAGACCTTCTGGGGACCCTCTGAGGAGAAAAAAAGTTCAAAAGGTCCCATATGAACCACTGTCTGGAGGATTTGACTTGACTTTTTAACATCAGAAAGAGTCTATGAGGACATCATGTAGCTTTTAGACCTTCTGGGGACCCTCTGAGGAGAAAAAAAGTTCAAAAGATCCCATATGAACCACTGTCTGGAGGTCGTGAATTGACCTTTTAACATCAGAAAGAGTCTAGGAGGACATCATGTAGCTTTTAGACCTTCTGGGGACCCTCTGAGGAGAAAAAAAGTTCAAAAGGTCCAATATGAACCACTGTCTGGAGGTCCTGACTTGACTTTTTAACATCAGAAAGAGTCTATGAGGACATCATGTAGCTTTTAGACCTTCTGGGGACCCTCTGAGGAGAAAAAAAGTTCAAAAGATCCCATATGGAATAGTGTCTGGAGGACCTGACTTGCTTATTTAACATCAGAAATAGTCTCTGAGGACAACATGTAGCTTTTAGACCTTCTGGGCACCCTCTGAGGAGTAAAAAAGTTCAACAGGTCCCGTTTGGACCACTGTCTGGAGGTCCTGACTTTACTTTTTAACATCAGAAAGAGTCTATGAGGACATCATGTAGCTTTTAGACCTTCTGGAGACCCTCTGAAGAGAAAAAAAGTTCAAAAGATCCCATATGGAATAGTGTCTGGAGGACCTGACTTGCTTATTTAACATCATAAATAGTCAATGAGGACATCATGTAGCCTTAAGACCTTCTGGGGACCCCCTGAGGAGAAAAAAAGTTCAAAAGGTCCCATATGGACCACTGTCTGGAGGTCCTGACTTGACTTTTTAACATCAGAAAGAGTCTATGAGGACATCATGTAGCTTTTAGACCTTCTGGGGACCCTCTGAGGAGAAAAAAAGTTCAAAAGGTCCCATATGAACCACTGTCTGGAGGTCCTGACTTGACTTTTTAACATCAGAAAGAGTCTATGAGGACATAATGTAGCTTTTAGACCTTCTGGGGACCCTCTGAGGAGAAAAAAAAGTTCAAAAGATCCCATATGGAATAGTGTCTGGAGGACATGACTTGCTTATTTAACATCAGAAATAGTCTATGAGGACATCATGTAGCTTTTAGACCTTCTGGGGACCCTCTGAGGAGACAAAAAGTTCAAAAGGTCCCTTATGGACCACTGTCTGGAGGTCCTGACTTGACTTTTTAACATCAGAAAGAGTCTATGAGGACATCATGTAGCTTTTAGACATTCTGGGGACCCTCTGAGCAGAAAAAAAGTTCAATAAGTCCCATATGGATTACTGTATGGCGGACTTGACCACTTTTTAACATCAAAAAGTTTCCCTAAGCACATCATGTAGCTTTTAGACCTTCTCTGGACCCCCTTAGCAGAAAAAAAGTTCAAAAGGTCCCATATGGACCACTGTCTGGAGGACCTGACTTGACTTTTTAACATCAGAAAGAGTCTATGAGGACATAATGTAGCTTTTAGACCTACTGGGGACCCTCTGAGCAGAAAAAAAGTTCAAAAGGTCCCTTATGGACCACTGTCTGGAGGTCCTGACTTGACTTTTTAACATCAAAAAGAGTCTATGAGGACATCATGTAGCTTTTAGACCTTCTGAGGATTCTCTGAGGAGAAAAAAGTTCAAAAGGTCCCATATGGACCAATGTCTGGAGGACCTGACTTGACTTTTTACCATCAGAAAGAGTCTATGAGGACATCATGTAGCTTTTAGACCTTCTGTGGACCCTCTTATCAGAAAAAAAGTTCAAAATTAATCTTCCATGAAAAAACGCTGTTGCAATGTAATGAAACGCATTAGTTCTTGAATGCATTGCAATTCAACAAAGTGCATATTACTTTTAAATGTTATTCTTCCATGCAAAACACTTGTGCAATGCAACAGCACGCTGTCACATTGTAATGAAACGCTTTAGTTCTTAAATGCATTACAATGCAACAGAGTGCATATTACTTTTAAATGTTATTCTTCCATGCAAAACGCTTGTGCAATGCAACAGCACGCTGTCGCATTGTAATGAAACGCATTAGTTCTTAAATGCATTGCAATGCAAGAGTGCATATTACTTTTAAATGTTATTCTTCCATGCAAATCGCTTGTGCAATGCAACAGCACGCTGTCGCCATGTAATGAAACGCATTAGTTCTTAAATGCATTGCAATGCAACAGAGTGCATATTACTTTTAAATGTTATTCTTCCATGCAAAACGCTTGTGCAATGCAACAGCACGCTGTCGCAATGTAATGAAACGCATTAGTTCTTAAATCATTGCCATGCAACAGAGTGCATATTACTTTTAAATTTTATTCTTCCATGCAAAACGCTTGTGCAATGCAACAGCACGCTGTCGCAATGTAATGAAACGCATTAGTTCTTAAATGCATTGCAATGCAACAGAGTACATATTAGTTTTAAATGTTATTCTTCCATGCAAAACGCTTGTGCAATGCAACAGCACGCTGTCGCAATGTAATGAAACGCATTAGTTCTTAAATGCATTTTAATGCAACAGAGTGGATATTAGTTTTAAATGTTATTCTTCCATGCAAAACGCTTGTGCAATGTACAGAAACGCATTAGTTCTTGAATGCATTGCAATGTATCAGAATGCATATTACTTTTAAATGTTGTTCTTCCATGCAAAAAGCTTGTGCAATGCAACAGCACGCTGTTGCAATAGAATGAATCGCATTAGTTCTTGAATGCATTTGCAATGCAACAATGTGCATACTACTTTTAAATGTTATTCTTCCATGCAAAACGCTTGTGCAATGCAACAGCACGCTGCATTGCACATCTCTTCGTTGAACAATGGAAATAGTTAGTTATTGCATGCATTGGAAAGCGACAGCTTTGTGATGTTTTCTCGTGAGTACACAAATTAATGAGCTGTATGCAATGCGGAAAACAATATGCTGTGAGTTGTCTTTTAAACAGCTGATGCAATGATTTTCCTTCATACACAAATGATTATGGTTAGTTTGTTCATTTCACAGAGGAATAAGTTAGACCTTTTATGCAATGGAATGAAACAACAAAAATTTTATTAAAACAGCAGATTGCTTTGCCCATCTCTTTAATGCACTACGGAATGAGCTAGTTCTTGAATGCATTGCAATGCAATAAAGTGCATATCGCTTATATGTCATTCTAACGCTTTATCATATGTGCAATGCAATAGCAGTTTTTTTAAAGCGTTAGTTTTTTTAATTGCACAAAGGAATAAGTTAGTCCTTTTATGCAATGGAATGAAACAAAAAAACTTTTTAAAACAGCAGTTTGCGTTGCCCATCTCTTTAATGCACTACAAAAAGAGTTAGTTCTTGAGTGCATTGCAAAAAAAGTGCATATTGCTTATGCCCAAAGCTTTAACTTATATGCAATGCAATTCAATCTCTTCAATGCACTACTGAATGAGTTAGTTCTTGAATGCTTTGCAATGCAAAATGGTGCATATCGCTTATATGTTTATAAGTGCTTAGTGCTTTTAGTGCTTTATCATATGTGCAATAAAAAAAACAGTTTTAAGCGTTAGTTTTTTTCATTGCACAAAGGAATTAGTCCTTTTATGCAATGGAATGAAACAACAAAAATGTTATTAAAACAACAGATTGCATTGCCCATCTCTTTAATGCACTACAAAATGAGTTAGTTCTTGAATGCATTGCGATTCAACAATGCCTTTTGACTTTTTAACATCAGAAAGAGTCTATGAAAACATCATGTAGCTTTTAGACCTTCTGGGGACCCTCTGACCAGAAAAAAAGTTCAAAAGGTCCCGTATGGACAACTGTCTGGCGGACTTGACTTGACTTGCTTTTCAACATCAGAAAGAGTCTGTAAGGACATCATGTAGCTTTTAGACCTTCTTGGGGACCCTCTGACCAGAAAAAGTTCAAAAGGTCCCATATGGACCATTGTCTGGAGGACCTGACTTGACTTTTTAACATCAGAAAGAGTCTATGAGGACATAATGTAGCTTTTAGACCTTCTGGGGACCTTCTGAGAAGAAAAAAAAGTTCAAAAGGTCCTATATGGACCACTGTCTGGAGGATTTGACTTGACTTTTTAACATCAGAAAGAGTCTATGAGGACATCATGTAGCTTTGAGACCTTCTGGGGACCTTCTGAGAAGAAAAAAAGTTCAAAAGGTCCCATATGGAACACTGTCTGGAGGATTTGACTTGACTTTTTAACATCAGAAAGAGTCTATGAGGACATCATGTAGCTTTTAGACCTTCTGGGGACCCTCTGAGAAGAAAAAAAGTTCAAAAGGTCCCATATGGACCACTGTCTGGAGGTCCTGACTCGACTTTTTAACATCAGAAAGAGTCTATGAGGACATCATGTAGCTTGAGACCTTCTGGGGACCCTCTGAGAAGAAAAAAAGTTCAAAAGGTCCGATATGGACCACTGTCTGGATGTTCTGAATCGACTTTTTAACATCAGAAAGAGTCTATGAGGACATCATGTAGCTTTTAGACCTTCTGGGGACCCTCTGAGACGAGAAAAAGTTCAAAAGGTCCCATATGGACTAGTGTCTCGAGGACCTGACTTGCCTCTTTAACATCAGAAATAGTCTATGAGGACATCATGTAGCTTTTAGACCTTCTGGGCACCCTCTGAGGAGAAAAAAAGTTCAAAAAGTCCCATATGAACCACTGTCTGGAGGATTTGACGACTTTTTAACATCAGAAAGAGTCTATGAGGACATCATGTAGCTTTTAGACCTTCTGGGGACCCCCTGAGGAGAAAAAAAGTTCAAAAGGTCCCATATGGACCACTGTCTGGAGGTCCTGACTCGACTTTTTAACATCAGAAAGAGTCTATGAGGACAGCATGTAGCTTTTAGACCTTCTGGGGACCCTCTAAGAAGAAAAAAAGTTCAAAAGGTCCCACATGGACCACTGTATGGAGGATTTGACTTTACTTTTTAACATCAGAAAGAGTCCAAGAGGACATCATGTAGCTTTTAGACCTTCTGGGGACCCTCTGAGGAGAAAAAAAGTTCAAAAGGTCCCATATGGAACACTGTCTGGAGGATTTGACTTGACTTTTTAACATCAGAAAGAGTCTATGAGGACATCATGTAGCTTTTAGACCTTCTGGGGACCCTCTGAGGAGAAAAAAGTTCAAAAGGTCCCATATGGACCACTGTCTGGAGGTCCTGACTTGACTTTTTAACATCAGAAAGAGTCTATGAGGACATCATGTAGCTTTGAGATCTTTAGGGGACCCTCTAAGCAGAAAAAAAGTTCAATAGGTCCCGTATGGACCACTGTCTGGAGGTCCTGACTTGAATTTTTAACATCAGAAAGAGTCTATGAGGACATCATGTAGCTTTGAGTCCTTCTGGGGACCCTCTG
>JAPDVR010000070.1:12500-65792 GCA_026230005.1 Gila orcuttii | reverse complement strand
AATCGGTTTCTGTTTCCCCTTGCAGGTATGGTTCTCATCCTATTTGGAGGAGGAGGGTGATGATGCTCAGTCCTAACCCTGTTGGTGCGGTAAGTATTGTCCAGAAGAGGGTGGACATCTTCTCTTCTACTCCCACGATAATTGAAAGAAACCTGTCTGGGTCTCTGATCGAAGGGAGTGTGTGTGTGTTGTTGGTTTCTAAAAAATGGTCCGGTACGAAGGAAATCTGAACGTGATGGGCGAGGAGCAGGCATGACCACCTCATCCTGTGTCTCTGTAGCATCATACAAATGTTCACGCCGGGCGTGTTGTTGTTGCATCAGCTCGTTCCGATAGGGACGTGAGTCTATCCTCTTTTTGTTATGCCCTTTTCTACTATTTTTTGTGTTCCGAACAGGAGGCCTGTAGGGGCCTGCGACTGTTGCAAAGTGATCATTACGATGGGGTGGTCTGTGTGGCTCCTGAACCTCATAACAGTGCTCACTTTGTAGATCTGGGAAAAGGTTAGAGGGACCAAGCCAGGGCACCTCTCTGGAAGTGGTATTACTGGATTGCCTATTATGGTGCCTCTTAATGCTTGTGTTGTTTTTGTTTTCTACAGGAGGTCTGTGGGGGTCTACGACTGTTCTGAGATGGTCTCTATGATGGGAAGAACTGTATGGCTCTTCCACCTCATAGAAGTGCTCTTTTTGTATCTCAGAGGAACGTTTAGAGGGCCCAAGCCTGGGCACCTTTCTGAAAGTGGCATTATTGAATTCCTTGTTTTGGTACCTATTGTTGATGGTGTTATTTTTATTCTTTATTATAGGTCGGGACTGTGGAGCTGCGTTAGTGGGTCTCCTGTATGGGAAACTCCGCTCCCTGGCACGGGGACGTGCTGAAGTGTTACTGGGTGTGAACTGGAACTGTCTGAAATCTGGAGTGCCACTGGTGTGTCTAATTTTTAAATGTGGCGTGGTTCTTTGTCTTGTTCTGCCACGAAATTGCTCCATTTTAATAAAACAGTGTGTGTATATTTTTTTTGGGAGTTTTTATGGTAATATTCTTTTTATTTTTTTGTAGGATTTTTTAATTATTTTTGTATAAATGAGAAGAACTCTGAATGAACAAATTAACAATAAAAAATAAAAAATAAAGTGAAAAAGAAAAGGAAATGGCCAATGTATATGTGTTCAAGTCTTTCGCGACGTTTCGGTATAATATAATACCTTCTTCAGGCTGACTTGAACTTTTATTTTAGAAAAAGAGAAAAAAATTACCTTTAAGTAAATAATGAAATATAGGAAGTGAACTGTGAACCAATATATACCAAATATATATACACCATATATAAATAAGCTATAATATGTATAGAATACAATATATCTGTATATATATTTCTGAATATATATCTATATCACAATAAATCAAACACGGTAACTGTACTCTATGTTTGAAGGTGGAGGAGCGAAAAGGCTGCGACCAGTAACTGTCAATGAAGAACATGAACTGAGAGCGCGCTTGAATGCGCGCCCCTTTTATAACTTGACTCGAGAAAAAAAACCTTCTTTCCTTTTTTGGAACAATAAATAATTGTACGTCTTTCTAAATGAGAAAGCTGTTACAACGGACCATTGAAGGTAAGTAAACATTCTTATAGTCGAATGTATAATCATGCTATAAGAGATGGTTCTATATTTAAGAAAATTTATTAGAAAAACAAACTCGTGAATATGAGACGGCTAGTGATGACGTCATACCCGTGAACCGGGAATTAAGTATAAACCGTTCGTTTATAGTCTTGTACTGTAATGAGTGTTTTGAAAATGTAAATGTATGACTTAAATATTACCCTCGAACCCTTCATAAAAAGAGTTAGTGAGGGAACTATTCAGAAGTATGTGAAATAAATTCAAAATGATTGTGAGTGTAGGACGCCCCGGGATGACGTCAGGCCCGCTGTCACGGGTAACAAACTTTAAAGCTTTTGAATTAAGTGATAGATATGAGTAAAAATTCTGTAAATGAGGATTTATGACTAGAATATAAAGCGAAACCACGCCATAAAGAGAGTTGTGGTTATTATAGTTGCCTAATGGGTGTTTGGAATTATTATCAGCGACGACATCGTTTTGTCAAACGACGACATCGTTTTTCTGAATTGTCGTCGATCTGGCGACGATATCGTCCCTGCTATTTTACTGTCAATAAAAGTCCACTGTGTATGATTATGGTCTAAATGAATCCCAAAGGAGTATCGTGAGGTATCGTAACCATATATTGACAGTATATAATACCAATGTGTATAAACATATGAATGTAGTGATATATAGGTAAGTAAATGTATATGTATTCCCTTTTGATGATATAATATAAATGTCTGTCTTTCCCAAACTCTCTTAAACCATATATTAGTGTATGTAAACATAAGGCCATGCATATCAAATAAGTGTGATATATGTGGATGAAGTACTTTCATAGGGGGTCAAGAACACGACCAAAACAAAACCGTCCTGGACTAAAGGCCATCCAAAAGCTCAGAGTTAGTGGCACTGGCTGTGGTTAGGGGAAAAATAATCCAAGATCTGGGGCCCGAAGGCCCCAGAAATGGTTAGGCACTGGCCCACCTTCTACTGACCACTAAAGGTGGCCCGACGTCCAGGAAGGAATCGTAAAAAGGCAGTGACCAAAGAATCCCCACAACTGTGTGGTTGTCTCTCCAATACTGGTATGTATATAATATATAATATAATACAATGATGATAATAATAGTCATTATAATGTTAGTGACCACAACTACCACAACCTACCCAAACTGTCTCCTGTTCTATCATCCTAATTGTATTTCAATGTAAAGGTTTTTAATCCGTACATATGTAATTCTTGCATACCTGTGAATTGTTGTCTCTGTTTTACCATTTCTCTTACAGGGCCGTGTTGGCGGACTGACCAGAATCGGATTCCAAGAAAGTGTGGTAAGTATTGTTGAATTTGTAAGTGAAATGATGGTTATTTTTGTTTATTAAATTTTATTTTTATTCTCTAACAGGACAATTGTAGCCCTTGAGGTCTGGGTCCTACCAGGCTGCTCACGGATGGTGTACCCTGCAGAGGGCTCATCAGCCCAGGATCACAGGTAAGTGGGGTAGGTTTTAGTGGGTTGGCCGGTGTGTAAACCCAATGATGGTTATTGTTGTTTATTGGATTTTAATTTCAATTTTTTAATTTTTTAACAGGGTCAGGGTAGCCATTAGGGGCTCTTTCCTGCCGGGCTGCTCTCACAGGTAAGTGGGGTAGATTTTAGTGGGTTGGCTGGTGTGTAAATCAATGATGTTTATTGTTGTTTATAGGATATTATTTTCATTTTTCAAACAGGGCCAGGGTAGCCATTAGGGGCTCTATCCTGGCGGGCTGCTCTCACAGGTAAGTGGGGTAGGTTTTAGTGGGTTGGGTGATGTGTGAATCAAATGATGGTTATTGTTGTTTATTGGATTTTAAGTTTATTTTTTAGCAGGGCCAGGGTAGCCACTGAGGGCTCTATCCAGACGGGCTGCTAACAGATGGTGTGTCCTGTAGAGGGCTAATCAGACCAGGATCACAGGTAAGTGGGGTAGGTTTTCGTGGGTTGGCTAATGTAGGTTAATCCTTAACAGGTGTGAATAATCAGGGGTTACTAATGGTAGGTGTTAGTTGTGTTGTGTATGGCCGTTCCAAAATGTACTGCTTTGCACAATTGTACTAAGGTTGAAACAGAGAGAGAGGGAATATAAAGATGGAGGGGGAGACAATTTTTAGGCTTCATTTAAGCCTCTAGGGAACACTGTGTCCAGGCGTTTGATCCAGACGCTCTCGGCTCTGAGCCTCTCTTTCAGGGACCAAGCCGGATTCGCCTGGAGACACGTGACCCTAAGTGCAGGTAGACCGTGGGTCAGAAAATGCTCAACCAAATGTCGTCGTTTATCAATTTTATGCATGATATTGTGCGCATGCTGATAGGCTCTGACCCTGAGCTCGTTTTTGGTCTGACCTACATATTGTTTCCGACATTTTGAACAAAAAGCAAGGTAAATACAGTTTTTTGTATCATGCGTCAGGGGTCTGGGTATTTTGAAGATTTTTTTGTTGAACCTGCTCATTACCCATTGTTTTTTTATGAAGTATTTACAACGACCCACCCTGCCCAGTGGAGCTGTTGTGCGTAGTTTGCTGTGTACCAGTCTGTCTTTCAAATTCGGGTTACGCTTGTACGCTGCGATGGGCCTATGGTGTTGCAGGAAGGGGGTGGGTTCGAGGAACTTCAAGAAATTCTCCCTAACGGACCGGTTGAGAGAGACGCATTGTTTGGAGAAAAGTGCCGTAAGTGGGATAATTTTAAACCTTGTACGCGTTTCCACCTCGGACTGTTTTTTTGTTCTGTCAAAGGTTTTACCAATTTTTCTAAGGAACGATCTGCTGTACCCACGGTTTCTGAGGGCCTGGAAGAGGATGTTCCTGGCCAGAAGAAAGGATGAAGGCTGCGAGCAGATCCTCTTAAACCTAAGGAGCTGTGATTTAATAATTCCCGTAAAGGTGTGTTTCGGGTGGAAGCTGTCTCTATGCAATAATGAGTGTGTGTCAGTGTCTTTGAAATAGACCCTAAAGTCTAGCTGTCCCGTCTCAACAAATTTAGGTCCTTTATATGAGACGACATCTAGGAAGTTGACCTCTGACCTATCCACCGTGTATTTGACCTTGATCGATTCCTGATGTGCGTTCAGATGTGCAATGAAGGCGAGAAATTCATCCTCAGAATGGGTCCAAACACCCCAAATATCGTCCAAGTATCTGAAGTAAGCCAATGGTTTCAGGGCAGAGGTGGATAGAGCCGTTTGCTCCCAATCTGCCATGAAAATATTCGCATACGAAGGGGCAAACTTTTTCCCCATGGCCGTACCTTTAATCTGTAAGTAAAATTTGGACTCGAACTCAAAATCATTTTTAGTCAGATTTATCTCCAAAAGTTTTAATAGATGTTCATCCGGTCTGTGAGGATCCGGGTACTTGAGCATGAATTTCTTCACTGCTTTAAGGCCAATTGGTGTGTCAATATTAGTGTAAAGGCTGTCAATGTCAATTGTGAATAGCAACGAATTTTGTGGTATTTTTAGTTTGCCAATTTTATCGATGAAATCGTATGTATCCCTCAGGTAACTTGGATGCCTGGTGGATAGAGGGTTGAGGAAGTGCTCAATGAATTCTGCTGTGCAATATGTTTCACTGTTGCAGTCCGAAACGATGGGTCTCCCCGGTGGGACCTCAAAAGGGACACTCCACTTCCCAGGTTCTTTGTGGATTTTCGGCAACAGGTATAGTCTTCTGGGTCGTGGCGGACCCTCCCCCATCAGGTATTCTCTTTGTTTTGCACATATGATTTTCTTTGAATACATATCACTCAAAATTTCCTCTATCTCTCTCACAGTGTCAACGTAGACGGGCCCATCCAGTGGACGATAATGCTCAGTGATGGAGAGCTGTCTCAGACCTTCCTCAACATATTGTGTCCTGTCCATAAGGACTGTAGCGTTACCTTTATCGGCTGGTTTGATAACTATGGACTGATTTTGGCCTAACTCTTTTAGTGCTCTCTTTTCCCCAATGGTCAAATTGTGTGTATTCCCTAACCCCCAGTGTAGTTTTTTAAAAGCAAAATTGTCTGCTCTGATGATTTTCCCTATCTCTTTTGGTAGGCTGGACAGCGTGGGTTCCCAACCTGAAGGGTGAGTAAACGGAACTTTGGTATTGTGGCTCTTTTTGCCCTCAAAAAATACCTCGAGCTTGAGTCTGCGGTGGTACGCCTGCAAATCTGCTAACAACTCCTTCTTGTGACAACTAGATGGGGTGGGTATATAAGAGAGGCCTTTCTGAAGGACTGAGGTTTGGTCCTTGGTTAGAACAAAGGATTTAGACAAATTGACGATGAGTTTGTGTGTCCCCCATATTGGGTTTTTCAGATTCAAAAGTTTAAATGGGAAGCCCAATGTGTGAGAAGAGCCCTCGCCGTAGCCGGTCTCCAATGGGTTCCGTCCTTCTCAACGTGGAAATGCGTGGATGCCAACAGAGGGATAAAGTTAAGGTTATTTTTAATAAAATTATTCATCTGTTCAACCATATCCTGCTCAACCTGCGGCAAAGTCCTTGAGAAATTGATCAGAGGGACCACTACTTCTGTCTGAGGTAAGATTTTGTTCGCCATTTTGTAGGCCTTTTGTATCTCTGTGATGGCAGATATTCTGTACCTCTGTTTCCGATTGTTGATACCGAAAGAAAGTATCAGTTTCTCTGGCACTCTCGTCAATGCTGCCTTTTCCAACAGACAACACGCGTGTTGGAACTTAGCGCCTGGGTAGCTTTCTACTTGGAGGTCAGGGTCGTCATGTCTAGGGAACCTCGAGACGTTTGAGTCCCCAATGATGACGATTTTCTTTTTTAGGGTAAGGTTCCAATCCACCGTTTTCCTATTTGTGTTTATGTGTCGGAAAGGTTTGTATGAGGAAGTGGAGGATGGGCTACTAATCATTAGGGGCTCTATTGTGTTTGTGTCTGTTATCGGTATCTGCAACACAGGAGATCGTGCGAGTCGCTGGTCGCTATGTTCACCCTGTTCTACCCCTGAGTCTAAGCCCGGTTGTTGGAGCGGGATCGCTCGCGGGTCGAATCCCTGAAGGAACCGAGTAAGTGGTGAAGGCGGCTTAATCGGGGTTGGCGGGTCATCCGGAAGTCCTGTACCGCTGTGTTGGGAATGATCCGAAAAGGTAATCGGGGTAGACACTGGTGGAAAGGGGAACATTATGACTTCCTGTTCAGTCATCTGAGGGCTATGAGGGGTAGGGTTAGATTCTGGTGGGTTCCCCGGCTCCTGGGGTGGAACAGCAGCCATGATAACCATATCTGTCACCTGCGGTTCTTCCTGCTGGGCTAGGGGGACTAAAACAGAGGTTTCTGCCTCTGTAGTCTCAGGGCGGTTCTGAGGTAAAGGGGCCACTCCAGAGATTTCCGGCCCAGGTGTTTCTGGGCGGCTCTGGGGTGGCGGGATAGATAAAGAGGGTTCCGCTCCTTGATTGAGGTAACGGCTCTTATGTGTTTTCTTTCTCTGTTCGCAGGGTTGAGGCTCTCCAGCCTGTATGGGCCGGAGGGTCTCTGGTAGGCCCTGGGGAGGTTCTTCCTCCTCAAAGGACCAATCTCCTCTCTGTGAGGAAGTGGCCGCTCTATCCTGTATCCCCAGAGTTGGCGAGGTTTGTATTTCTATGTCTTTTCTACTGACTGTTTGTTTTACAGGACTGGTGTTGGCAGGAGGTTGGGGCGGCCCAGGCGTGAGGGCCTGTGTGGCGGCGCAGCTGGTGGAGGCGAAGGCCCGGCTGGTAGAGACTGCGGTGGAACCAGAAGCAACAGCAGCGTAAGAGCGAGGGGGTTCTGTAACCGTTGTTTCTGTTTGTGCCGTCTGAGTCGTCGTATTATCGGTGACCGATATTTCCGCCATAATTAGGGCCTCTGCTTGTTCCATGGCCTCAGCACTAACCCTTCCCTTGTAATTTCTATCAGCCCAATGTGAGGCCACCTCAAAAGCCTCCGGCCAATCCGCCTGATTGGTCTGACTGCGTATGTTATGTAATGTGGTGTCAATTGTTGACTCGTAGTGTTGTTCGAGGATAACCTGTGTTGTAGCTGACCAATTTTTCGCGTTCCCTTCTAATTTTTGTTTTACACTCTCGTTTGCGAAAGCCGGTCTCACCGTTTCTATCAGGAGGTCAGTGAGCCTTTGGAACGTGATAGGTTTGTTATTTTTAACCTTTGTGGTCACCCTTTCCAGGTGGTGCACCTGTCGAATAAGTTCGTAAAATAGCTTAATTGTTGTTTTGAGCTGAGGTGGCGCCGGTGTGAAATCAATGTTTTGCATAAATCGGTTTCTGTTTCCCCTTGCAGGTATGGTTCTCATCCTATTTGGAGGAGGAGGGTGATGATGCTCAGTCCTAACCCTGTTGGTGCGGTAAGTATTGTCCAGAAGAGGGTGGACATCTTCTCTTCTACTCCCACGATAATTGAAAGAAACCTGTCTGGGTCTCTGATCGAAGGGAGTGTGTGTGTGTTGTTGGTTTCTAAAAAATGGTCCGGTACGAAGGAAATCTGAACGTGATGGGCGAGGAGCAGGCATGACCACCTCATCCTGTGTCTCTGTAGCATCATACAAATGTTCACGCCGGGCGTGTTGTTGTTGCATCAGCTCGTTCCGATAGGGACGTGAGTCTATCCTCTTTTTGTTATGCCCTTTTCTACTATTTTTTGTGTTCCGAACAGGAGGCCTGTAGGGGCCTGCGACTGTTGCAAAGTGATCATTACGATGGGGTGGTCTGTGTGGCTCCTGAACCTCATAACAGTGCTCACTTTGTAGATCTGGGAAAAGGTTAGAGGGACCAAGCCAGGGCACCTCTCTGGAAGTGGTATTACTGGATTGCCTATTATGGTGCCTCTTAATGCTTGTGTTGTTTTTGTTTTCTACAGGAGGTCTGTGGGGGTCTACGACTGTTCTGAGATGGTCTCTATGATGGGAAGAACTGTATGGCTCTTCCACCTCATAGAAGTGCTCTTTTTGTATCTCAGAGGAACGTTTAGAGGGCCCAAGCCTGGGCACCTTTCTGAAAGTGGCATTATTGAATTCCTTGTTTTGGTACCTATTGTTGATGGTGTTATTTTTATTCTTTATTATAGGTCGGGACTGTGGAGCTGCGTTAGTGGGTCTCCTGTATGGGAAACTCCGCTCCCTGGCACGGGGACGTGCTGAAGTGTTACTGGGTGTGAACTGGAACTGTCTGAAATCTGGAGTGCCACTGGTGTGTCTAATTTTTAAATGTGGCGTGGTTCTTTGTCTTGTTCTGCCACGAAATTGCTCCATTTTAATAAAACAGTGTGTGTATATTTTTTTTGGGAGTTTTTATGGTAATATTCTTTTTATTTTTTTGTAGGATTTTTTAATTATTTTTGTATAAATGAGAAGAACTCTGAATGAACAAATTAACAATAAAAAATAAAAAATAAAGTGAAAAAGAAAAGGAAATGGCCAATGTATATGTGTTCAAGTCTTTCGCGACGTTTCGGTATAATATAATACCTTCTTCAGGCTGACTTGAACTTTTATTTTAGAAAAAGAGAAAAAAATTACCTTTAAGTAAATAATGAAATATAGGAAGTGAACTGTGAACCAATATATACCAAATATATATACACCATATATAAATAAGCTATAATATGTATAGAATACAATATATCTGTATATATATTTCTGAATATATATCTATATCACAATAAATCAAACACGGTAACTGTACTCTATGTTTGAAGGTGGAGGAGCGAAAAGGCTGCGACCAGTAACTGTCAATGAAGAACATGAACTGAGAGCGCGCTTGAATGCGCGCCCCTTTTATAACTTGACTCGAGAAAAAAAACCTTCTTTCCTTTTTTGGAACAATAAATAATTGTACGTCTTTCTAAATGAGAAAGCTGTTACAACGGACCATTGAAGGTAAGTAAACATTCTTATAGTCGAATGTATAATCATGCTATAAGAGATGGTTCTATATTTAAGAAAATTTATTAGAAAAACAAACTCGTGAATATGAGACGGCTAGTGATGACGTCATACCCGTGAACCGGGAATTAAGTATAAACCGTTCGTTTATAGTCTTGTACTGTAATGAGTGTTTTGAAAATGTAAATGTATGACTTAAATATTACCCTCGAACCCTTCATAAAAAGAGTTAGTGAGGGAACTATTCAGAAGTATGTGAAATAAATTCAAAATGATTGTGAGTGTAGGACGCCCCGGGATGACGTCAGGCCCGCTGTCACGGGTAACAAACTTTAAAGCTTTTGAATTAAGTGATAGATATGAGTAAAAATTCTGTAAATGAGGATTTATGACTAGAATATAAAGCGAAACCACGCCATAAAGAGAGTTGTGGTTATTATAGTTGCCTAATGGGTGTTTGGAATTATTATCAGCGACGACATCGTTTTGTCAAACGACGACATCGTTTTTCTGAATTGTCGTCGATCTGGCGACGATATCGTCCCTGCTATTTTACTGTCAATAAAAGTCCACTGTGTATGATTATGGTCTAAATGAATCCCAAAGGAGTATCGTGAGGTATCGTAACCATATATTGACAGTATATAATACCAATGTGTATAAACATATGAATGTAGTGATATATAGGTAAGTAAATGTATATGTATTCCCTTTTGATGATATAATATAAATGTCTGTCTTTCCCAAACTCTCTTAAACCATATATTAGTGTATGTAAACATAAGGCCATGCATATCAAATAAGTGTGATATATGTGGATGAAGTACTTTCATAGGGGGTCAAGAACACGACCAAAACAAAACCGTCCTGGACTAAAGGCCATCCAAAAGCTCAGAGTTAGTGGCACTGGCTGTGGTTAGGGGAAAAATAATCCAAGATCTGGGGCCCGAAGGCCCCAGAAATGGTTAGGCACTGGCCCACCTTCTACTGACCACTAAAGGTGGCCCGACGTCCAGGAAGGAATCGTAAAAAGGCAGTGACCAAAGAATCCCCACAACTGTGTGGTTGTCTCTCCAATACTGGTATGTATATAATATATAATATAATACAATGATGATAATAATAGTCATTATAATGTTAGTGACCACAACTACCACAACCTACCCAAACTGTCTCCTGTTCTATCATCCTAATTGTATTTCAATGTAAAGGTTTTTAATCCGTACATATGTAATTCTTGCATACCTGTGAATTGTTGTCTCTGTTTTACCATTTCTCTTACAGGGCCGTGTTGGCGGACTGACCAGAATCGGATTCCAAGAAAGTGTGGTAAGTATTGTTGAATTTGTAAGTGAAATGATGGTTATTTTTGTTTATTAAATTTTATTTTTATTCTCTAACAGGACAATTGTAGCCCTTGAGGTCTGGGTCCTACCAGGCTGCTCACGGATGGTGTACCCTGCAGAGGGCTCATCAGCCCAGGATCACAGGTAAGTGGGGTAGGTTTTAGTGGGTTGGCCGGTGTGTAAACCCAATGATGGTTATTGTTGTTTATTGGATTTTAATTTCAATTTTTTAATTTTTTAACAGGGTCAGGGTAGCCATTAGGGGCTCTTTCCTGCCGGGCTGCTCTCACAGGTAAGTGGGGTAGATTTTAGTGGGTTGGCTGGTGTGTAAATCAATGATGTTTATTGTTGTTTATAGGATATTATTTTCATTTTTCAAACAGGGCCAGGGTAGCCATTAGGGGCTCTATCCTGGCGGGCTGCTCTCACAGGTAAGTGGGGTAGGTTTTAGTGGGTTGGGTGATGTGTGAATCAAATGATGGTTATTGTTGTTTATTGGATTTTAAGTTTATTTTTTAGCAGGGCCAGGGTAGCCACTGAGGGCTCTATCCAGACGGGCTGCTAACAGATGGTGTGTCCTGTAGAGGGCTAATCAGACCAGGATCACAGGTAAGTGGGGTAGGTTTTCGTGGGTTGGCTAATGTAGGTTAATCCTTAACAGGTGTGAATAATCAGGGGTTACTAATGGTAGGTGTTAGTTGTGTTGTGTATGGCCGTTCCAAAATGTACTGCTTTGCACAATTGTACTAAGGTTGAAACAGAGAGAGAGGGAATATAAAGATGGAGGGGGAGACAATTTTTAGGCTTCATTTAAGCCTCTAGGGAACACTGTGTCCAGGCGTTTGATCCAGACGCTCTCGGCTCTGAGCCTCTCTTTCAGGGACCAAGCCGGATTCGCCTGGAGACACGTGACCCTAAGTGCAGGTAGACCGTGGGTCAGAAAATGCTCAACCAAATGTCGTCGTTTATCAATTTTATGCATGATATTGTGCGCATGCTGATAGGCTCTGACCCTGAGCTCGTTTTTGGTCTGACCTACATATTGTTTCCGACATTTTGAACAAAAAGCAAGGTAAATACAGTTTTTTGTATCATGCGTCAGGGGTCTGGGTATTTTGAAGATTTTTTTGTTGAACCTGCTCATTACCCATTGTTTTTTTATGAAGTATTTACAACGACCCACCCTGCCCAGTGGAGCTGTTGTGCGTAGTTTGCTGTGTACCAGTCTGTCTTTCAAATTCGGGTTACGCTTGTACGCTGCGATGGGCCTATGGTGTTGCAGGAAGGGGGTGGGTTCGAGGAACTTCAAGAAATTCTCCCTAACGGACCGGTTGAGAGAGACGCATTGTTTGGAGAAAAGTGCCGTAAGTGGGATAATTTTAAACCTTGTACGCGTTTCCACCTCGGACTGTTTTTTTGTTCTGTCAAAGGTTTTACCAATTTTTCTAAGGAACGATCTGCTGTACCCACGGTTTCTGAGGGCCTGGAAGAGGATGTTCCTGGCCAGAAGAAAGGATGAAGGCTGCGAGCAGATCCTCTTAAACCTAAGGAGCTGTGATTTAATAATTCCCGTAAAGGTGTGTTTCGGGTGGAAGCTGTCTCTATGCAATAATGAGTGTGTGTCAGTGTCTTTGAAATAGACCCTAAAGTCTAGCTGTCCCGTCTCAACAAATTTAGGTCCTTTATATGAGACGACATCTAGGAAGTTGACCTCTGACCTATCCACCGTGTATTTGACCTTGATCGATTCCTGATGTGCGTTCAGATGTGCAATGAAGGCGAGAAATTCATCCTCAGAATGGGTCCAAACACCCCAAATATCGTCCAAGTATCTGAAGTAAGCCAATGGTTTCAGGGCAGAGGTGGATAGAGCCGTTTGCTCCCAATCTGCCATGAAAATATTCGCATACGAAGGGGCAAACTTTTTCCCCATGGCCGTACCTTTAATCTGTAAGTAAAATTTGGACTCGAACTCAAAATCATTTTTAGTCAGATTTATCTCCAAAAGTTTTAATAGATGTTCATCCGGTCTGTGAGGATCCGGGTACTTGAGCATGAATTTCTTCACTGCTTTAAGGCCAATTGGTGTGTCAATATTAGTGTAAAGGCTGTCAATGTCAATTGTGAATAGCAACGAATTTTGTGGTATTTTTAGTTTGCCAATTTTATCGATGAAATCGTATGTATCCCTCAGGTAACTTGGATGCCTGGTGGATAGAGGGTTGAGGAAGTGCTCAATGAATTCTGCTGTGCAATATGTTTCACTGTTGCAGTCCGAAACGATGGGTCTCCCCGGTGGGACCTCAAAAGGGACACTCCACTTCCCAGGTTCTTTGTGGATTTTCGGCAACAGGTATAGTCTTCTGGGTCGTGGCGGACCCTCCCCCATCAGGTATTCTCTTTGTTTTGCACATATGATTTTCTTTGAATACATATCACTCAAAATTTCCTCTATCTCTCTCACAGTGTCAACGTAGACGGGCCCATCCAGTGGACGATAATGCTCAGTGATGGAGAGCTGTCTCAGACCTTCCTCAACATATTGTGTCCTGTCCATAAGGACTGTAGCGTTACCTTTATCGGCTGGTTTGATAACTATGGACTGATTTTGGCCTAACTCTTTTAGTGCTCTCTTTTCCCCAATGGTCAAATTGTGTGTATTCCCTAACCCCCAGTGTAGTTTTTTAAAAGCAAAATTGTCTGCTCTGATGATTTTCCCTATCTCTTTTGGTAGGCTGGACAGCGTGGGTTCCCAACCTGAAGGGTGAGTAAACGGAACTTTGGTATTGTGGCTCTTTTTGCCCTCAAAAAATACCTCGAGCTTGAGTCTGCGGTGGTACGCCTGCAAATCTGCTAACAACTCCTTCTTGTGACAACTAGATGGGGTGGGTATATAAGAGAGGCCTTTCTGAAGGACTGAGGTTTGGTCCTTGGTTAGAACAAAGGATTTAGACAAATTGACGATGAGTTTGTGTGTCCCCCATATTGGGTTTTTCAGATTCAAAAGTTTAAATGGGAAGCCCAATGTGTGAGAAGAGCCCTCGCCGTAGCCGGTCTCCAATGGGTTCCGTCCTTCTCAACGTGGAAATGCGTGGATGCCAACAGAGGGATAAAGTTAAGGTTATTTTTAATAAAATTATTCATCTGTTCAACCATATCCTGCTCAACCTGCGGCAAAGTCCTTGAGAAATTGATCAGAGGGACCACTACTTCTGTCTGAGGTAAGATTTTGTTCGCCATTTTGTAGGCCTTTTGTATCTCTGTGATGGCAGATATTCTGTACCTCTGTTTCCGATTGTTGATACCGAAAGAAAGTATCAGTTTCTCTGGCACTCTCGTCAATGCTGCCTTTTCCAACAGACAACACGCGTGTTGGAACTTAGCGCCTGGGTAGCTTTCTACTTGGAGGTCAGGGTCGTCATGTCTAGGGAACCTCGAGACGTTTGAGTCCCCAATGATGACGATTTTCTTTTTTAGGGTAAGGTTCCAATCCACCGTTTTCCTATTTGTGTTTATGTGTCGGAAAGGTTTGTATGAGGAAGTGGAGGATGGGCTACTAATCATTAGGGGCTCTATTGTGTTTGTGTCTGTTATCGGTATCTGCAACACAGGAGATCGTGCGAGTCGCTGGTCGCTATGTTCACCCTGTTCTACCCCTGAGTCTAAGCCCGGTTGTTGGAGCGGGATCGCTCGCGGGTCGAATCCCTGAAGGAACCGAGTAAGTGGTGAAGGCGGCTTAATCGGGGTTGGCGGGTCATCCGGAAGTCCTGTACCGCTGTGTTGGGAATGATCCGAAAAGGTAATCGGGGTAGACACTGGTGGAAAGGGGAACATTATGACTTCCTGTTCAGTCATCTGAGGGCTATGAGGGGTAGGGTTAGATTCTGGTGGGTTCCCCGGCTCCTGGGGTGGAACAGCAGCCATGATAACCATATCTGTCACCTGCGGTTCTTCCTGCTGGGCTAGGGGGACTAAAACAGAGGTTTCTGCCTCTGTAGTCTCAGGGCGGTTCTGAGGTAAAGGGGCCACTCCAGAGATTTCCGGCCCAGGTGTTTCTGGGCGGCTCTGGGGTGGCGGGATAGATAAAGAGGGTTCCGCTCCTTGATTGAGGTAACGGCTCTTATGTGTTTTCTTTCTCTGTTCGCAGGGTTGAGGCTCTCCAGCCTGTATGGGCCGGAGGGTCTCTGGTAGGCCCTGGGGAGGTTCTTCCTCCTCAAAGGACCAATCTCCTCTCTGTGAGGAAGTGGCCGCTCTATCCTGTATCCCCAGAGTTGGCGAGGTTTGTATTTCTATGTCTTTTCTACTGACTGTTTGTTTTACAGGACTGGTGTTGGCAGGAGGTTGGGGCGGCCCAGGCGTGAGGGCCTGTGTGGCGGCGCAGCTGGTGGAGGCGAAGGCCCGGCTGGTAGAGACTGCGGTGGAACCAGAAGCAACAGCAGCGTAAGAGCGAGGGGGTTCTGTAACCGTTGTTTCTGTTTGTGCCGTCTGAGTCGTCGTATTATCGGTGACCGATATTTCCGCCATAATTAGGGCCTCTGCTTGTTCCATGGCCTCAGCACTAACCCTTCCCTTGTAATTTCTATCAGCCCAATGTGAGGCCACCTCAAAAGCCTCCGGCCAATCCGCCTGATTGGTCTGACTGCGTATGTTATGTAATGTGGTGTCAATTGTTGACTCGTAGTGTTGTTCGAGGATAACCTGTGTTGTAGCTGACCAATTTTTCGCGTTCCCTTCTAATTTTTGTTTTACACTCTCGTTTGCGAAAGCCGGTCTCACCGTTTCTATCAGGAGGTCAGTGAGCCTTTGGAACGTGATAGGTTTGTTATTTTTAACCTTTGTGGTCACCCTTTCCAGGTGGTGCACCTGTCGAATAAGTTCGTAAAATAGCTTAATTGTTGTTTTGAGCTGAGGTGGCGCCGGTGTGAAATCAATGTTTTGCATAAATCGGTTTCTGTTTCCCCTTGCAGGTATGGTTCTCATCCTATTTGGAGGAGGAGGGTGATGATGCTCAGTCCTAACCCTGTTGGTGCGGTAAGTATTGTCCAGAAGAGGGTGGACATCTTCTCTTCTACTCCCACGATAATTGAAAGAAACCTGTCTGGGTCTCTGATCGAAGGGAGTGTGTGTGTGTTGTTGGTTTCTAAAAAATGGTCCGGTACGAAGGAAATCTGAACGTGATGGGCGAGGAGCAGGCATGACCACCTCATCCTGTGTCTCTGTAGCATCATACAAATGTTCACGCCGGGCGTGTTGTTGTTGCATCAGCTCGTTCCGATAGGGACGTGAGTCTATCCTCTTTTTGTTATGCCCTTTTCTACTATTTTTTGTGTTCCGAACAGGAGGCCTGTAGGGGCCTGCGACTGTTGCAAAGTGATCATTACGATGGGGTGGTCTGTGTGGCTCCTGAACCTCATAACAGTGCTCACTTTGTAGATCTGGGAAAAGGTTAGAGGGACCAAGCCAGGGCACCTCTCTGGAAGTGGTATTACTGGATTGCCTATTATGGTGCCTCTTAATGCTTGTGTTGTTTTTGTTTTCTACAGGAGGTCTGTGGGGGTCTACGACTGTTCTGAGATGGTCTCTATGATGGGAAGAACTGTATGGCTCTTCCACCTCATAGAAGTGCTCTTTTTGTATCTCAGAGGAACGTTTAGAGGGCCCAAGCCTGGGCACCTTTCTGAAAGTGGCATTATTGAATTCCTTGTTTTGGTACCTATTGTTGATGGTGTTATTTTTATTCTTTATTATAGGTCGGGACTGTGGAGCTGCGTTAGTGGGTCTCCTGTATGGGAAACTCCGCTCCCTGGCACGGGGACGTGCTGAAGTGTTACTGGGTGTGAACTGGAACTGTCTGAAATCTGGAGTGCCACTGGTGTGTCTAATTTTTAAATGTGGCGTGGTTCTTTGTCTTGTTCTGCCACGAAATTGCTCCATTTTAATAAAACAGTGTGTGTATATTTTTTTTGGGAGTTTTTATGGTAATATTCTTTTTATTTTTTTGTAGGATTTTTTAATTATTTTTGTATAAATGAGAAGAACTCTGAATGAACAAATTAACAATAAAAAATAAAAAATAAAGTGAAAAAGAAAAGGAAATGGCCAATGTATATGTGTTCAAGTCTTTCGCGACGTTTCGGTATAATATAATACCTTCTTCAGGCTGACTTGAACTTTTATTTTAGAAAAAGAGAAAAAAATTACCTTTAAGTAAATAATGAAATATAGGAAGTGAACTGTGAACCAATATATACCAAATATATATACACCATATATAAATAAGCTATAATATGTATAGAATACAATATATCTGTATATATATTTCTGAATATATATCTATATCACAATAAATCAAACACGGTAACTGTACTCTATGTTTGAAGGTGGAGGAGCGAAAAGGCTGCGACCAGTAACTGTCAATGAAGAACATGAACTGAGAGCGCGCTTGAATGCGCGCCCCTTTTATAACTTGACTCGAGAAAAAAAACCTTCTTTCCTTTTTTGGAACAATAAATAATTGTACGTCTTTCTAAATGAGAAAGCTGTTACAACGGACCATTGAAGGTAAGTAAACATTCTTATAGTCGAATGTATAATCATGCTATAAGAGATGGTTCTATATTTAAGAAAATTTATTAGAAAAACAAACTCGTGAATATGAGACGGCTAGTGATGACGTCATACCCGTGAACCGGGAATTAAGTATAAACCGTTCGTTTATAGTCTTGTACTGTAATGAGTGTTTTGAAAATGTAAATGTATGACTTAAATATTACCCTCGAACCCTTCATAAAAAGAGTTAGTGAGGGAACTATTCAGAAGTATGTGAAATAAATTCAAAATGATTGTGAGTGTAGGACGCCCCGGGATGACGTCAGGCCCGCTGTCACGGGTAACAAACTTTAAAGCTTTTGAATTAAGTGATAGATATGAGTAAAAATTCTGTAAATGAGGATTTATGACTAGAATATAAAGCGAAACCACGCCATAAAGAGAGTTGTGGTTATTATAGTTGCCTAATGGGTGTTTGGAATTATTATCAGCGACGACATCGTTTTGTCAAACGACGACATCGTTTTTCTGAATTGTCGTCGATCTGGCGACGATATCGTCCCTGCTATTTTACTGTCAATAAAAGTCCACTGTGTATGATTATGGTCTAAATGAATCCCAAAGGAGTATCGTGAGGTATCGTAACCATATATTGACAGTATATAATACCAATGTGTATAAACATATGAATGTAGTGATATATAGGTAAGTAAATGTATATGTATTCCCTTTTGATGATATAATATAAATGTCTGTCTTTCCCAAACTCTCTTAAACCATATATTAGTGTATGTAAACATAAGGCCATGCATATCAAATAAGTGTGATATATGTGGATGAAGTACTTTCATAGGGGGTCAAGAACACGACCAAAACAAAACCGTCCTGGACTAAAGGCCATCCAAAAGCTCAGAGTTAGTGGCACTGGCTGTGGTTAGGGGAAAAATAATCCAAGATCTGGGGCCCGAAGGCCCCAGAAATGGTTAGGCACTGGCCCACCTTCTACTGACCACTAAAGGTGGCCCGACGTCCAGGAAGGAATCGTAAAAAGGCAGTGACCAAAGAATCCCCACAACTGTGTGGTTGTCTCTCCAATACTGGTATGTATATAATATATAATATAATACAATGATGATAATAATAGTCATTATAATGTTAGTGACCACAACTACCACAACCTACCCAAACTGTCTCCTGTTCTATCATCCTAATTGTATTTCAATGTAAAGGTTTTTAATCCGTACATATGTAATTCTTGCATACCTGTGAATTGTTGTCTCTGTTTTACCATTTCTCTTACAGGGCCGTGTTGGCGGACTGACCAGAATCGGATTCCAAGAAAGTGTGGTAAGTATTGTTGAATTTGTAAGTGAAATGATGGTTATTTTTGTTTATTAAATTTTATTTTTATTCTCTAACAGGACAATTGTAGCCCTTGAGGTCTGGGTCCTACCAGGCTGCTCACGGATGGTGTACCCTGCAGAGGGCTCATCAGCCCAGGATCACAGGTAAGTGGGGTAGGTTTTAGTGGGTTGGCCGGTGTGTAAACCCAATGATGGTTATTGTTGTTTATTGGATTTTAATTTCAATTTTTTAATTTTTTAACAGGGTCAGGGTAGCCATTAGGGGCTCTTTCCTGCCGGGCTGCTCTCACAGGTAAGTGGGGTAGATTTTAGTGGGTTGGCTGGTGTGTAAATCAATGATGTTTATTGTTGTTTATAGGATATTATTTTCATTTTTCAAACAGGGCCAGGGTAGCCATTAGGGGCTCTATCCTGGCGGGCTGCTCTCACAGGTAAGTGGGGTAGGTTTTAGTGGGTTGGGTGATGTGTGAATCAAATGATGGTTATTGTTGTTTATTGGATTTTAAGTTTATTTTTTAGCAGGGCCAGGGTAGCCACTGAGGGCTCTATCCAGACGGGCTGCTAACAGATGGTGTGTCCTGTAGAGGGCTAATCAGACCAGGATCACAGGTAAGTGGGGTAGGTTTTCGTGGGTTGGCTAATGTAGGTTAATCCTTAACAGGTGTGAATAATCAGGGGTTACTAATGGTAGGTGTTAGTTGTGTTGTGTATGGCCGTTCCAAAATGTACTGCTTTGCACAATTGTACTAAGGTTGAAACAGAGAGAGAGGGAATATAAAGATGGAGGGGGAGACAATTTTTAGGCTTCATTTAAGCCTCTAGGGAACACTGTGTCCAGGCGTTTGATCCAGACGCTCTCGGCTCTGAGCCTCTCTTTCAGGGACCAAGCCGGATTCGCCTGGAGACACGTGACCCTAAGTGCAGGTAGACCGTGGGTCAGAAAATGCTCAACCAAATGTCGTCGTTTATCAATTTTATGCATGATATTGTGCGCATGCTGATAGGCTCTGACCCTGAGCTCGTTTTTGGTCTGACCTACATATTGTTTCCGACATTTTGAACAAAAAGCAAGGTAAATACAGTTTTTTGTATCATGCGTCAGGGGTCTGGGTATTTTGAAGATTTTTTTGTTGAACCTGCTCATTACCCATTGTTTTTTTATGAAGTATTTACAACGACCCACCCTGCCCAGTGGAGCTGTTGTGCGTAGTTTGCTGTGTACCAGTCTGTCTTTCAAATTCGGGTTACGCTTGTACGCTGCGATGGGCCTATGGTGTTGCAGGAAGGGGGTGGGTTCGAGGAACTTCAAGAAATTCTCCCTAACGGACCGGTTGAGAGAGACGCATTGTTTGGAGAAAAGTGCCGTAAGTGGGATAATTTTAAACCTTGTACGCGTTTCCACCTCGGACTGTTTTTTTGTTCTGTCAAAGGTTTTACCAATTTTTCTAAGGAACGATCTGCTGTACCCACGGTTTCTGAGGGCCTGGAAGAGGATGTTCCTGGCCAGAAGAAAGGATGAAGGCTGCGAGCAGATCCTCTTAAACCTAAGGAGCTGTGATTTAATAATTCCCGTAAAGGTGTGTTTCGGGTGGAAGCTGTCTCTATGCAATAATGAGTGTGTGTCAGTGTCTTTGAAATAGACCCTAAAGTCTAGCTGTCCCGTCTCAACAAATTTAGGTCCTTTATATGAGACGACATCTAGGAAGTTGACCTCTGACCTATCCACCGTGTATTTGACCTTGATCGATTCCTGATGTGCGTTCAGATGTGCAATGAAGGCGAGAAATTCATCCTCAGAATGGGTCCAAACACCCCAAATATCGTCCAAGTATCTGAAGTAAGCCAATGGTTTCAGGGCAGAGGTGGATAGAGCCGTTTGCTCCCAATCTGCCATGAAAATATTCGCATACGAAGGGGCAAACTTTTTCCCCATGGCCGTACCTTTAATCTGTAAGTAAAATTTGGACTCGAACTCAAAATCATTTTTAGTCAGATTTATCTCCAAAAGTTTTAATAGATGTTCATCCGGTCTGTGAGGATCCGGGTACTTGAGCATGAATTTCTTCACTGCTTTAAGGCCAATTGGTGTGTCAATATTAGTGTAAAGGCTGTCAATGTCAATTGTGAATAGCAACGAATTTTGTGGTATTTTTAGTTTGCCAATTTTATCGATGAAATCGTATGTATCCCTCAGGTAACTTGGATGCCTGGTGGATAGAGGGTTGAGGAAGTGCTCAATGAATTCTGCTGTGCAATATGTTTCACTGTTGCAGTCCGAAACGATGGGTCTCCCCGGTGGGACCTCAAAAGGGACACTCCACTTCCCAGGTTCTTTGTGGATTTTCGGCAACAGGTATAGTCTTCTGGGTCGTGGCGGACCCTCCCCCATCAGGTATTCTCTTTGTTTTGCACATATGATTTTCTTTGAATACATATCACTCAAAATTTCCTCTATCTCTCTCACAGTGTCAACGTAGACGGGCCCATCCAGTGGACGATAATGCTCAGTGATGGAGAGCTGTCTCAGACCTTCCTCAACATATTGTGTCCTGTCCATAAGGACTGTAGCGTTACCTTTATCGGCTGGTTTGATAACTATGGACTGATTTTGGCCTAACTCTTTTAGTGCTCTCTTTTCCCCAATGGTCAAATTGTGTGTATTCCCTAACCCCCAGTGTAGTTTTTTAAAAGCAAAATTGTCTGCTCTGATGATTTTCCCTATCTCTTTTGGTAGGCTGGACAGCGTGGGTTCCCAACCTGAAGGGTGAGTAAACGGAACTTTGGTATTGTGGCTCTTTTTGCCCTCAAAAAATACCTCGAGCTTGAGTCTGCGGTGGTACGCCTGCAAATCTGCTAACAACTCCTTCTTGTGACAACTAGATGGGGTGGGTATATAAGAGAGGCCTTTCTGAAGGACTGAGGTTTGGTCCTTGGTTAGAACAAAGGATTTAGACAAATTGACGATGAGTTTGTGTGTCCCCCATATTGGGTTTTTCAGATTCAAAAGTTTAAATGGGAAGCCCAATGTGTGAGAAGAGCCCTCGCCGTAGCCGGTCTCCAATGGGTTCCGTCCTTCTCAACGTGGAAATGCGTGGATGCCAACAGAGGGATAAAGTTAAGGTTATTTTTAATAAAATTATTCATCTGTTCAACCATATCCTGCTCAACCTGCGGCAAAGTCCTTGAGAAATTGATCAGAGGGACCACTACTTCTGTCTGAGGTAAGATTTTGTTCGCCATTTTGTAGGCCTTTTGTATCTCTGTGATGGCAGATATTCTGTACCTCTGTTTCCGATTGTTGATACCGAAAGAAAGTATCAGTTTCTCTGGCACTCTCGTCAATGCTGCCTTTTCCAACAGACAACACGCGTGTTGGAACTTAGCGCCTGGGTAGCTTTCTACTTGGAGGTCAGGGTCGTCATGTCTAGGGAACCTCGAGACGTTTGAGTCCCCAATGATGACGATTTTCTTTTTTAGGGTAAGGTTCCAATCCACCGTTTTCCTATTTGTGTTTATGTGTCGGAAAGGTTTGTATGAGGAAGTGGAGGATGGGCTACTAATCATTAGGGGCTCTATTGTGTTTGTGTCTGTTATCGGTATCTGCAACACAGGAGATCGTGCGAGTCGCTGGTCGCTATGTTCACCCTGTTCTACCCCTGAGTCTAAGCCCGGTTGTTGGAGCGGGATCGCTCGCGGGTCGAATCCCTGAAGGAACCGAGTAAGTGGTGAAGGCGGCTTAATCGGGGTTGGCGGGTCATCCGGAAGTCCTGTACCGCTGTGTTGGGAATGATCCGAAAAGGTAATCGGGGTAGACACTGGTGGAAAGGGGAACATTATGACTTCCTGTTCAGTCATCTGAGGGCTATGAGGGGTAGGGTTAGATTCTGGTGGGTTCCCCGGCTCCTGGGGTGGAACAGCAGCCATGATAACCATATCTGTCACCTGCGGTTCTTCCTGCTGGGCTAGGGGGACTAAAACAGAGGTTTCTGCCTCTGTAGTCTCAGGGCGGTTCTGAGGTAAAGGGGCCACTCCAGAGATTTCCGGCCCAGGTGTTTCTGGGCGGCTCTGGGGTGGCGGGATAGATAAAGAGGGTTCCGCTCCTTGATTGAGGTAACGGCTCTTATGTGTTTTCTTTCTCTGTTCGCAGGGTTGAGGCTCTCCAGCCTGTATGGGCCGGAGGGTCTCTGGTAGGCCCTGGGGAGGTTCTTCCTCCTCAAAGGACCAATCTCCTCTCTGTGAGGAAGTGGCCGCTCTATCCTGTATCCCCAGAGTTGGCGAGGTTTGTATTTCTATGTCTTTTCTACTGACTGTTTGTTTTACAGGACTGGTGTTGGCAGGAGGTTGGGGCGGCCCAGGCGTGAGGGCCTGTGTGGCGGCGCAGCTGGTGGAGGCGAAGGCCCGGCTGGTAGAGACTGCGGTGGAACCAGAAGCAACAGCAGCGTAAGAGCGAGGGGGTTCTGTAACCGTTGTTTCTGTTTGTGCCGTCTGAGTCGTCGTATTATCGGTGACCGATATTTCCGCCATAATTAGGGCCTCTGCTTGTTCCATGGCCTCAGCACTAACCCTTCCCTTGTAATTTCTATCAGCCCAATGTGAGGCCACCTCAAAAGCCTCCGGCCAATCCGCCTGATTGGTCTGACTGCGTATGTTATGTAATGTGGTGTCAATTGTTGACTCGTAGTGTTGTTCGAGGATAACCTGTGTTGTAGCTGACCAATTTTTCGCGTTCCCTTCTAATTTTTGTTTTACACTCTCGTTTGCGAAAGCCGGTCTCACCGTTTCTATCAGGAGGTCAGTGAGCCTTTGGAACGTGATAGGTTTGTTATTTTTAACCTTTGTGGTCACCCTTTCCAGGTGGTGCACCTGTCGAATAAGTTCGTAAAATAGCTTAATTGTTGTTTTGAGCTGAGGTGGCGCCGGTGTGAAATCAATGTTTTGCATAAATCGGTTTCTGTTTCCCCTTGCAGGTATGGTTCTCATCCTATTTGGAGGAGGAGGGTGATGATGCTCAGTCCTAACCCTGTTGGTGCGGTAAGTATTGTCCAGAAGAGGGTGGACATCTTCTCTTCTACTCCCACGATAATTGAAAGAAACCTGTCTGGGTCTCTGATCGAAGGGAGTGTGTGTGTGTTGTTGGTTTCTAAAAAATGGTCCGGTACGAAGGAAATCTGAACGTGATGGGCGAGGAGCAGGCATGACCACCTCATCCTGTGTCTCTGTAGCATCATACAAATGTTCACGCCGGGCGTGTTGTTGTTGCATCAGCTCGTTCCGATAGGGACGTGAGTCTATCCTCTTTTTGTTATGCCCTTTTCTACTATTTTTTGTGTTCCGAACAGGAGGCCTGTAGGGGCCTGCGACTGTTGCAAAGTGATCATTACGATGGGGTGGTCTGTGTGGCTCCTGAACCTCATAACAGTGCTCACTTTGTAGATCTGGGAAAAGGTTAGAGGGACCAAGCCAGGGCACCTCTCTGGAAGTGGTATTACTGGATTGCCTATTATGGTGCCTCTTAATGCTTGTGTTGTTTTTGTTTTCTACAGGAGGTCTGTGGGGGTCTACGACTGTTCTGAGATGGTCTCTATGATGGGAAGAACTGTATGGCTCTTCCACCTCATAGAAGTGCTCTTTTTGTATCTCAGAGGAACGTTTAGAGGGCCCAAGCCTGGGCACCTTTCTGAAAGTGGCATTATTGAATTCCTTGTTTTGGTACCTATTGTTGATGGTGTTATTTTTATTCTTTATTATAGGTCGGGACTGTGGAGCTGCGTTAGTGGGTCTCCTGTATGGGAAACTCCGCTCCCTGGCACGGGGACGTGCTGAAGTGTTACTGGGTGTGAACTGGAACTGTCTGAAATCTGGAGTGCCACTGGTGTGTCTAATTTTTAAATGTGGCGTGGTTCTTTGTCTTGTTCTGCCACGAAATTGCTCCATTTTAATAAAACAGTGTGTGTATATTTTTTTTGGGAGTTTTTATGGTAATATTCTTTTTATTTTTTTGTAGGATTTTTTAATTATTTTTGTATAAATGAGAAGAACTCTGAATGAACAAATTAACAATAAAAAATAAAAAATAAAGTGAAAAAGAAAAGGAAATGGCCAATGTATATGTGTTCAAGTCTTTCGCGACGTTTCGGTATAATATAATACCTTCTTCAGGCTGACTTGAACTTTTATTTTAGAAAAAGAGAAAAAAATTACCTTTAAGTAAATAATGAAATATAGGAAGTGAACTGTGAACCAATATATACCAAATATATATACACCATATATAAATAAGCTATAATATGTATAGAATACAATATATCTGTATATATATTTCTGAATATATATCTATATCACAATAAATCAAACACGGTAACTGTACTCTATGTTTGAAGGTGGAGGAGCGAAAAGGCTGCGACCAGTAACTGTCAATGAAGAACATGAACTGAGAGCGCGCTTGAATGCGCGCCCCTTTTATAACTTGACTCGAGAAAAAAAACCTTCTTTCCTTTTTTGGAACAATAAATAATTGTACGTCTTTCTAAATGAGAAAGCTGTTACAACGGACCATTGAAGGTAAGTAAACATTCTTATAGTCGAATGTATAATCATGCTATAAGAGATGGTTCTATATTTAAGAAAATTTATTAGAAAAACAAACTCGTGAATATGAGACGGCTAGTGATGACGTCATACCCGTGAACCGGGAATTAAGTATAAACCGTTCGTTTATAGTCTTGTACTGTAATGAGTGTTTTGAAAATGTAAATGTATGACTTAAATATTACCCTCGAACCCTTCATAAAAAGAGTTAGTGAGGGAACTATTCAGAAGTATGTGAAATAAATTCAAAATGATTGTGAGTGTAGGACGCCCCGGGATGACGTCAGGCCCGCTGTCACGGGTAACAAACTTTAAAGCTTTTGAATTAAGTGATAGATATGAGTAAAAATTCTGTAAATGAGGATTTATGACTAGAATATAAAGCGAAACCACGCCATAAAGAGAGTTGTGGTTATTATAGTTGCCTAATGGGTGTTTGGAATTATTATCAGCGACGACATCGTTTTGTCAAACGACGACATCGTTTTTCTGAATTGTCGTCGATCTGGCGACGATATCGTCCCTGCTATTTTACTGTCAATAAAAGTCCACTGTGTATGATTATGGTCTAAATGAATCCCAAAGGAGTATCGTGAGGTATCGTAACCATATATTGACAGTATATAATACCAATGTGTATAAACATATGAATGTAGTGATATATAGGTAAGTAAATGTATATGTATTCCCTTTTGATGATATAATATAAATGTCTGTCTTTCCCAAACTCTCTTAAACCATATATTAGTGTATGTAAACATAAGGCCATGCATATCAAATAAGTGTGATATATGTGGATGAAGTACTTTCATAGGGGGTCAAGAACACGACCAAAACAAAACCGTCCTGGACTAAAGGCCATCCAAAAGCTCAGAGTTAGTGGCACTGGCTGTGGTTAGGGGAAAAATAATCCAAGATCTGGGGCCCGAAGGCCCCAGAAATGGTTAGGCACTGGCCCACCTTCTACTGACCACTAAAGGTGGCCCGACGTCCAGGAAGGAATCGTAAAAAGGCAGTGACCAAAGAATCCCCACAACTGTGTGGTTGTCTCTCCAATACTGGTATGTATATAATATATAATATAATACAATGATGATAATAATAGTCATTATAATGTTAGTGACCACAACTACCACAACCTACCCAAACTGTCTCCTGTTCTATCATCCTAATTGTATTTCAATGTAAAGGTTTTTAATCCGTACATATGTAATTCTTGCATACCTGTGAATTGTTGTCTCTGTTTTACCATTTCTCTTACAGGGCCGTGTTGGCGGACTGACCAGAATCGGATTCCAAGAAAGTGTGGTAAGTATTGTTGAATTTGTAAGTGAAATGATGGTTATTTTTGTTTATTAAATTTTATTTTTATTCTCTAACAGGACAATTGTAGCCCTTGAGGTCTGGGTCCTACCAGGCTGCTCACGGATGGTGTACCCTGCAGAGGGCTCATCAGCCCAGGATCACAGGTAAGTGGGGTAGGTTTTAGTGGGTTGGCCGGTGTGTAAACCCAATGATGGTTATTGTTGTTTATTGGATTTTAATTTCAATTTTTTAATTTTTTAACAGGGTCAGGGTAGCCATTAGGGGCTCTTTCCTGCCGGGCTGCTCTCACAGGTAAGTGGGGTAGATTTTAGTGGGTTGGCTGGTGTGTAAATCAATGATGTTTATTGTTGTTTATAGGATATTATTTTCATTTTTCAAACAGGGCCAGGGTAGCCATTAGGGGCTCTATCCTGGCGGGCTGCTCTCACAGGTAAGTGGGGTAGGTTTTAGTGGGTTGGGTGATGTGTGAATCAAATGATGGTTATTGTTGTTTATTGGATTTTAAGTTTATTTTTTAGCAGGGCCAGGGTAGCCACTGAGGGCTCTATCCAGACGGGCTGCTAACAGATGGTGTGTCCTGTAGAGGGCTAATCAGACCAGGATCACAGGTAAGTGGGGTAGGTTTTCGTGGGTTGGCTAATGTAGGTTAATCCTTAACAGGTGTGAATAATCAGGGGTTACTAATGGTAGGTGTTAGTTGTGTTGTGTATGGCCGTTCCAAAATGTACTGCTTTGCACAATTGTACTAAGGTTGAAACAGAGAGAGAGGGAATATAAAGATGGAGGGGGAGACAATTTTTAGGCTTCATTTAAGCCTCTAGGGAACACTGTGTCCAGGCGTTTGATCCAGACGCTCTCGGCTCTGAGCCTCTCTTTCAGGGACCAAGCCGGATTCGCCTGGAGACACGTGACCCTAAGTGCAGGTAGACCGTGGGTCAGAAAATGCTCAACCAAATGTCGTCGTTTATCAATTTTATGCATGATATTGTGCGCATGCTGATAGGCTCTGACCCTGAGCTCGTTTTTGGTCTGACCTACATATTGTTTCCGACATTTTGAACAAAAAGCAAGGTAAATACAGTTTTTTGTATCATGCGTCAGGGGTCTGGGTATTTTGAAGATTTTTTTGTTGAACCTGCTCATTACCCATTGTTTTTTTATGAAGTATTTACAACGACCCACCCTGCCCAGTGGAGCTGTTGTGCGTAGTTTGCTGTGTACCAGTCTGTCTTTCAAATTCGGGTTACGCTTGTACGCTGCGATGGGCCTATGGTGTTGCAGGAAGGGGGTGGGTTCGAGGAACTTCAAGAAATTCTCCCTAACGGACCGGTTGAGAGAGACGCATTGTTTGGAGAAAAGTGCCGTAAGTGGGATAATTTTAAACCTTGTACGCGTTTAGGTTAGGTTAGGGTTAGGGTTAGGGTTAGGGTTAGGGTTAGGTTAGGTTAGGGTTAGGGTTAGGGTTAGGGGAAAAATAATCCAAGATCTGGGGCCCGAAGGCCCCAGAAATGGTTAGGCACTGGCCCACCTTCTACTGACCACTAAAGGTGGCCCGACGTCCAGGAAGGAATCGTAAAAAGGCAGTGACCAAAGAATCCCCACAACTGTGTGGTTGTCTCTCCAATACTGGTATGTATATAATATATAATATAATACAATGATGATAATAATAGTCATTATAATGTTAGTGACCACAACTACCACAACCTACCCAAACTGTCTCCTGTTCTATCATCCTAATTGTATTTCAATGTAAAGGTTTTTAATCCGTACATATGTAATTCTTGCATACCTGTGAATTGTTGTCTCTGTTTTACCATTTCTCTTACAGGGCCGTGTTGGCGGACTGACCAGAATCGGATTCCAAGAAAGTGTGGTAAGTATTGTTGAATTTGTAAGTGAAATGATGGTTATTTTTGTTTATTAAATTTTATTTTTATTCTCTAACAGGACAATTGTAGCCCTTGAGGTCTGGGTCCTACCAGGCTGCTCACGGATGGTGTACCCTGCAGAGGGCTCATCAGCCCAGGATCACAGGTAAGTGGGGTAGGTTTTAGTGGGTTGGCCGGTGTGTAAACCCAATGATGGTTATTGTTGTTTATTGGATTTTAATTTCAATTTTTTAATTTTTTAACAGGGTCAGGGTAGCCATTAGGGGCTCTTTCCTGCCGGGCTGCTCTCACAGGTAAGTGGGGTAGATTTTAGTGGGTTGGCTGGTGTGTAAATCAATGATGTTTATTGTTGTTTATAGGATATTATTTTCATTTTTCAAACAGGGCCAGGGTAGCCATTAGGGGCTCTATCCTGGCGGGCTGCTCTCACAGGTAAGTGGGGTAGGTTTTAGTGGGTTGGGTGATGTGTGAATCAAATGATGGTTATTGTTGTTTATTGGATTTTAAGTTTATTTTTTAGCAGGGCCAGGGTAGCCACTGAGGGCTCTATCCAGACGGGCTGCTAACAGATGGTGTGTCCTGTAGAGGGCTAATCAGACCAGGATCACAGGTAAGTGGGGTAGGTTTTCGTGGGTTGGCTAATGTAGGTTAATCCTTAACAGGTGTGAATAATCAGGGGTTACTAATGGTAGGTGTTAGTTGTGTTGTGTATGGCCGTTCCAAAATGTACTGCTTTGCACAATTGTACTAAGGTTGAAACAGAGAGAGAGGGAATATAAAGATGGAGGGGGAGACAATTTTTAGGCTTCATTTAAGCCTCTAGGGAACACTGTGTCCAGGCGTTTGATCCAGACGCTCTCGGCTCTGAGCCTCTCTTTCAGGGACCAAGCCGGATTCGCCTGGAGACACGTGACCCTAAGTGCAGGTAGACCGTGGGTCAGAAAATGCTCAACCAAATGTCGTCGTTTATCAATTTTATGCATGATATTGTGCGCATGCTGATAGGCTCTGACCCTGAGCTCGTTTTTGGTCTGACCTACATATTGTTTCCGACATTTTGAACAAAAAGCAAGGTAAATACAGTTTTTTGTATCATGCGTCAGGGGTCTGGGTATTTTGAAGATTTTTTTGTTGAACCTGCTCATTACCCATTGTTTTTTTATGAAGTATTTACAACGACCCACCCTGCCCAGTGGAGCTGTTGTGCGTAGTTTGCTGTGTACCAGTCTGTCTTTCAAATTCGGGTTACGCTTGTACGCTGCGATGGGCCTATGGTGTTGCAGGAAGGGGGTGGGTTCGAGGAACTTCAAGAAATTCTCCCTAACGGACCGGTTGAGAGAGACGCATTGTTTGGAGAAAAGTGCCGTAAGTGGGATAATTTTAAACCTTGTACGCGTTTCCACCTCGGACTGTTTTTTTGTTCTGTCAAAGGTTTTACCAATTTTTCTAAGGAACGATCTGCTGTACCCACGGTTTCTGAGGGCCTGGAAGAGGATGTTCCTGGCCAGAAGAAAGGATGAAGGCTGCGAGCAGATCCTCTTAAACCTAAGGAGCTGTGATTTAATAATTCCCGTAAAGGTGTGTTTCGGGTGGAAGCTGTCTCTATGCAATAATGAGTGTGTGTCAGTGTCTTTGAAATAGACCCTAAAGTCTAGCTGTCCCGTCTCAACAAATTTAGGTCCTTTATATGAGACGACATCTAGGAAGTTGACCTCTGACCTATCCACCGTGTATTTGACCTTGATCGATTCCTGATGTGCGTTCAGATGTGCAATGAAGGCGAGAAATTCATCCTCAGAATGGGTCCAAACACCCCAAATATCGTCCAAGTATCTGAAGTAAGCCAATGGTTTCAGGGCAGAGGTGGATAGAGCCGTTTGCTCCCAATCTGCCATGAAAATATTCGCATACGAAGGGGCAAACTTTTTCCCCATGGCCGTACCTTTAATCTGTAAGTAAAATTTGGACTCGAACTCAAAATCATTTTTAGTCAGATTTATCTCCAAAAGTTTTAATAGATGTTCATCCGGTCTGTGAGGATCCGGGTACTTGAGCATGAATTTCTTCACTGCTTTAAGGCCAATTGGTGTGTCAATATTAGTGTAAAGGCTGTCAATGTCAATTGTGAATAGCAACGAATTTTGTGGTATTTTTAGTTTGCCAATTTTATCGATGAAATCGTATGTATCCCTCAGGTAACTTGGATGCCTGGTGGATAGAGGGTTGAGGAAGTGCTCAATGAATTCTGCTGTGCAATATGTTTCACTGTTGCAGTCCGAAACGATGGGTCTCCCCGGTGGGACCTCAAAAGGGACACTCCACTTCCCAGGTTCTTTGTGGATTTTCGGCAACAGGTATAGTCTTCTGGGTCGTGGCGGACCCTCCCCCATCAGGTATTCTCTTTGTTTTGCACATATGATTTTCTTTGAATACATATCACTCAAAATTTCCTCTATCTCTCTCACAGTGTCAACGTAGACGGGCCCATCCAGTGGACGATAATGCTCAGTGATGGAGAGCTGTCTCAGACCTTCCTCAACATATTGTGTCCTGTCCATAAGGACTGTAGCGTTACCTTTATCGGCTGGTTTGATAACTATGGACTGATTTTGGCCTAACTCTTTTAGTGCTCTCTTTTCCCCAATGGTCAAATTGTGTGTATTCCCTAACCCCCAGTGTAGTTTTTTAAAAGCAAAATTGTCTGCTCTGATGATTTTCCCTATCTCTTTTGGTAGGCTGGACAGCGTGGGTTCCCAACCTGAAGGGTGAGTAAACGGAACTTTGGTATTGTGGCTCTTTTTGCCCTCAAAAAATACCTCGAGCTTGAGTCTGCGGTGGTACGCCTGCAAATCTGCTAACAACTCCTTCTTGTGACAACTAGATGGGGTGGGTATATAAGAGAGGCCTTTCTGAAGGACTGAGGTTTGGTCCTTGGTTAGAACAAAGGATTTAGACAAATTGACGATGAGTTTGTGTGTCCCCCATATTGGGTTTTTCAGATTCAAAAGTTTAAATGGGAAGCCCAATGTGTGAGAAGAGCCCTCGCCGTAGCCGGTCTCCAATGGGTTCCGTCCTTCTCAACGTGGAAATGCGTGGATGCCAACAGAGGGATAAAGTTAAGGTTATTTTTAATAAAATTATTCATCTGTTCAACCATATCCTGCTCAACCTGCGGCAAAGTCCTTGAGAAATTGATCAGAGGGACCACTACTTCTGTCTGAGGTAAGATTTTGTTCGCCATTTTGTAGGCCTTTTGTATCTCTGTGATGGCAGATATTCTGTACCTCTGTTTCCGATTGTTGATACCGAAAGAAAGTATCAGTTTCTCTGGCACTCTCGTCAATGCTGCCTTTTCCAACAGACAACACGCGTGTTGGAACTTAGCGCCTGGGTAGCTTTCTACTTGGAGGTCAGGGTCGTCATGTCTAGGGAACCTCGAGACGTTTGAGTCCCCAATGATGACGATTTTCTTTTTTAGGGTAAGGTTCCAATCCACCGTTTTCCTATTTGTGTTTATGTGTCGGAAAGGTTTGTATGAGGAAGTGGAGGATGGGCTACTAATCATTAGGGGCTCTATTGTGTTTGTGTCTGTTATCGGTATCTGCAACACAGGAGATCGTGCGAGTCGCTGGTCGCTATGTTCACCCTGTTCTACCCCTGAGTCTAAGCCCGGTTGTTGGAGCGGGATCGCTCGCGGGTCGAATCCCTGAAGGAACCGAGTAAGTGGTGAAGGCGGCTTAATCGGGGTTGGCGGGTCATCCGGAAGTCCTGTACCGCTGTGTTGGGAATGATCCGAAAAGGTAATCGGGGTAGACACTGGTGGAAAGGGGAACATTATGACTTCCTGTTCAGTCATCTGAGGGCTATGAGGGGTAGGGTTAGATTCTGGTGGGTTCCCCGGCTCCTGGGGTGGAACAGCAGCCATGATAACCATATCTGTCACCTGCGGTTCTTCCTGCTGGGCTAGGGGGACTAAAACAGAGGTTTCTGCCTCTGTAGTCTCAGGGCGGTTCTGAGGTAAAGGGGCCACTCCAGAGATTTCCGGCCCAGGTGTTTCTGGGCGGCTCTGGGGTGGCGGGATAGATAAAGAGGGTTCCGCTCCTTGATTGAGGTAACGGCTCTTATGTGTTTTCTTTCTCTGTTCGCAGGGTTGAGGCTCTCCAGCCTGTATGGGCCGGAGGGTCTCTGGTAGGCCCTGGGGAGGTTCTTCCTCCTCAAAGGACCAATCTCCTCTCTGTGAGGAAGTGGCCGCTCTATCCTGTATCCCCAGAGTTGGCGAGGTTTGTATTTCTATGTCTTTTCTACTGACTGTTTGTTTTACAGGACTGGTGTTGGCAGGAGGTTGGGGCGGCCCAGGCGTGAGGGCCTGTGTGGCGGCGCAGCTGGTGGAGGCGAAGGCCCGGCTGGTAGAGACTGCGGTGGAACCAGAAGCAACAGCAGCGTAAGAGCGAGGGGGTTCTGTAACCGTTGTTTCTGTTTGTGCCGTCTGAGTCGTCGTATTATCGGTGACCGATATTTCCGCCATAATTAGGGCCTCTGCTTGTTCCATGGCCTCAGCACTAACCCTTCCCTTGTAATTTCTATCAGCCCAATGTGAGGCCACCTCAAAAGCCTCCGGCCAATCCGCCTGATTGGTCTGACTGCGTATGTTATGTAATGTGGTGTCAATTGTTGACTCGTAGTGTTGTTCGAGGATAACCTGTGTTGTAGCTGACCAATTTTTCGCGTTCCCTTCTAATTTTTGTTTTACACTCTCGTTTGCGAAAGCCGGTCTCACCGTTTCTATCAGGAGGTCAGTGAGCCTTTGGAACGTGATAGGTTTGTTATTTTTAACCTTTGTGGTCACCCTTTCCAGGTGGTGCACCTGTCGAATAAGTTCGTAAAATAGCTTAATTGTTGTTTTGAGCTGAGGTGGCGCCGGTGTGAAATCAATGTTTTGCATAAATCGGTTTCTGTTTCCCCTTGCAGGTATGGTTCTCATCCTATTTGGAGGAGGAGGGTGATGATGCTCAGTCCTAACCCTGTTGGTGCGGTAAGTATTGTCCAGAAGAGGGTGGACATCTTCTCTTCTACTCCCACGATAATTGAAAGAAACCTGTCTGGGTCTCTGATCGAAGGGAGTGTGTGTGTGTTGTTGGTTTCTAAAAAATGGTCCGGTACGAAGGAAATCTGAACGTGATGGGCGAGGAGCAGGCATGACCACCTCATCCTGTGTCTCTGTAGCATCATACAAATGTTCACGCCGGGCGTGTTGTTGTTGCATCAGCTCGTTCCGATAGGGACGTGAGTCTATCCTCTTTTTGTTATGCCCTTTTCTACTATTTTTTGTGTTCCGAACAGGAGGCCTGTAGGGGCCTGCGACTGTTGCAAAGTGATCATTACGATGGGGTGGTCTGTGTGGCTCCTGAACCTCATAACAGTGCTCACTTTGTAGATCTGGGAAAAGGTTAGAGGGACCAAGCCAGGGCACCTCTCTGGAAGTGGTATTACTGGATTGCCTATTATGGTGCCTCTTAATGCTTGTGTTGTTTTTGTTTTCTACAGGAGGTCTGTGGGGGTCTACGACTGTTCTGAGATGGTCTCTATGATGGGAAGAACTGTATGGCTCTTCCACCTCATAGAAGTGCTCTTTTTGTATCTCAGAGGAACGTTTAGAGGGCCCAAGCCTGGGCACCTTTCTGAAAGTGGCATTATTGAATTCCTTGTTTTGGTACCTATTGTTGATGGTGTTATTTTTATTCTTTATTATAGGTCGGGACTGTGGAGCTGCGTTAGTGGGTCTCCTGTATGGGAAACTCCGCTCCCTGGCACGGGGACGTGCTGAAGTGTTACTGGGTGTGAACTGGAACTGTCTGAAATCTGGAGTGCCACTGGTGTGTCTAATTTTTAAATGTGGCGTGGTTCTTTGTCTTGTTCTGCCACGAAATTGCTCCATTTTAATAAAACAGTGTGTGTATATTTTTTTTGGGAGTTTTTATGGTAATATTCTTTTTATTTTTTTGTAGGATTTTTTAATTATTTTTGTATAAATGAGAAGAACTCTGAATGAACAAATTAACAATAAAAAATAAAAAATAAAGTGAAAAAGAAAAGGAAATGGCCAATGTATATGTGTTCAAGTCTTTCGCGACGTTTCGGTATAATATAATACCTTCTTCAGGCTGACTTGAACTTTTATTTTAGAAAAAGAGAAAAAAATTACCTTTAAGTAAATAATGAAATATAGGAAGTGAACTGTGAACCAATATATACCAAATATATATACACCATATATAAATAAGCTATAATATGTATAGAATACAATATATCTGTATATATATTTCTGAATATATATCTATATCACAATAAATCAAACACGGTAACTGTACTCTATGTTTGAAGGTGGAGGAGCGAAAAGGCTGCGACCAGTAACTGTCAATGAAGAACATGAACTGAGAGCGCGCTTGAATGCGCGCCCCTTTTATAACTTGACTCGAGAAAAAAAACCTTCTTTCCTTTTTTGGAACAATAAATAATTGTACGTCTTTCTAAATGAGAAAGCTGTTACAACGGACCATTGAAGGTAAGTAAACATTCTTATAGTCGAATGTATAATCATGCTATAAGAGATGGTTCTATATTTAAGAAAATTTATTAGAAAAACAAACTCGTGAATATGAGACGGCTAGTGATGACGTCATACCCGTGAACCGGGAATTAAGTATAAACCGTTCGTTTATAGTCTTGTACTGTAATGAGTGTTTTGAAAATGTAAATGTATGACTTAAATATTACCCTCGAACCCTTCATAAAAAGAGTTAGTGAGGGAACTATTCAGAAGTATGTGAAATAAATTCAAAATGATTGTGAGTGTAGGACGCCCCGGGATGACGTCAGGCCCGCTGTCACGGGTAACAAACTTTAAAGCTTTTGAATTAAGTGATAGATATGAGTAAAAATTCTGTAAATGAGGATTTATGACTAGAATATAAAGCGAAACCACGCCATAAAGAGAGTTGTGGTTATTATAGTTGCCTAATGGGTGTTTGGAATTATTATCAGCGACGACATCGTTTTGTCAAACGACGACATCGTTTTTCTGAATTGTCGTCGATCTGGCGACGATATCGTCCCTGCTATTTTACTGTCAATAAAAGTCCACTGTGTATGATTATGGTCTAAATGAATCCCAAAGGAGTATCGTGAGGTATCGTAACCATATATTGACAGTATATAATACCAATGTGTATAAACATATGAATGTAGTGATATATAGGTAAGTAAATGTATATGTATTCCCTTTTGATGATATAATATAAATGTCTGTCTTTCCCAAACTCTCTTAAACCATATATTAGTGTATGTAAACATAAGGCCATGCATATCAAATAAGTGTGATATATGTGGATGAAGTACTTTCATAGGGGGTCAAGAACACGACCAAAACAAAACCGTCCTGGACTAAAGGCCATCCAAAAGCTCAGAGTTAGTGGCACTGGCTGTGGTTAGGGGAAAAATAATCCAAGATCTGGGGCCCGAAGGCCCCAGAAATGGTTAGGCACTGGCCCACCTTCTACTGACCACTAAAGGTGGCCCGACGTCCAGGAAGGAATCGTAAAAAGGCAGTGACCAAAGAATCCCCACAACTGTGTGGTTGTCTCTCCAATACTGGTATGTATATAATATATAATATAATACAATGATGATAATAATAGTCATTATAATGTTAGTGACCACAACTACCACAACCTACCCAAACTGTCTCCTGTTCTATCATCCTAATTGTATTTCAATGTAAAGGTTTTTAATCCGTACATATGTAATTCTTGCATACCTGTGAATTGTTGTCTCTGTTTTACCATTTCTCTTACAGGGCCGTGTTGGCGGACTGACCAGAATCGGATTCCAAGAAAGTGTGGTAAGTATTGTTGAATTTGTAAGTGAAATGATGGTTATTTTTGTTTATTAAATTTTATTTTTATTCTCTAACAGGACAATTGTAGCCCTTGAGGTCTGGGTCCTACCAGGCTGCTCACGGATGGTGTACCCTGCAGAGGGCTCATCAGCCCAGGATCACAGGTAAGTGGGGTAGGTTTTAGTGGGTTGGCCGGTGTGTAAACCCAATGATGGTTATTGTTGTTTATTGGATTTTAATTTCAATTTTTTAATTTTTTAACAGGGTCAGGGTAGCCATTAGGGGCTCTTTCCTGCCGGGCTGCTCTCACAGGTAAGTGGGGTAGATTTTAGTGGGTTGGCTGGTGTGTAAATCAATGATGTTTATTGTTGTTTATAGGATATTATTTTCATTTTTCAAACAGGGCCAGGGTAGCCATTAGGGGCTCTATCCTGGCGGGCTGCTCTCACAGGTAAGTGGGGTAGGTTTTAGTGGGTTGGGTGATGTGTGAATCAAATGATGGTTATTGTTGTTTATTGGATTTTAAGTTTATTTTTTAGCAGGGCCAGGGTAGCCACTGAGGGCTCTATCCAGACGGGCTGCTAACAGATGGTGTGTCCTGTAGAGGGCTAATCAGACCAGGATCACAGGTAAGTGGGGTAGGTTTTCGTGGGTTGGCTAATGTAGGTTAATCCTTAACAGGTGTGAATAATCAGGGGTTACTAATGGTAGGTGTTAGTTGTGTTGTGTATGGCCGTTCCAAAATGTACTGCTTTGCACAATTGTACTAAGGTTGAAACAGAGAGAGAGGGAATATAAAGATGGAGGGGGAGACAATTTTTAGGCTTCATTTAAGCCTCTAGGGAACACTGTGTCCAGGCGTTTGATCCAGACGCTCTCGGCTCTGAGCCTCTCTTTCAGGGACCAAGCCGGATTCGCCTGGAGACACGTGACCCTAAGTGCAGGTAGACCGTGGGTCAGAAAATGCTCAACCAAATGTCGTCGTTTATCAATTTTATGCATGATATTGTGCGCATGCTGATAGGCTCTGACCCTGAGCTCGTTTTTGGTCTGACCTACATATTGTTTCCGACATTTTGAACAAAAAGCAAGGTAAATACAGTTTTTTGTATCATGCGTCAGGGGTCTGGGTATTTTGAAGATTTTTTTGTTGAACCTGCTCATTACCCATTGTTTTTTTATGAAGTATTTACAACGACCCACCCTGCCCAGTGGAGCTGTTGTGCGTAGTTTGCTGTGTACCAGTCTGTCTTTCAAATTCGGGTTACGCTTGTACGCTGCGATGGGCCTATGGTGTTGCAGGAAGGGGGTGGGTTCGAGGAACTTCAAGAAATTCTCCCTAACGGACCGGTTGAGAGAGACGCATTGTTTGGAGAAAAGTGCCGTAAGTGGGATAATTTTAAACCTTGTACGCGTTTCCACCTCGGACTGTTTTTTTGTTCTGTCAAAGGTTTTACCAATTTTTCTAAGGAACGATCTGCTGTACCCACGGTTTCTGAGGGCCTGGAAGAGGATGTTCCTGGCCAGAAGAAAGGATGAAGGCTGCGAGCAGATCCTCTTAAACCTAAGGAGCTGTGATTTAATAATTCCCGTAAAGGTGTGTTTCGGGTGGAAGCTGTCTCTATGCAATAATGAGTGTGTGTCAGTGTCTTTGAAATAGACCCTAAAGTCTAGCTGTCCCGTCTCAACAAATTTAGGTCCTTTATATGAGACGACATCTAGGAAGTTGACCTCTGACCTATCCACCGTGTATTTGACCTTGATCGATTCCTGATGTGCGTTCAGATGTGCAATGAAGGCGAGAAATTCATCCTCAGAATGGGTCCAAACACCCCAAATATCGTCCAAGTATCTGAAGTAAGCCAATGGTTTCAGGGCAGAGGTGGATAGAGCCGTTTGCTCCCAATCTGCCATGAAAATATTCGCATACGAAGGGGCAAACTTTTTCCCCATGGCCGTACCTTTAATCTGTAAGTAAAATTTGGACTCGAACTCAAAATCATTTTTAGTCAGATTTATCTCCAAAAGTTTTAATAGATGTTCATCCGGTCTGTGAGGATCCGGGTACTTGAGCATGAATTTCTTCACTGCTTTAAGGCCAATTGGTGTGTCAATATTAGTGTAAAGGCTGTCAATGTCAATTGTGAATAGCAACGAATTTTGTGGTATTTTTAGTTTGCCAATTTTATCGATGAAATCGTATGTATCCCTCAGGTAACTTGGATGCCTGGTGGATAGAGGGTTGAGGAAGTGCTCAATGAATTCTGCTGTGCAATATGTTTCACTGTTGCAGTCCGAAACGATGGGTCTCCCCGGTGGGACCTCAAAAGGGACACTCCACTTCCCAGGTTCTTTGTGGATTTTCGGCAACAGGTATAGTCTTCTGGGTCGTGGCGGACCCTCCCCCATCAGGTATTCTCTTTGTTTTGCACATATGATTTTCTTTGAATACATATCACTCAAAATTTCCTCTATCTCTCTCACAGTGTCAACGTAGACGGGCCCATCCAGTGGACGATAATGCTCAGTGATGGAGAGCTGTCTCAGACCTTCCTCAACATATTGTGTCCTGTCCATAAGGACTGTAGCGTTACCTTTATCGGCTGGTTTGATAACTATGGACTGATTTTGGCCTAACTCTTTTAGTGCTCTCTTTTCCCCAATGGTCAAATTGTGTGTATTCCCTAACCCCCAGTGTAGTTTTTTAAAAGCAAAATTGTCTGCTCTGATGATTTTCCCTATCTCTTTTGGTAGGCTGGACAGCGTGGGTTCCCAACCTGAAGGGTGAGTAAACGGAACTTTGGTATTGTGGCTCTTTTTGCCCTCAAAAAATACCTCGAGCTTGAGTCTGCGGTGGTACGCCTGCAAATCTGCTAACAACTCCTTCTTGTGACAACTAGATGGGGTGGGTATATAAGAGAGGCCTTTCTGAAGGACTGAGGTTTGGTCCTTGGTTAGAACAAAGGATTTAGACAAATTGACGATGAGTTTGTGTGTCCCCCATATTGGGTTTTTCAGATTCAAAAGTTTAAATGGGAAGCCCAATGTGTGAGAAGAGCCCTCGCCGTAGCCGGTCTCCAATGGGTTCCGTCCTTCTCAACGTGGAAATGCGTGGATGCCAACAGAGGGATAAAGTTAAGGTTATTTTTAATAAAATTATTCATCTGTTCAACCATATCCTGCTCAACCTGCGGCAAAGTCCTTGAGAAATTGATCAGAGGGACCACTACTTCTGTCTGAGGTAAGATTTTGTTCGCCATTTTGTAGGCCTTTTGTATCTCTGTGATGGCAGATATTCTGTACCTCTGTTTCCGATTGTTGATACCGAAAGAAAGTATCAGTTTCTCTGGCACTCTCGTCAATGCTGCCTTTTCCAACAGACAACACGCGTGTTGGAACTTAGCGCCTGGGTAGCTTTCTACTTGGAGGTCAGGGTCGTCATGTCTAGGGAACCTCGAGACGTTTGAGTCCCCAATGATGACGATTTTCTTTTTTAGGGTAAGGTTCCAATCCACCGTTTTCCTATTTGTGTTTATGTGTCGGAAAGGTTTGTATGAGGAAGTGGAGGATGGGCTACTAATCATTAGGGGCTCTATTGTGTTTGTGTCTGTTATCGGTATCTGCAACACAGGAGATCGTGCGAGTCGCTGGTCGCTATGTTCACCCTGTTCTACCCCTGAGTCTAAGCCCGGTTGTTGGAGCGGGATCGCTCGCGGGTCGAATCCCTGAAGGAACCGAGTAAGTGGTGAAGGCGGCTTAATCGGGGTTGGCGGGTCATCCGGAAGTCCTGTACCGCTGTGTTGGGAATGATCCGAAAAGGTAATCGGGGTAGACACTGGTGGAAAGGGGAACATTATGACTTCCTGTTCAGTCATCTGAGGGCTATGAGGGGTAGGGTTAGATTCTGGTGGGTTCCCCGGCTCCTGGGGTGGAACAACAGCCATGATAACCATATCTGTCACCTGCGGTTCTTCCTGCTGGGCTAGGGGGACTAAAACAGAGGTTTCTGCCTCTGTAGTCTCAGGGCGGTTCTGAGGTAAAGGGGCCACTCCAGAGATTTCCGGCCCAGGTGTTTCTGGGCGGCTCTGGGGTGGCGGGATAGATAAAGAGGGTTCCGCTCCTTGATTGAGGTAACGGCTCTTATGTGTTTTCTTTCTCTGTTCGCAGGGTTGAGGCTCTCCAGCCTGTATGGGCCGGAGGGTCTCTGGTAGGCCCTGGGGAGGTTCTTCCTCCTCAAAGGACCAATCTCCTCTCTGTGAGGAAGTGGCCGCTCTATCCTGTATCCCCAGAGTTGGCGAGGTTTGTATTTCTATGTCTTTTCTACTGACTGTTTGTTTTACAGGACTGGTGTTGGCAGGAGGTTGGGGCGGCCCAGGCGTGAGGGCCTGTGTGGCGGCGCAGCTGGTGGAGGCGAAGGCCCGGCTGGTAGAGACTGCGGTGGAACCAGAAGCAACAGCAGCGTAAGAGCGAGGGGGTTCTGTAACCGTTGTTTCTGTTTGTGCCGTCTGAGTCGTCGTATTATCGGTGACCGATATTTCCGCCATAATTAGGGCCTCTGCTTGTTCCATGGCCTCAGCACTAACCCTTCCCTTGTAATTTCTATCAGCCCAATGTGAGGCCACCTCAAAAGCCTCCGGCCAATCCGCCTGATTGGTCTGACTGCGTATGTTATGTAATGTGGTGTCAATTGTTGACTCGTAGTGTTGTTCGAGGATAACCTGTGTTGTAGCTGACCAATTTTTCGCGTTCCCTTCTAATTTTTGTTTTACACTCTCGTTTGCGAAAGCCGGTCTCACCGTTTCTATCAGGAGGTCAGTGAGCCTTTGGAACGTGATAGGTTTGTTATTTTTAACCTTTGTGGTCACCCTTTCCAGGTGGTGCACCTGTCGAATAAGTTCGTAAAATAGCTTAATTGTTGTTTTGAGCTGAGGTGGCGCCGGTGTGAAATCAATGTTTTGCATAAATCGGTTTCTGTTTCCCCTTGCAGGTATGGTTCTCATCCTATTTGGAGGAGGAGGGTGATGATGCTCAGTCCTAACCCTGTTGGTGCGGTAAGTATTGTCCAGAAGAGGGTGGACATCTTCTCTTCTACTCCCACGATAATTGAAAGAAACCTGTCTGGGTCTCTGATCGAAGGGAGTGTGTGTGTGTTGTTGGTTTCTAAAAAATGGTCCGGTACGAAGGAAATCTGAACGTGATGGGCGAGGAGCAGGCATGACCACCTCATCCTGTGTCTCTGTAGCATCATACAAATGTTCACGCCGGGCGTGTTGTTGTTGCATCAGCTCGTTCCGATAGGGACGTGAGTCTATCCTCTTTTTGTTATGCCCTTTTCTACTATTTTTTGTGTTCCGAACAGGAGGCCTGTAGGGGCCTGCGACTGTTGCAAAGTGATCATTACGATGGGGTGGTCTGTGTGGCTCCTGAACCTCATAACAGTGCTCACTTTGTAGATCTGGGAAAAGGTTAGAGGGACCAAGCCAGGGCACCTCTCTGGAAGTGGTATTACTGGATTGCCTATTATGGTGCCTCTTAATGCTTGTGTTGTTTTTGTTTTCTACAGGAGGTCTGTGGGGGTCTACGACTGTTCTGAGATGGTCTCTATGATGGGAAGAACTGTATGGCTCTTCCACCTCATAGAAGTGCTCTTTTTGTATCTCAGAGGAACGTTTAGAGGGCCCAAGCCTGGGCACCTTTCTGAAAGTGGCATTATTGAATTCCTTGTTTTGGTACCTATTGTTGATGGTGTTATTTTTATTCTTTATTATAGGTCGGGACTGTGGAGCTGCGTTAGTGGGTCTCCTGTATGGGAAACTCCGCTCCCTGGCACGGGGACGTGCTGAAGTGTTACTGGGTGTGAACTGGAACTGTCTGAAATCTGGAGTGCCACTGGTGTGTCTAATTTTTAAATGTGGCGTGGTTCTTTGTCTTGTTCTGCCACGAAATTGCTCCATTTTAATAAAACAGTGTGTGTATATTTTTTTTGGGAGTTTTTATGGTAATATTCTTTTTATTTTTTTGTAGGATTTTTTAATTATTTTTGTATAAATGAGAAGAACTCTGAATGAACAAATTAACAATAAAAAATAAAAAATAAAGTGAAAAAGAAAAGGAAATGGCCAATGTATATGTGTTCAAGTCTTTCGCGACGTTTCGGTATAATATAATACCTTCTTCAGGCTGACTTGAACTTTTATTTTAGAAAAAGAGAAAAAAATTACCTTTAAGTAAATAATGAAATATAGGAAGTGAACTGTGAACCAATATATACCAAATATATATACACCATATATAAATAAGCTATAATATGTATAGAATACAATATATCTGTATATATATTTCTGAATATATATCTATATCACAATAAATCAAACACGGTAACTGTACTCTATGTTTGAAGGTGGAGGAGCGAAAAGGCTGCGACCAGTAACTGTCAATGAAGAACATGAACTGAGAGCGCGCTTGAATGCGCGCCCCTTTTATAACTTGACTCGAGAAAAAAAACCTTCTTTCCTTTTTTGGAACAATAAATAATTGTACGTCTTTCTAAATGAGAAAGCTGTTACAACGGACCATTGAAGGTAAGTAAACATTCTTATAGTCGAATGTATAATCATGCTATAAGAGATGGTTCTATATTTAAGAAAATTTATTAGAAAAACAAACTCGTGAATATGAGACGGCTAGTGATGACGTCATACCCGTGAACCGGGAATTAAGTATAAACCGTTCGTTTATAGTCTTGTACTGTAATGAGTGTTTTGAAAATGTAAATGTATGACTTAAATATTACCCTCGAACCCTTCATAAAAAGAGTTAGTGAGGGAACTATTCAGAAGTATGTGAAATAAATTCAAAATGATTGTGAGTGTAGGACGCCCCGGGATGACGTCAGGCCCGCTGTCACGGGTAACAAACTTTAAAGCTTTTGAATTAAGTGATAGATATGAGTAAAAATTCTGTAAATGAGGATTTATGACTAGAATATAAAGCGAAACCACGCCATAAAGAGAGTTGTGGTTATTATAGTTGCCTAATGGGTGTTTGGAATTATTATCAGCGACGACATCGTTTTGTCAAACGACGACATCGTTTTTCTGAATTGTCGTCGATCTGGCGACGATATCGTCCCTGCTATTTTACTGTCAATAAAAGTCCACTGTGTATGATTATGGTCTAAATGAATCCCAAAGGAGTATCGTGAGGTATCGTAACCATATATTGACAGTATATAATACCAATGTGTATAAACATATGAATGTAGTGATATATAGGTAAGTAAATGTATATGTATTCCCTTTTGATGATATAATATAAATGTCTGTCTTTCCCAAACTCTCTTAAACCATATATTAGTGTATGTAAACATAAGGCCATGCATATCAAATAAGTGTGATATATGTGGATGAAGTACTTTCATAGGGGGTCAAGAACACGACCAAAACAAAACCGTCCTGGACTAAAGGCCATCCAAAAGCTCAGAGTTAGTGGCACTGGCTGTGGTTAGGGGAAAAATAATCCAAGATCTGGGGCCCGAAGGCCCCAGAAATGGTTAGGCACTGGCCCACCTTCTACTGACCACTAAAGGTGGCCCGACGTCCAGGAAGGAATCGTAAAAAGGCAGTGACCAAAGAATCCCCACAACTGTGTGGTTGTCTCTCCAATACTGGTATGTATATAATATATAATATAATACAATGATGATAATAATAGTCATTATAATGTTAGTGACCACAACTACCACAACCTACCCAAACTGTCTCCTGTTCTATCATCCTAATTGTATTTCAATGTAAAGGTTTTTAATCCGTACATATGTAATTCTTGCATACCTGTGAATTGTTGTCTCTGTTTTACCATTTCTCTTACAGGGCCGTGTTGGCGGACTGACCAGAATCGGATTCCAAGAAAGTGTGGTAAGTATTGTTGAATTTGTAAGTGAAATGATGGTTATTTTTGTTTATTAAATTTTATTTTTATTCTCTAACAGGACAATTGTAGCCCTTGAGGTCTGGGTCCTACCAGGCTGCTCACGGATGGTGTACCCTGCAGAGGGCTCATCAGCCCAGGATCACAGGTAAGTGGGGTAGGTTTTAGTGGGTTGGCCGGTGTGTAAACCCAATGATGGTTATTGTTGTTTATTGGATTTTAATTTCAATTTTTTAATTTTTTAACAGGGTCAGGGTAGCCATTAGGGGCTCTTTCCTGCCGGGCTGCTCTCACAGGTAAGTGGGGTAGATTTTAGTGGGTTGGCTGGTGTGTAAATCAATGATGTTTATTGTTGTTTATAGGATATTATTTTCATTTTTCAAACAGGGCCAGGGTAGCCATTAGGGGCTCTATCCTGGCGGGCTGCTCTCACAGGTAAGTGGGGTAGGTTTTAGTGGGTTGGGTGATGTGTGAATCAAATGATGGTTATTGTTGTTTATTGGATTTTAAGTTTATTTTTTAGCAGGGCCAGGGTAGCCACTGAGGGCTCTATCCAGACGGGCTGCTAACAGATGGTGTGTCCTGTAGAGGGCTAATCAGACCAGGATCACAGGTAAGTGGGGTAGGTTTTCGTGGGTTGGCTAATGTAGGTTAATCCTTAACAGGTGTGAATAATCAGGGGTTACTAATGGTAGGTGTTAGTTGTGTTGTGTATGGCCGTTCCAAAATGTACTGCTTTGCACAATTGTACTAAGGTTGAAACAGAGAGAGAGGGAATATAAAGATGGAGGGGGAGACAATTTTTAGGCTTCATTTAAGCCTCTAGGGAACACTGTGTCCAGGCGTTTGATCCAGACGCTCTCGGCTCTGAGCCTCTCTTTCAGGGACCAAGCCGGATTCGCCTGGAGACACGTGACCCTAAGTGCAGGTAGACCGTGGGTCAGAAAATGCTCAACCAAATGTCGTCGTTTATCAATTTTATGCATGATATTGTGCGCATGCTGATAGGCTCTGACCCTGAGCTCGTTTTTGGTCTGACCTACATATTGTTTCCGACATTTTGAACAAAAAGCAAGGTAAATACAGTTTTTTGTATCATGCGTCAGGGGTCTGGGTATTTTGAAGATTTTTTTGTTGAACCTGCTCATTACCCATTGTTTTTTTATGAAGTATTTACAACGACCCACCCTGCCCAGTGGAGCTGTTGTGCGTAGTTTGCTGTGTACCAGTCTGTCTTTCAAATTCGGGTTACGCTTGTACGCTGCGATGGGCCTATGGTGTTGCAGGAAGGGGGTGGGTTCGAGGAACTTCAAGAAATTCTCCCTAACGGACCGGTTGAGAGAGACGCATTGTTTGGAGAAAAGTGCCGTAAGTGGGATAATTTTAAACCTTGTACGCGTTTAGGTTAGGTTAGGGTTAGGGTTAGGGTTAGGGTTAGGGTTAGGTTAGGTTAGGGTTAGGGTTAGGGTTAGGGTTAGGTTTTGAGGAAGTTACAACGACTCCCCCCTACTTGAACATTTGCTCAAGGAGGTTTGGAATAGGGAGACCGAGGAAGTGCACGGGCCTACGCTTGTTTGATCTCTACCTGTACCTGTGGGTGACGCTTTTTTGGACGTCCTGATTGACCATGTTTTGGCCTGAGGTCTTTTTGTAATCTATTCTCTGCGAATTATTATTTTTTTATTATTATTATTCTAGATTTATTACTATTTCGGTTAACTTCTTAATTCTTGTTGTTTTTTAATTCCTAACTCTGTTAAATCATTTTAGTTTTATTTTGTTTTAAGTTCTAGTAAGATGAATCTAAAAAGTGTTAGACCTGTCTGGGTCATCCACTCTTTCGCCTGTCTGGGCGTTAGATTCATTCCCTACCCTTGTCTGATTTAGGTGAACTTGAAAATGTTAGGCCTGTTTGGGCCACCCATCTTCATGCCTGTCTGGGCATTCAGTTCCTACTCTACTCTGCTTTATCGTTTTTTTTGGTTAGTTTTAGTTCTAATAAGATGAATCTGAAGTGTTAGGCTTGTCTGTGCCGCTCACCTTCCTCCCTGTTTGGGTGTTCAATTCATTACCTACTCTTTATTTATTATACTCAATTTAGATGAACTGGGTGAGCTTTTTATCAGGTATAGGTGTTTTAGTCCTAATCCCCCAATAAAATGGATGGTGAGAGGGAAATATTTGAGACATTTCTTCAGTGGTGTACCTCAGGATCATCAAGTGTTTCGGCACCTTAGACAACCAGACACTCTCCTCTGAGGCGGCCCGCTCGGGTTGATCAATTCCCAGCGAATGTCTCGTAGCCAATCTCTAAACGGGTGTTTGCTAGAACCTCAAAGCCAATGTGGTTGGATTCTGTGTTACAGTTTAAGGGATTTTTTTGGATTGTCCTATCACGCTCTTGTTCTCCTATCTAGATGTCTCTTTAAGAATCAGTGTGTCAGGGGTGTTGTGGTGCTGATGTGCTGTTGTATGGGTGGCCTAAATCGCCTTGAAAAACTGGGCACCCATTTAAGACCTGTATGCCCTAGGTCACCTTCCCTGTGTGCAAGCCCGAAGGTACAGGGGGGCTGGATACTTACCACTCCACCAGTAAGACCCTTTGTTGACACCGTTAGGTTACCCAGGTCCCCCGGAAGGAGTCTGCAGACTATTGGTCTCATCTTGGGGTCTACTCTGTTGTACAGAGCAGGAGTTCTTTGGAGACCCGGATGTCAGCCTAGGGCCTTCCATTCGGGGAATCCTCCGAACTCCTTACCCAAGTCAGTTGAACCTCTAACTGGTTCCAGATCTCTCTGCCTGACTTTGGTTTGGGGCCTTCCCCGGCTAAGCCAGAGAGCGGGCTCCCCAAAAAGTCCCCAGCAACCAAGCAAGCCTGGATAACCGGGGGCCTCCCAGAGAGTCCTTTGCCCAAATCAACCTCGGTCAAAGGTCCTCGGCCACACTGAGCCGCACCCCCCCGACCATGGGTTGATTTCGCCCGGGGTCCCCTGGTCCTCCCATTAGAGAGAACCAGAGGGACCCTGTCAGGGCTCCCCGGTCCCCAGGATACGGTCACCAACCAAGCAGAGGAGCGATTCCCTCCGCCTCCCCTGCCATTGGTTGGGTGTTCCGCCCAGAAACCAAAGGAGCCCCTCGGAGGTACCCCAGTGCATCCGCCGGCCCCCGGCCACCCACGGGCCCCGGACAAGTCCAGTACCCATTAGCAGACCAGGGGCCACCGGATGACCACCGTGGAAACCCCCAGAGCCTCCATAGTCTCCTCAAAACCAAGTCCCCTCGCCCCAGGAGAGCCCGAAACTATCGTTAGCCCTCCCCATAAAGAGGCGTGAGACCCAGTCAAGAAGCCACAAGAGGCCCCTGCGGGCATCCCTAGGACCCCCCGTCCACCATATTAAATGGGCGGATTTTTAAGAGCCTAGGTCGGGGTTCAGACTGGCGGATGCATCAGGTGATACATCAAGCTTCTACCAGCCTTCCCCCCTAGAGTAAATGCGAGAACCAAACCGACGTTATCCTTACCAAGGACGACCGCTGGGAGCATCTACCCTTAAGAAATCCTATCTCCCCCTGGTGGTACCTATTCTAAGGTTTAGTTGTTTCCTTGACGGTGATTAAAATAATTTTTTTGAAAATTTATTTTTCATTTCTTTTCATGACTAGATATTCTAGCTTAGGTCCTAACCTTTCTAATAATATGTTTTTGGATCCGTTTGAGCGAAGGATAGAGTTTTTAATTAGTCGAAAAAGGGGGCAAAACCGGTCTTAATTGGTCTTCCTGGTTTTTAATAGGTTTAGGCTTTTTTATTTTATCTTCTGATTGGTTGATTGTCTCAATTGAGTGTATTCTTCTGTTTTAATCTATTTTAAATCCTTTTAGAGATGCAAAGTGTTTAGTTGAGTCTCAGTGGTTCTTAATTGATCCTAATTGATCCTAATTGATTCTGATTGGGTCCTGTTAGTGGTTCTGTCTCCTGATTGGTCGGTAGTTTTTAAAGATGTATCTATAGGTCCCTATCCACTTGATTTGGAAGGTTTTTTTGTGGGTTTCGATGATTTTTTTTATATTGTTAAGTTTCAAAATGGCTTTTGGTGTTTTTTTTAAATGATTTTGATGGTTTAATTGTGGTTTTTAGATGGTTTCTGATGGTTTTTCGGTTGTTTTTAGGTGGTTTTTAGTGGCTTTCCATGTTTTTTTTGTTTTCCAAATGTTTTTGGTGGTTTCTGGGGTTCTTTTGATGGTTTTAAGGTGGTTTTAGGTGGTTTTTGATAGTTTTTTGGTGGTTTTGGTGATTTTGATGGTTTTAATGTGGTTTTAGGTGGTTTCTGATGGTTTTTTGGTGGTTTTGGTGTTTTTTTATGCAGTTTTTAGTGGTTTTCAATGGTTTTTTCTGTTTTCCAATGGTTTTTGGTGGTTTCTGGGGTCCTTTTGATGGTTTTAGGGTCGTTTTAGGTGGTTTCTGATGGTTTTTTGGTGGTTTTGGTGGTTTTCATGTGATTTTTAATGGTTTTGGATGTTTTTTAGTGGTTTTTGGTAGTTTAAGTGTGGTTTTAGGTATGTTCGGATGGTTTTTTGTTGGTTTCGGTGGTTTTCATGTGGTTTTTTAGTGGTTTTCGATGGTTTTTTAGGTTTTCTGATGGTTTTTTGTGGTTTTTGATGGTTTTTGGGTTATTTTGATGGTTTTAGTGTGATTTTAAGTGGTTTCTGCTGGTTTTCTGGTGGTTTCAGTGGTTTTCGTGTGGTTTTTAGTGGTTTTGGATGGTATTTAAAGGGTTTTTGGTGGTTTTTGAGGTATTTTTGATGGTTTTGAGGCGGTCTCTGTTGGTTTGATGTCTTTTTAGGTTTTCCGATGGTTTTTGCTGGTTTTTTGGGTGGTTTTGATGGTTTTGAGGTGGTTTTTGGTGGTTTCTGCTAGTTTTATTTGGTATTTGGTGGTTTTCATGTGGTTTATAGTGGTTTTTGATGTTTTTTTGTTTTTTTAAGGTTTTCTAATGGTTTTCGGTGGTTTTTTAGATGGTTTTGATGGTTTTAATGTGGTTTTAGGTGGTTATTGATGGTTTTAAGGTAGTTTTGGTGGTTTTCGTGTGGTTGTGTATGGTTTTTAGGTAGTTCCAGGTGTTTTATCATAGTTTTATTGGTTTTTCAGTGGTTGTTTTGGTGGTTTTGGGTAGTTTTTTGGTGGTTTTTTGGTTGTTTTGAATGGTTTTAGTGGTTTTCATGTGGTTTTATTGGGTGGTATTAGGTGGTTTCGTAATTTCCGATGGTTTTAGGTGGGGTTTTTTTTGGGAGTTTTGGTGGTTTCCGTTGGTCTCCGATGGTTTCTCGTTTGTTTAAGGTGGTTTTGGTGGTTTTCATGTAGTTCTTTGGTGGTTCTTTGTTTTTGTTGTGGTTAAGGGTTATTGACGGTAGGGTTAGGACTGGAGTGGTGTATGCCTCGATGCTAGGACGGGTAAGATTAGGAGAGGATGGAGTTACCAGGGTTATTCAGGGTAGGGTTGGGTAAAGTCCAAGATGGGTGTGGATATGGGGGTTACTAATGGTAGGGTTAGTTTCCAGGTGGGTGGGTGTATTTACCGGAATCACTGAGGATAGGGTTAGGTGCCGAGTGAGTCTAGGTCTAGAGATCTGGTGGGTAGGGTTAGGTCCAGTGTGGGTGAATCCAAGGGGGTAGGGTTAGGTGAGGTTCAGGGTGGATGTGGTAAGATATATTACTGATGGTAGGGTTAGGTCTGGAGTGGTTTTAGCATAGGGATTATGTAAGGGTAGCTTTAGGTCCCGAGTGTAGGCAACCATAGGGTTGTCTAGTGATAGGGTTAGGTTGGTCCGGTGTGGGTGTTCCTATAGGAGTTCCAGAGGGTAGGATTAGGTCTGGAGTGGGTGTAAGTCTAGAGATTACGATGGATTAGATCCCAAGTGGGTAGAATTACAGGGGTTACTAAAGGTAGGGTTAGGTCCTGAGTTAACATGGTTATAGGGATTACCGATGGTAGGCTTTAGGTTCGGAGAGGGTTTGGGCCTAGGGATTATATTAAGGTCCTTGGTGGGTGAATCCACTGGGGTTATAGAGGGTGGGGTTGGGTATGTGTAGGGGTGTATCTTATAGATATTGCTGTGGGTAGGGTTAGGTCCAGAGTAGGTTTTGGGATTATGTTGGGTAGGTTTAGGTCCCGAATGGGAAAAGACTGGGGGTTAAGTCCGTCCGGTGTGGGTGTTCCTAAGGGTAGGGTTAGGTCCGGAGTAGGTTTAAGTCTAGGGATTATGACGGGTAGGGTTAGGTCCTGAGTGCCTGGAGTCACAGGGGTTGCTCTGGGTAGGGTTAGGTCCTGAGTAGACGTGGTTATAGGGATACTGATGGTAGGTTTAGGTTCGGAGAAGGTTTGGGCATCGGGATTATATATGTGTCCTGGATAGGTGAATACACCGGGGTTATTGAAGGTGGGGTTGGATATGGGTAGGGTTAGGTCAGGAGTAGGTTTGGGGATTATGATGGGTAGGTTTAGGTCCTGAGTGGGAAAAGACTCAGGGTCCGGTGTGGGTGTTCCTATGGGAGTTACTAAGGGTAGGGTTAGGTCAGGGGTGGGTGTGCGTCTAGGGGTTATGACGGGTAGGGTTAGGTCCTGGGTGCGTGGGGTCACAGGGGTTACCATGGGTAGGGTTAGGTCCTGAGTAAACCTGGTTACCGGGATACTGATGGTAGGTTTAGGTTCGGGGAAAGTTTGGGCATCGGGGGTATGTTTAGGTACTGAGTGGGTGAATCCATTGGGGTTACTAAAGGTATTATAGAGGGTAGGGTTAGGTCCGGAGTAGGTTTGGGGATTATGAGGGGTAGGTTAGGTCTCGAGTGGGAAAAGCCTATGGGTGGAGGTATGTGTAGGTCGGTCCGGTGTGGGTGTTCTTATAAGAATAACTCAGGGTAGGGTTGGGTCCGGGGTAAGTGTAAGTTTAGGGATTATGACGGGTAGGATTAGGTCCTGGGTGCGTGGAGTCACTGGGGTTATCAAGGGTAGGGTTAGGTCCTGAGTAGACGTGGTTCCAGGGATACTGATGGTAGGTTTAGGTTCGGAGAAGGTTTGGGTCTAGGAATTATGTTTAGGTCTGAGTGGGTGAATCCACTGGGGCTGCTGTAGGTGGGGTTAGGTATGACTATGGGTGTATCTACCGGTATAATTGAGGGTAAGGTAGGTTGGGTCCTGAGTGCCTGGAGTCACAGGGGTTGCTCTGGGTAGGGTTAGGTCCTGAGTAGACGTGGTTGTAGGGATACTGATGGTAGGTTTAGGTTCGGAGAAGGTTTGGGCATCGGGATTATATATGTGTCCTGGATAGGTGAATACACCGGGGTTATTGAAGGTGGGGTTGGATATGGGTAGGGTTAGGTCAGGAGTAGGTTTGGGGATTATGATGGGTAGGTTTAGGTCCTGAGTGGGAAAAGACTCAGGGTCCGGTGTGGGTGTTCCTATGGGAGTTACTAAGGGTAGGGTTAGGTCAGGGGAGGGTGTGCGTCTAGGGGTTATGACGGGTAGGGTTAGGTCCTGGGTGCGTGGGGTCACAGGGGTTACCATGGGTAGGGTTAGGTCCTGAGTAAACCTGGTTACCGGGATACTGATGGTAGGTTTAGGTTCGGGGAAAGTTTGGGCATCGGGGGTATGTTTAGGTACTGAGTGGGTGAATCCATTGGGGTTACTAAAGGTATTATAGAGGGTAGGGTTAGGTCCGGAGTAGGTTTGGGGATTATGAGGGGTAGGTTAGGTCTCGAGTGGGAAAAGCCTATGGGTGGAGGTATGTGTAGGTCGGTCCGGTGTGGGTGTTCTTATAAGAATAACTCAGGGTAGGGTTGGGTCCGGGGTAAGTGTAAGTTTAGGGATTATGACGGGTAGGATTAGGTCCTGGGTGCGTGGAGTCACTGGGGTTATCAAGGGTAGGGTTAGGTCCTGAGTAGACGTGGTTCCAGGGATACTGATGGTAGGTTTAGGTTCGGAGAAGGTTTGGGTCTAGGAATTATGTTTAGGTCTGAGTGGGTGAATCCACTGGGGCTGCTGTAGGTGGGGTTAGGTATGACTATGGGTGTATCTACCGGTATAATTGAGGGTAAGGTAGGTTGGGTCCTGAGTGCCTGGAGTCACAGGGGTTGCTCTGGGTAGGGTTAGGTCCTGAGTAGACGTGGTTGTAGGGATACTGATGGTAGGTTTAGGTTCGGAGAAGGTTTGGGCATCGGGATTATATATGTGTCCTGGATAGGTGAATACACCGGGGTTATTGAAGGTGGGGTTGGATATGGGTAGGGTTAGGTCAGGAGTAGGTTTGGGGATTATGATGGGTAGGTTTAGGTCCTGAGTGGGAAAAGACTCAGGGTCCGGTGTGGGTGTTCCTATGGGAGTTACTAAGGGTAGGGTTAGGTCAGGGGAGGGTGTGCGTCTAGGGGTTATGACGGGTAGGGTTAGGTCCTGGGTGCGTGGGGTCACAGGGGTTACCATGGGTAGGGTTAGGTCCTGAGTAAACCTGGTTACCGGGATACTGATGGTAGGTTTAGGTTCGGGGAAAGTTTGGGCATCGGGGGTATGTTTAGGTACTGAGTGGGTGAATCCATTGGGGTTACTAAAGGTATTATAGAGGGTAGGGTTAGGTCCGGAGTAGGTTTGGGGATTATGAGGGGTAGGTTAGGTCTCGAGTGGGAAAAGCCTATGGGTGGAGGTATGTGTAGGTCGGTCCGGTGTGGGTGTTCTTATAAGAATAACTCAGGGTAGGGTTGGGTCCGGGGTAAGTGTAAGTTTAGGGATTATGACGGGTAGGATTAGGTCCTGGGTGCGTGGAGTCACTGGGGTTATCAAGGGTAGGGTTAGGTCCTGAGTAGACGTGGTTCCAGGGATA
>JAPDVR010000007.1:54355387-54566886 GCA_026230005.1 Gila orcuttii | reverse complement strand
ATACAAATTTATTGATAGTGAAAAAACGATTTATGATGCACCATACAGTGCTGAACAGTGTGTTCTTGCAGTAGTGGGAGGGGCCCAGCCCTCTGAACTATAAAGTCCAGGGGGACCACGCCCTCTACCACATTTCAGTAGAGTGAGTAAGAGACAGCAGTCATTCCAATCCGCCTGATGAGAACCTTGGGAAAGTTCGAAACGCGTCGCGAGAGTACCTGAATGACACAATACCGTAAAAATGAGTACAGCTGCCATCATTTTGAGTGGGGATGATGTTGAACAGCTCTGGAAAATTTTCTCTTCAGCCCATATAGGCGTTGAGTTGGTTCAGAAGGCCTCCATCATTGAGTGTCGTGATGTTGATGAGCCAAATTAATTTTTTCTCCGTCCACTGTGACGTTGAGTGTCTCTCCAATGTCCATACAGACGTTGGAAAATCGTGTTTGTGCCCTTCCACACATCTGCACTAAAACCTACCCTCGTTTTTTCTGCAAAATTAACCCTTTCTGGCGTAAACCTCGGCAATATAGCCCTATTGGATTTAGCACATGGCGAGTTAGCCCTCCATTTTATTATTTTATAATTATACATGTCTCTCTAGGACATTGCTGGGTTCACTTTGGTGTTTGTATTCGGGGAGCGGCCAGTAGAACGACGGACCGTGCCTAACCTGAATTTGTCTTCGGACAGTTTATGGTATTTTTTTCCCCTAACCAAGCCAGTGCCTCTGCCTCTGGACCCTGGAGACTGCATTTGAGTGTTCCTTTTGGTGTTTGTGAGTGTTTGTGTATAATTATTAAATTTTAAAATTGAATACAAATTTATTGATAGTGAAAAAACGATTTATGATGCACCATACAGTGCTGAACAGTGTGTTCTTGCAGTAGTGGGAGGGGCCCAGCCCTCTGAACTATAAAGTCCAGGGGGACCACGCCCTCTACCACATTTCAGTAGAGTGAGTAAGAGACAGCAGTCATTCCAATCCGCCTGATGAGAACCTTGGGAAAGTTCGAAACGCGTCGCGAGAGTACCTGAATGACACAATACCGTAAAAATGAGTACAGCTGCCATCATTTTGAGTGGGGATGATGTTGAACAGCTCTGGAAAATTTTCTCTTCAGCCCATATAGGCGTTGAGTTGGTTCAGAAGGCCTCCATCATTGAGTGTCGTGATGTTGATGAGCCAAATTAATTTTTTCTCCGTCCACTGTGACGTTGAGTGTCTCTCCAATGTCCATACAGACGTTGGAAAATCGTGTTTGTGCCCTTCCACACATCTGCACTAAAACCTACCCTCGTTTTTTCTGCAAAATTAACCCTTTCTGGCGTAAACCTCGGCAATATAGCCCTATTGGATTTAGCACATGGCGAGTTAGCCCTCCATTTTATTATTTTATAATTATACATGTCTCTCTAGGACATTGCTGGGTTCACTTTGGTGTTTGTATTCGGGGAGCGGCCAGTAGAACGACGGACCGTGCCTAACCTGAATTTGTCTTCGGACAGTTTATGGTATTTTTTTCCCCTAACCAAGCCAGTGCCTCTGCCTCTGGACCCTGGAGACTGCATTTGAGTGTTCCTTTTGGTGTTTGTGAGTGTTTGTGTATAATTATTAAATTTTAAAATTGAATACAAATTTATTGATAGTGAAAAAACGATTTATGATGCACCATACAGTGCTGAACAGTGTGTTCTTGCAGTAGTGGGAGGGGCCCAGCCCTCTGAACTATAAAGTCCAGGGGGACCACGCCCTCTACCACATTTCAGTAGAGTGAGTAAGAGACAGCAGTCATTCCAATCCGCCTGATGAGAACCTTGGGAAAGTTCGAAACGCGTCGCGAGAGTACCTGAATGACACAATACCGTAAAAATGAGTACAGCTGCCATCATTTTGAGTGGGGATGATGTTGAACAGCTCTGGAAAATTTTCTCTTCAGCCCATATAGGCGTTGAGTTGGTTCAGAAGGCCTCCATCATTGAGTGTCGTGATGTTGATGAGCCAAATTAATTTTTTCTCCGTCCACTGTGACGTTGAGTGTCTCTCCAATGTCCATACAGACGTTGGAAAATCGTGTTTGTGCCCTTCCACACATCTGCACTAAAACCTACCCTCGTTTTTTCTGCAAAATTAACCCTTTCTGGCGTAAACCTCGGCAATATAGCCCTATTGGATTTAGCACATGGCGAGTTAGCCCTCCATTTTATTATTTTATAATTATACATGTCTCTCTAGGACATTGCTGGGTTCACTTTGGTGTTTGTATTCGGGGAGCGGCCAGTAGAACGACGGACCGTGCCTAACCTGAATTTGTCTTCGGACAGTTTATGGTATTTTTTTCCCCTAACCAAGCCAGTGCCTCTGCCTCTGGACCCTGGAGACTGCATTTGAGTGTTCCTTTTGGTGTTTGTGAGTGTTTGTGTATAATTATTAAATTTTAAAATTGAATACAAATTTATTGATAGTGAAAAAACGATTTATGATGCACCATACAGTGCTGAACAGTGTGTTCTTGCAGTAGTGGGAGGGGCCCAGCCCTCTGAACTATAAAGTCCAGGGGGACCACGCCCTCTACCACATTTCAGTAGAGTGAGTAAGAGACAGCAGTCATTCCAATCCGCCTGATGAGAACCTTGGGAAAGTTCGAAACGCGTCGCGAGAGTACCTGAATGACACAATACCGTAAAAATGAGTACAGCTGCCATCATTTTGAGTGGGATGATGTTGAACAGCTCTGGAAAATTTTCTCTTCAGCCCATATAGGCGTTGAGTTGGTTCAGAAGGCCTCCATCATTGAGTGTCGTGATGTTGATGAGCCAAATTAATTTTTTCTCCGTCCACTGTGACGTTGAGTGTCTCTCCAATGTCCATACAGACGTTGGAAAATCGTGTTTGTGCCCTTCCACACATCTGCACTAAAACCTACCCTCGTTTTTTCTGCAAAATTAACCCTTTCTGGCGTAAACCTCGGCAATATAGCCCTATTGGATTTAGCACATGGCGAGTTAGCCCTCCATTTTATTATTTTATAATTATACATGTCTCTCTAGGACATTGCTGGGTTCACTTTGGTGTTTGTATTCGGGGAGCGGCCAGTAGAACGACGGACCGTGCCTAACCTGAATTTGTCTTCGGACAGTTTATGGTATTTTTTTCCCCTAACCAAGCCAGTGCCTCTGCCTCTGGACCCTGGAGACTGCATTTGAGTGTTCCTTTTGGTGTTTGTGAGTGTTTGTGTATAATTATTAAATTTTAAAATTGAATACAAATTTATTGATAGTGAAAAAAACGATTTATGATGCACCATACAGTGCTGAACAGTGTGTTCTTGCAGTAGTGGGAGGGGCCCAGCCCTCTGAACTATAAAGTCCAGGGGGACCACGCCCTCTACCACATTTCAGTAGAGTGAGTAAGAGACAGCAGTCATTCCAATCCGCCTGATGAGAACCTTGGGAAAGTTCGAAACGCGTCGCGAGAGTACCTGAATGACACAATACCGTAAAAATGAGTACAGCTGCCATCATTTTGAGTGGGGATGATGTTGAACAGCTCTGGAAAATTTTCTCTTCAGCCCATATAGGCGTTGAGTTGGTTCAGAAGGCCTCCATCATTGAGTGTCGTGATGTTGATGAGCCAAATTAATTTTTTCTCCGTCCACTGTGACGTTGAGTGTCTCTCCAATGTCCATACAGACGTTGGAAAATCGTGTTTGTGCCCTTCCACACATCTGCACTAAAACCTACCCTCGTTTTTTCTGCAAAATTAACCCTTTCTGGCGTAAACCTCGGCAATATAGCCCTATTGGATTTAGCACATGGCGAGTTAGCCCTCCATTTTATTATTTTATAATTATACATGTCTCTCTAGGACATTGCTGGGTTCACTTTGGTGTTTGTATTCGGGGAGCGGCCAGTAGAACGACGGACCGTGCCTAACCTGAATTTGTCTTCGGACAGTTTATGGTATTTTTTTCCCCTAACCAAGCCAGTGCCTCTGCCTCTGGACCCTGGAGACTGCATTTGAGTGTTCCTTTTGGTGTTTGTGAGTGTTTGTGTATAATTATTAAATTTAAAATTGAATACAAATTTATTGATAGTGAAAAAACGATTTATGATGCACCATACAGTGCTGAACAGTGTGTTCTTGCAGTAGTGGGAGGGGCCCAGCCCTCTGAACTATAAAGTCCAGGGGGACCACGCCCTCTACCACATTTCAGTAGAGTGAGTAAGAGACAGCAGTCATTCCAATCCGCCTGATGAGAACCTTGGGAAAGTTCGAAACGCGTCGCGAGAGTACCTGAATGACACAATACCGTAAAAATGAGTACAGCTGCCATCATTTTGAGTGGGGATGATGTTGAACAGCTCTGGAAAATTTTCTCTTCAGCCCATATAGGCGTTGAGTTGGTTCAGAAGGCCTCCATCATTGAGTGTCGTGATGTTGATGAGCCAAATTAATTTTTTCTCCGTCCACTGTGACGTTGAGTGTCTCTCCAATGTCCATACAGACGTTGGAAAATCGTGTTTGTGCCCTTCCACACATCTGCACTAAAACCTACCCTCGTTTTTTCTGCAAAATTAACCCTTTCTGGCGTAAACCTCGGCAATATAGCCCTATTGGATTTAGCACATGGCGAGTTAGCCCTCCATTTTATTATTTTATAATTATACATGTCTCTCTAGGACATTGCTGGGTTCACTTTGGTGTTTGTATTCGGGGAGCGGCCAGTAGAACGACGGACCGTGCCTAACCTGAATTTGTCTTCGGACAGTTTATGGTATTTTTTTCCCCTAACCAAGCCAGTGCCTCTGCCTCTGGACCCTGGAGACTGCATTTGAGTGTTCCTTTTGGTGTTTGTGAGTGTTTGTGTATAATTATTAAATTTTAAAATTGAATACAAATTTATTGATAGTGAAAAAACGATTTATGATGCACCATACAGTGCTGAACAGTGTGTTCTTGCAGTAGTGGGAGGGGCCCAGCCCTCTGAACTATAAAGTCCAGGGGGACCACGCCCTCTACCACATTTCAGTAGAGTGAGTAAGAGACAGCAGTCATTCCAATCCGCCTGATGAGAACCTTGGGAAAGTTCGAAACGCGTCGCGAGAGTACCTGAATGACACAATACCGTAAAAATGAGTACAGCTGCCATCATTTTGAGTGGGGATGATGTTGAACAGCTCTGGAAAATTTTCTCTTCAGCCCATATAGGCGTTGAGTTGGTTCAGAAGGCCTCCATCATTGAGTGTCGTGATGTTGATGAGCCAAATTAATTTTTTCTCCGTCCACTGTGACGTTGAGTGTCTCTCCAATGTCCATACAGACGTTGGAAAATCGTGTTTGTGCCCTTCCACACATCTGCACTAAAACCTACCCTCGTTTTTTCTGCAAAATTAACCCTTTCTGGCGTAAACCTCGGCAATATAGCCCTATTGGATTTAGCACATGGCGAGTTAGCCCTCCATTTTATTATTTTATAATTATACATGTCTCTCTAGGACATTGCTGGGTTCACTTTGGTGTTTGTATTCGGGGAGCGGCCAGTAGAACGACGGACCGTGCCTAACCTGAATTTGTCTTCGGACAGTTTATGGTATTTTTTTCCCCTAACCAAGCCAGTGCCTCTGCCTCTGGACCCTGGAGACTGCATTTGAGTGTTCCTTTTGGTGTTTGTGAGTGTTTGTGTATAATTATTAAATTTTAAAATTGAATACAAATTTATTGATAGTGAAAAAACGATTTATGATGCACCATACAGTGCTGAACAGTGTGTTCTTGCAGTAGTGGGAGGGGCCCAGCCCTCTGAACTATAAAGTCCAGGGGGACCACGCCCTCTACCACATTTCAGTAGAGTGAGTAAGAGACAGCAGTCATTCCAATCCGCCTGATGAGAACCTTGGGAAAGTTCGAAACGCGTCGCGAGAGTACCTGAATGACACAATACCGTAAAAATGAGTACAGCTGCCATCATTTTGAGTGGGGATGATGTTGAACAGCTCTGGAAAATTTTCTCTTCAGCCCATATAGGCGTTGAGTTGGTTCAGAAGGCCTCCATCATTGAGTGTCGTGATGTTGATGAGCCAAATTAATTTTTTCTCCGTCCACTGTGACGTTGAGTGTCTCTCCAATGTCCATACAGACGTTGGAAAATCGTGTTTGTGCCCTTCCACACATCTGCACTAAAACCTACCCTCGTTTTTTCTGCAAAATTAACCCTTTCTGGCGTAAACCTCGGCAATATAGCCCTATTGGATTTAGCACATGGCGAGTTAGCCCTCCATTTTATTATTTTATAATTATACATGTCTCTCTAGGACATTGCTGGGTTCACTTTGGTGTTTGTATTCGGGGAGCGGCCAGTAGAACGACGGACCGTGCCTAACCTGAATTTGTCTTCGGACAGTTTATGGTATTTTTTTCCCCTAACCAAGCCAGTGCCTCTGCCTCTGGACCCTGGAGACTGCATTTGAGTGTTCCTTTTGGTGTTTGTGAGTGTTTGTGTATAATTATTAAATTTTAAAATTGAATACAAATTTATTGATAGTGAAAAAACGATTTATGATGCACCATACAGTGCTGAACAGTGTGTTCTTGCAGTAGTGGGAGGGGCCCAGCCCTCTGAACTATAAAGTCCAGGGGGACCACGCCCTCTACCACATTTCAGTAGAGTGAGTAAGAGACAGCAGTCATTCCAATCCGCCTGATGAGAACCTTGGGAAAGTTCGAAACGCGTCGCGAGAGTACCTGAATGACACAATACCGTAAAAATGAGTACAGCTGCCATCATTTTGAGTGGGGATGATGTTGAACAGCTCTGGAAAATTTTCTCTTCAGCCCATATAGGCGTTGAGTTGGTTCAGAAGGCCTCCATCATTGAGTGTCGTGATGTTGATGAGCCAAATTAATTTTTTCTCCGTCCACTGTGACGTTGAGTGTCTCTCCAATGTCCATACAGACGTTGGAAAATCGTGTTTGTGCCCTTCCACACATCTGCACTAAAACCTACCCTCGTTTTTTCTGCAAAATTAACCCTTTCTGGCGTAAACCTCGGCAATATAGCCCTATTGGATTTAGCACATGGCGAGTTAGCCCTCCATTTTATTATTTTATAATTATACATGTCTCTCTAGGACATTGCTGGGTTCACTTTGGTGTTTGTATTCGGGGAGCGGCCAGTAGAACGACGGACCGTGCCTAACCTGAATTTGTCTTCGGACAGTTTATGGTATTTTTTTCCCCTAACCAAGCCAGTGCCTCTGCCTCTGGACCCTGGAGACTGCATTTGAGTGTTCCTTTTGGTGTTTGTGAGTGTTTGTGTATAATTATTAAATTTTAAAATTGAATACAAATTTATTGATAGTGAAAAAACGATTTATGATGCACCATACAGTGCTGAACAGTGTGTTCTTGCAGTAGTGGGAGGGGCCCAGCCCTCTGAACTATAAAGTCCAGGGGGACCACGCCCTCTACCACATTTCAGTAGAGTGAGTAAGAGACAGCAGTCATTCCAATCCGCCTGATGAGAACCTTGGGAAAGTTCGAAACGCGTCGCGAGAGTACCTGAATGACACAATACCGTAAAAATGAGTACAGCTGCCATCATTTTGAGTGGGGATGATGTTGAACAGCTCTGGAAAATTTTCTCTTCAGCCCATATAGGCGTTGAGTTGGTTCAGAAGGCCTCCATCATTGAGTGTCGTGATGTTGATGAGCCAAATTAATTTTTTCTCCGTCCACTGTGACGTTGAGTGTCTCTCCAATGTCCATACAGACGTTGGAAAATCGTGTTTGTGCCCTTCCACACATCTGCACTAAAACCTACCCTCGTTTTTTCTGCAAAATTAACCCTTTCTGGCGTAAACCTCGGCAATATAGCCCTATTGGATTTAGCACATGGCGAGTTAGCCCTCCATTTTATTATTTTATAATTATACATGTCTCTCTAGGACATTGCTGGGTTCACTTTGGTGTTTGTATTCGGGGAGCGGCCAGTAGAACGACGGACCGTGCCTAACCTGAATTTGTCTTCGGACAGTTTATGGTATTTTTTTCCCCTAACCAAGCCAGTGCCTCTGCCTCTGGACCCTGGAGACTGCATTTGAGTGTTCCTTTTGGTGTTTGTGAGTGTTTGTGTATAATTATTAAATTTTAAAATTGAATACAAATTTATTGATAGTGAAAAAACGATTTATGATGCACCATACAGTGCTGAACAGTGTGTTCTTGCAGTAGTGGGAGGGGCCCAGCCCTCTGAACTATAAAGTCCAGGGGGACCACGCCCTCTACCACATTTCAGTAGAGTGAGTAAGAGACAGCAGTCATTCCAATCCGCCTGATGAGAACCTTGGGAAAGTTCGAAACGCGTCGCGAGAGTACCTGAATGACACAATACCGTAAAAATGAGTACAGCTGCCATCATTTTGAGTGGGGATGATGTTGAACAGCTCTGGAAAATTTTCTCTTCAGCCCATATAGGCGTTGAGTTGGTTCAGAAGGCCTCCATCATTGAGTGTCGTGATGTTGATGAGCCAAATTAATTTTTTCTCCGTCCACTGTGACGTTGAGTGTCTCTCCAATGTCCATACAGACGTTGGAAAATCGTGTTTGTGCCCTTCCACACATCTGCACTAAAACCTACCCTCGTTTTTTCTGCAAAATTAACCCTTTCTGGCGTAAACCTCGGCAATATAGCCCTATTGGATTTAGCACATGGCGAGTTAGCCCTCCATTTTATTATTTTATAATTATACATGTCTCTCTAGGACATTGCTGGGTTCACTTTGGTGTTTGTATTCGGGGAGCGGCCAGTAGAACGACGGACCGTGCCTAACCTGAATTTGTCTTCGGACAGTTTATGGTATTTTTTTCCCCTAACCAAGCCAGTGCCTCTGCCTCTGGACCCTGGAGACTGCATTTGAGTGTTCCTTTTGGTGTTTGTGAGTGTTTGTGTATAATTATTAAATTTTAAAATTGAATACAAATTTATTGATAGTGAAAAAACGATTTATGATGCACCATACAGTGCTGAACAGTGTGTTCTTGCAGTAGTGGGAGGGGCCCAGCCCTCTGAACTATAAAGTCCAGGGGGACCACGCCCTCTACCACATTTCAGTAGAGTGAGTAAGAGACAGCAGTCATTCCAATCCGCCTGATGAGAACCTTGGGAAAGTTCGAAACGCGTCGCGAGAGTACCTGAATGACACAATACCGTAAAAATGAGTACAGCTGCCATCATTTTGAGTGGGGATGATGTTGAACAGCTCTGGAAAATTTTCTCTTCAGCCCATATAGGCGTTGAGTTGGTTCAGAAGGCCTCCATCATTGAGTGTCGTGATGTTGATGAGCCAAATTAATTTTTTCTCCGTCCACTGTGACGTTGAGTGTCTCTCCAATGTCCATACAGACGTTGGAAAATCGTGTTTGTGCCCTTCCACACATCTGCACTAAAACCTACCCTCGTTTTTTCTGCAAAATTAACCCTTTCTGGCGTAAACCTCGGCAATATAGCCCTATTGGATTTAGCACATGGCGAGTTAGCCCTCCATTTTATTATTTTATAATTATACATGTCTCTCTAGGACATTGCTGGGTTCACTTTGGTGTTTGTATTCGGGGAGCGGCCAGTAGAACGACGGACCGTGCCTAACCTGAATTTGTCTTCGGACAGTTTATGGTATTTTTTTCCCCTAACCAAGCCAGTGCCTCTGCCTCTGGACCCTGGAGACTGCATTTGAGTGTTCCTTTTGGTGTTTGTGAGTGTTTGTGTATAATTATTAAATTTTAAAATTGAATACAAATTTATTGATAGTGAAAAAACGATTTATGATGCACCATACAGTGCTGAACAGTGTGTTCTTGCAGTAGTGGGAGGGGCCCAGCCCTCTGAACTATAAAGTCCAGGGGGACCACGCCCTCTACCACATTTCAGTAGAGTGAGTAAGAGACAGCAGTCATTCCAATCCGCCTGATGAGAACCTTGGGAAAGTTCGAAACGCGTCGCGAGAGTACCTGAATGACACAATACCGTAAAAATGAGTACAGCTGCCATCATTTTGAGTGGGGATGATGTTGAACAGCTCTGGAAAATTTTCTCTTCAGCCCATATAGGCGTTGAGTTGGTTCAGAAGGCCTCCATCATTGAGTGTCGTGATGTTGATGAGCCAAATTAATTTTTTCTCCGTCCACTGTGACGTTGAGTGTCTCTCCAATGTCCATACAGACGTTGGAAAATCGTGTTTGTGCCCTTCCACACATCTGCACTAAAACCTACCCTCGTTTTTTCTGCAAAATTAACCCTTTCTGGCGTAAACCTCGGCAATATAGCCCTATTGGATTTAGCACATGGCGAGTTAGCCCTCCATTTTATTATTTTATAATTATACATGTCTCTCTAGGACATTGCTGGGTTCACTTTGGTGTTTGTATTCGGGGAGCGGCCAGTAGAACGACGGACCGTGCCTAACCTGAATTTGTCTTCGGACAGTTTATGGTATTTTTTTCCCCTAACCAAGCCAGTGCCTCTGCCTCTGGACCCTGGAGACTGCATTTGAGTGTTCCTTTTGGTGTTTGTGAGTGTTTGTGTATAATTATTAAATTTTAAAATTGAATACAAATTTATTGATAGTGAAAAAACGATTTATGATGCACCATACAGTGCTGAACAGTGTGTTCTTGCAGTAGTGGGAGGGGCCCAGCCCTCTGAACTATAAAGTCCAGGGGGACCACGCCCTCTACCACATTTCAGTAGAGTGAGTAAGAGACAGCAGTCATTCCAATCCGCCTGATGAGAACCTTGGGAAAGTTCGAAACGCGTCGCGAGAGTACCTGAATGACACAATACCGTAAAAATGAGTACAGCTGCCATCATTTTGAGTGGGGATGATGTTGAACAGCTCTGGAAAATTTTCTCTTCAGCCCATATAGGCGTTGAGTTGGTTCAGAAGGCCTCCATCATTGAGTGTCGTGATGTTGATGAGCCAAATTAATTTTTTCTCCGTCCACTGTGACGTTGAGTGTCTCTCCAATGTCCATACAGACGTTGGAAAATCGTGTTTGTGCCCTTCCACACATCTGCACTAAAACCTACCCTCGTTTTTTCTGCAAAATTAACCCTTTCTGGCGTAAACCTCGGCAATATAGCCCTATTGGATTTAGCACATGGCGAGTTAGCCCTCCATTTTATTATTTTATAATTATACATGTCTCTCTAGGACATTGCTGGGTTCACTTTGGTGTTTGTATTCGGGGAGCGGCCAGTAGAACGACGGACCGTGCCTAACCTGAATTTGTCTTCGGACAGTTTATGGTATTTTTTTCCCCTAACCAAGCCAGTGCCTCTGCCTCTGGACCCTGGAGACTGCATTTGAGTGTTCCTTTTGGTGTTTGTGAGTGTTTGTGTATAATTATTAAATTTTAAAATTGAATACAAATTTATTGATAGTGAAAAAACGATTTATGATGCACCATACAGTGCTGAACAGTGTGTTCTTGCAGTAGTGGGAGGGGCCCAGCCCTCTGAACTATAAAGTCCAGGGGGACCACGCCCTCTACCACATTTCAGTAGAGTGAGTAAGAGACAGCAGTCATTCCAATCCGCCTGATGAGAACCTTGGGAAAGTTCGAAACGCGTCGCGAGAGTACCTGAATGACACAATACCGTAAAAATGAGTACAGCTGCCATCATTTTGAGTGGGGATGATGTTGAACAGCTCTGGAAAATTTTCTCTTCAGCCCATATAGGCGTTGAGTTGGTTCAGAAGGCCTCCATCATTGAGTGTCGTGATGTTGATGAGCCAAATTAATTTTTTCTCCGTCCACTGTGACGTTGAGTGTCTCTCCAATGTCCATACAGACGTTGGAAAATCGTGTTTGTGCCCTTCCACACATCTGCACTAAAACCTACCCTCGTTTTTTCTGCAAAATTAACCCTTTCTGGCGTAAACCTCGGCAATATAGCCCTATTGGATTTAGCACATGGCGAGTTAGCCCTCCATTTTATTATTTTATAATTATACATGTCTCTCTAGGACATTGCTGGGTTCACTTTGGTGTTTGTATTCGGGGAGCGGCCAGTAGAACGACGGACCGTGCCTAACCTGAATTTGTCTTCGGACAGTTTATGGTATTTTTTTCCCCTAACCAAGCCAGTGCCTCTGCCTCTGGACCCTGGAGACTGCATTTGAGTGTTCCTTTTGGTGTTTGTGAGTGTTTGTGTATAATTATTAAATTTTAAAATTGAATACAAATTTATTGATAGTGAAAAAACGATTTATGATGCACCATACAGTGCTGAACAGTGTGTTCTTGCAGTAGTGGGAGGGGCCCAGCCCTCTGAACTATAAAGTCCAGGGGGACCACGCCCTCTACCACATTTCAGTAGAGTGAGTAAGAGACAGCAGTCATTCCAATCCGCCTGATGAGAACCTTGGGAAAGTTCGAAACGCGTCGCGAGAGTACCTGAATGACACAATACCGTAAAAATGAGTACAGCTGCCATCATTTTGAGTGGGGATGATGTTGAACAGCTCTGGAAAATTTTCTCTTCAGCCCATATAGGCGTTGAGTTGGTTCAGAAGGCCTCCATCATTGAGTGTCGTGATGTTGATGAGCCAAATTAATTTTTTCTCCGTCCACTGTGACGTTGAGTGTCTCTCCAATGTCCATACAGACGTTGGAAAATCGTGTTTGTGCCCTTCCACACATCTGCACTAAAACCTACCCTCGTTTTTTCTGCAAAATTAACCCTTTCTGGCGTAAACCTCGGCAATATAGCCCTATTGGATTTAGCACATGGCGAGTTAGCCCTCCATTTTATTATTTTATAATTATACATGTCTCTCTAGGACATTGCTGGGTTCACTTTGGTGTTTGTATTCGGGGAGCGGCCAGTAGAACGACGGACCGTGCCTAACCTGAATTTGTCTTCGGACAGTTTATGGTATTTTTTTCCCCTAACCAAGCCAGTGCCTCTGCCTCTGGACCCTGGAGACTGCATTTGAGTGTTCCTTTTGGTGTTTGTGAGTGTTTGTGTATAATTATTAAATTTTAAAATTGAATACAAATTTATTGATAGTGAAAAAACGATTTATGATGCACCATACAGTGCTGAACAGTGTGTTCTTGCAGTAGTGGGAGGGGCCCAGCCCTCTGAACTATAAAGTCCAGGGGGACCACGCCCTCTACCACATTTCAGTAGAGTGAGTAAGAGACAGCAGTCATTCCAATCCGCCTGATGAGAACCTTGGGAAAGTTCGAAACGCGTCGCGAGAGTACCTGAATGACACAATACCGTAAAAATGAGTACAGCTGCCATCATTTTGAGTGGGGATGATGTTGAACAGCTCTGGAAAATTTTCTCTTCAGCCCATATAGGCGTTGAGTTGGTTCAGAAGGCCTCCATCATTGAGTGTCGTGATGTTGATGAGCCAAATTAATTTTTTCTCCGTCCACTGTGACGTTGAGTGTCTCTCCAATGTCCATACAGACGTTGGAAAATCGTGTTTGTGCCCTTCCACACATCTGCACTAAAACCTACCCTCGTTTTTTCTGCAAAATTAACCCTTTCTGGCGTAAACCTCGGCAATATAGCCCTATTGGATTTAGCACATGGCGAGTTAGCCCTCCATTTTATTATTTTATAATTATACATGTCTCTCTAGGACATTGCTGGGTTCACTTTGGTGTTTGTATTCGGGGAGCGGCCAGTAGAACGACGGACCGTGCCTAACCTGAATTTGTCTTCGGACAGTTTATGGTATTTTTTTCCCCTAACCAAGCCAGTGCCTCTGCCTCTGGACCCTGGAGACTGCATTTGAGTGTTCCTTTTGGTGTTTGTGAGTGTTTGTGTATAATTATTAAATTTTAAAATTGAATACAAATTTATTGATAGTGAAAAAACGATTTATGATGCACCATACAGTGCTGAACAGTGTGTTCTTGCAGTAGTGGGAGGGGCCCAGCCCTCTGAACTATAAAGTCCAGGGGGACCACGCCCTCTACCACATTTCAGTAGAGTGAGTAAGAGACAGCAGTCATTCCAATCCGCCTGATGAGAACCTTGGGAAAGTTCGAAACGCGTCGCGAGAGTACCTGAATGACACAATACCGTAAAAATGAGTACAGCTGCCATCATTTTGAGTGGGGATGATGTTGAACAGCTCTGGAAAATTTTCTCTTCAGCCCATATAGGCGTTGAGTTGGTTCAGAAGGCCTCCATCATTGAGTGTCGTGATGTTGATGAGCCAAATTAATTTTTTCTCCGTCCACTGTGACGTTGAGTGTCTCTCCAATGTCCATACAGACGTTGGAAAATCGTGTTTGTGCCCTTCCACACATCTGCACTAAAACCTACCCTCGTTTTTTCTGCAAAATTAACCCTTTCTGGCGTAAACCTCGGCAATATAGCCCTATTGGATTTAGCACATGGCGAGTTAGCCCTCCATTTTATTATTTTATAATTATACATGTCTCTCTAGGACATTGCTGGGTTCACTTTGGTGTTTGTATTCGGGGAGCGGCCAGTAGAACGACGGACCGTGCCTAACCTGAATTTGTCTTCGGACAGTTTATGGTATTTTTTTCCCCTAACCAAGCCAGTGCCTCTGCCTCTGGACCCTGGAGACTGCATTTGAGTGTTCCTTTTGGTGTTTGTGAGTGTTTGTGTATAATTATTAAATTTTAAAATTGAATACAAATTTATTGATAGTGAAAAAACGATTTATGATGCACCATACAGTGCTGAACAGTGTGTTCTTGCAGTAGTGGGAGGGGCCCAGCCCTCTGAACTATAAAGTCCAGGGGGACCACGCCCTCTACCACATTTCAGTAGAGTGAGTAAGAGACAGCAGTCATTCCAATCCGCCTGATGAGAACCTTGGGAAAGTTCGAAACGCGTCGCGAGAGTACCTGAATGACACAATACCGTAAAAATGAGTACAGCTGCCATCATTTTGAGTGGGGATGATGTTGAACAGCTCTGGAAAATTTTCTCTTCAGCCCATATAGGCGTTGAGTTGGTTCAGAAGGCCTCCATCATTGAGTGTCGTGATGTTGATGAGCCAAATTAATTTTTTCTCCGTCCACTGTGACGTTGAGTGTCTCTCCAATGTCCATACAGACGTTGGAAAATCGTGTTTGTGCCCTTCCACACATCTGCACTAAAACCTACCCTCGTTTTTTCTGCAAAATTAACCCTTTCTGGCGTAAACCTCGGCAATATAGCCCTATTGGATTTAGCACATGGCGAGTTAGCCCTCCATTTTATTATTTTATAATTATACATGTCTCTCTAGGACATTGCTGGGTTCACTTTGGTGTTTGTATTCGGGGAGCGGCCAGTAGAACGACGGACCGTGCCTAACCTGAATTTGTCTTCGGACAGTTTATGGTATTTTTTTCCCCTAACCAAGCCAGTGCCTCTGCCTCTGGACCCTGGAGACTGCATTTGAGTGTTCCTTTTGGTGTTTGTGAGTGTTTGTGTATAATTATTAAATTTTAAAATTGAATACAAATTTATTGATAGTGAAAAAACGATTTATGATGCACCATACAGTGCTGAACAGTGTGTTCTTGCAGTAGTGGGAGGGGCCCAGCCCTCTGAACTATAAAGTCCAGGGGGACCACGCCCTCTACCACATTTCAGTAGAGTGAGTAAGAGACAGCAGTCATTCCAATCCGCCTGATGAGAACCTTGGGAAAGTTCGAAACGCGTCGCGAGAGTACCTGAATGACACAATACCGTAAAAATGAGTACAGCTGCCATCATTTTGAGTGGGGATGATGTTGAACAGCTCTGGAAAATTTTCTCTTCAGCCCATATAGGCGTTGAGTTGGTTCAGAAGGCCTCCATCATTGAGTGTCGTGATGTTGATGAGCCAAATTAATTTTTTCTCCGTCCACTGTGACGTTGAGTGTCTCTCCAATGTCCATACAGACGTTGGAAAATCGTGTTTGTGCCCTTCCACACATCTGCACTAAAACCTACCCTCGTTTTTTCTGCAAAATTAACCCTTTCTGGCGTAAACCTCGGCAATATAGCCCTATTGGATTTAGCACATGGCGAGTTAGCCCTCCATTTTATTATTTTATAATTATACATGTCTCTCTAGGACATTGCTGGGTTCACTTTGGTGTTTGTATTCGGGGAGCGGCCAGTAGAACGACGGACCGTGCCTAACCTGAATTTGTCTTCGGACAGTTTATGGTATTTTTTTCCCCTAACCAAGCCAGTGCCTCTGCCTCTGGACCCTGGAGACTGCATTTGAGTGTTCCTTTTGGTGTTTGTGAGTGTTTGTGTATAATTATTAAATTTTAAAATTGAATACAAATTTATTGATAGTGAAAAAACGATTTATGATGCACCATACAGTGCTGAACAGTGTGTTCTTGCAGTAGTGGGAGGGGCCCAGCCCTCTGAACTATAAAGTCCAGGGGGACCACGCCCTCTACCACATTTCAGTAGAGTGAGTAAGAGACAGCAGTCATTCCAATCCGCCTGATGAGAACCTTGGGAAAGTTCGAAACGCGTCGCGAGAGTACCTGAATGACACAATACCGTAAAAATGAGTACAGCTGCCATCATTTTGAGTGGGGATGATGTTGAACAGCTCTGGAAAATTTTCTCTTCAGCCCATATAGGCGTTGAGTTGGTTCAGAAGGCCTCCATCATTGAGTGTCGTGATGTTGATGAGCCAAATTAATTTTTTCTCCGTCCACTGTGACGTTGAGTGTCTCTCCAATGTCCATACAGACGTTGGAAAATCGTGTTTGTGCCCTTCCACACATCTGCACTAAAACCTACCCTCGTTTTTTCTGCAAAATTAACCCTTTCTGGCGTAAACCTCGGCAATATAGCCCTATTGGATTTAGCACATGGCGAGTTAGCCCTCCATTTTATTATTTTATAATTATACATGTCTCTCTAGGACATTGCTGGGTTCACTTTGGTGTTTGTATTCGGGGAGCGGCCAGTAGAACGACGGACCGTGCCTAACCTGAATTTGTCTTCGGACAGTTTATGGTATTTTTTTCCCCTAACCAAGCCAGTGCCTCTGCCTCTGGACCCTGGAGACTGCATTTGAGTGTTCCTTTTGGTGTTTGTGAGTGTTTGTGTATAATTATTAAATTTTAAAATTGAATACAAATTTATTGATAGTGAAAAAACGATTTATGATGCACCATACAGTGCTGAACAGTGTGTTCTTGCAGTAGTGGGAGGGGCCCAGCCCTCTGAACTATAAAGTCCAGGGGGACCACGCCCTCTACCACATTTCAGTAGAGTGAGTAAGAGACAGCAGTCATTCCAATCCGCCTGATGAGAACCTTGGGAAAGTTCGAAACGCGTCGCGAGAGTACCTGAATGACACAATACCGTAAAAATGAGTACAGCTGCCATCATTTTGAGTGGGGATGATGTTGAACAGCTCTGGAAAATTTTCTCTTCAGCCCATATAGGCGTTGAGTTGGTTCAGAAGGCCTCCATCATTGAGTGTCGTGATGTTGATGAGCCAAATTAATTTTTTCTCCGTCCACTGTGACGTTGAGTGTCTCTCCAATGTCCATACAGACGTTGGAAAATCGTGTTTGTGCCCTTCCACACATCTGCACTAAAACCTACCCTCGTTTTTTCTGCAAAATTAACCCTTTCTGGCGTAAACCTCGGCAATATAGCCCTATTGGATTTAGCACATGGCGAGTTAGCCCTCCATTTTATTATTTTATAATTATACATGTCTCTCTAGGACATTGCTGGGTTCACTTTGGTGTTTGTATTCGGGGAGCGGCCAGTAGAACGACGGACCGTGCCTAACCTGAATTTGTCTTCGGACAGTTTATGGTATTTTTTTCCCCTAACCAAGCCAGTGCCTCTGCCTCTGGACCCTGGAACCCTGGAGACTGCATTTGAGTGTTCCTTTTGGTGTTTGTGGAGTGTTTATGTATAATTATTAAATTTTAAATTGAATACAAATTTATTGATAGTGAAAAAACGATTTATGATGCACCATACAGTGCTGAACAGTGTGTTCTTGCAGTAGTGGGAGGGGCCCAAGCCTCTGAACTATAAAGTCCAGGGGACCACGCCCTCTACCACATTTCAGTAGAGCGAGTAAGAGACAGCAGTCATTCCAATCCGCCTGATGAGAACCTTGGGAAGTTCGAAACGCGTCGCGAGAGTACCTGAATGACACAATACCGTAAAAATGAGTACAGCTGCCATCATTTTGAGTGGGGATGATGTTGAACAGCTCTGGAAAATTTTCTCTTCAGCCCATATAGGGCGTTGAGTTGGTTCAGAAGGCCTCCATCATTGAGTGTCGTGGCTGTTGATGAGCCAAATTAATTTTTTCTCCGTCCACTGTGACGTTGAGTGTCTCTCCAATGTCCATACAGACGTTGGAAAATCGTGTTTGTGCCCTTCCACACATCTGCACTAAACCTACCCTCGTTTTTTCTGCAAAATTAACCCTTTCTGGCGTAAACCTCGGCAATATAGCCCTATTGGATTTAGCACATGGCGAGTTAGCCCTCCATTTTATTATTTTATAATTATACATGTCTCTCTAGGACATTGCTGGGTTCACTTTGGTGTTTGTATTCGGGGAGTGGCCAGTAGAACGACGGACCGTGCCTAACCTGAATTTGTCTTCGGACAGTTTATGGTATTTTTTTCCCTAACCAAGCCAGTGCCTCTGCCTCTGGACCCTGGAGACTGCATTTGAGTGTTCCTTTTGTGTTTGTGAGTGTTTGTGTATAATTATTAAATTTTAAAATTGAATACAAATTTATTGATAGTGAAAAAACGATTTATGATGCCAATACAGTGCTGAACAGTGTGTTCTTGCAGTAGTGGGAGGGGCCCAGCCCTCTGAACTATAAAGTCCAGGGGGACCACGCCCTCTACCACATTTCAGTAGAGTGAGTAAGAGACAGCAGTCATTCCAATCCGCCTGATGAGAACCTTGGAAAGTTCGAAACGCGTCGCGAGAGTACCTGAATGACACAATACCGTAAAAATGAGTACAGCTGCCATCATTTGAGTGGGGATGATGTTGAACAGCTCTGGAAAATTTTCTCTTCAGCCCATATAGGCGTTGAGTTGGTTCAGAAGGCCTCCATCATTGAGTGTCGTGATGTTGATGAGCCAAATTAATTTTTTCTCCGTCCACTGTGACGTTGAGTGTCTCTCCAATGTCCATACAGACGTTGGAAATCGTGTTTGTGCCCTTCCACACATCTGCACTAAAACCTACCCTCGTTTTTTCTGCAAAATTAACCCTTTCTGGCGTAAACCTCGGCAATATAGCCCTATTGGATTTAGCACATGGCGAGTTAGCCCTCCATTTTATTATTTTATAATTATACATGTCTCTCTAGGACATTGCTGGGTTCACTTTGGTGTTGTATTCGGGGAGTGGCAGTAGAACGACGGACCGTGCCTAACCTGAATTTGTCTTCGGACAGTTTATGGTATTTTTTTCCCATAACCAAGCCAGTGCCTCTGCCTCTGGACCCTGGAGACTGCATTTGAGTGTTCCTTTTGGTGTTTGTGAGTGTTTGTGTGGTATAATTATTAAATTTTAAAATTGAATACAAATTTATTGATAGTGAAAAAACGATTTATGATGCACCATACAGTGCTGAACAGTGTGTTCTTGCAGTAGTGGGAGGGGCCCAGCCCTCTGAACTATAAAGTCCAGGGGGACCACGCCCTCTACCACATTTCAGTAGAGTGAGTAAGAGACAGCAGTCATTCCAATCCGCCTGATGAGAACCTTGGGAAAGTTCGAAACGCGTCGCGAGAGTACCTGAATGACACAATACCGTAAAAATGAGTACAGCTGCCATCATTTTGAGTGGGATGATGTTGAACAGCTCTGGAAATTTTCTCTTCAGCCCATATAGGCGTTGAGTTGGTTCAGATGGCCTCCATCATTGAGTGTCGTGATGTTGATGAGCCAAATTAATTTTTTCTCCGTCCACTGTGACGTTGAGTGTCTCTCCAATGTCCATACAGACGTTGGAAAATCGTGTTTGTGCCCTTCCACACATCTGCACTAAAACCTACCCTCGTTTTTTCGCAAAATTAACCCTTTCTGGCGTAAACCTCGGCAATATAGCCCTATTGGATTTAGCACATGGCGAGTTAGCCCTCCATTTTATTATTTTATAATTATACATGTCTCTCTAGGACATTGCTGGGTTCACTTTGGTGTTTGTATTCGGGGAGTGGCCAGTAGAACGACGGACCGTGCCTAACCTGAATTTGTCTTCGGACAGTTTATGGTGCCTCTGCCTCTGGACCCTGGAGACTGCATTTGAGTGTTCTCTTTTGGTGTTTGTGAGTGTTTGTGTATAATTATTAAATTTTAAAATTGAATACAAATTTATTGATAGTGAAAAAACGATTTATGATGCACCATACAGTGCATGAACAGTGTGTTTCTTGCAGTAGTGGGAGGGGCCCAGCCTCTCTGAACTATAAAGTCCAGGGGGACCACGCCCTCTACCACATTTCAGTAGAGTGAGTAAGAGACAGCAGTCATTCCAATCCGCCTGATGAGAACCTTGGGAAAGTTCGAAACGCGTCGCGAGAGTACCCTGAAATGACACAATACCGTAAAAATGAGTACAGCTGCCATCATTTTGAGTGGGGATGATGTTGAACAGCTCTGGAAAATTTTTCTCTTCAGCCCATATAGGCGTTGAGTTGGTTCAGAAGGCCTCCATCATTGAGTGTCGTGATGTTGATGAGCCAAATTAATTTTTTCTCCGGTCCACTGTGACGTTGAGTGTCTCTCCAATGTCCATACAGACGTTGGAAAATCGTGTTTGTGCCCTTCCACACATCTGCACTAAAACCTACCCCTCGTTTTTTCTGCAAAATTAACCCTTTCTGGCGTAAACCTCGGCAATATAGCCCCTATTGGATTTAGGCACATGGCGAGTTAGCCCTCCATTTTATTATTTTATAATTATACATGTCTCTTCTAGGACATTGCTGGGTTCACTTTGGTGTTTGTATTCGGGGAAGTGGCCAGTAGAACGACGGACCGTGCCTAACCTGAATTTGTCTTCGGACAGTTTATGGTATTTTTTTTCCCCTAACCAAGCCAGTGCCTCCTTGCCTCTGGACCCTGGAGACTGCATTTGAGTGTTCCTTTTGGTGTTTGTGAGTGTTTGTGTATAATTATTAAATTTTAAAATTGAATACAAATTTATTGATAGTGAAAAAACGATTTATGATGCACCATACAGTGCTGAACAGTGTGTTCTTGCAGTAGTGGGAGGGGCCCAGCCCTCCTGAACTATAAAGTCCAGGGGGACCACGCCCCTCTACCACATTTCAGGTAGAGTGAGTAAGAGACAGCAGTCATTCCAATCCGCCTTCTCCTGATGAGAACCTTGGGAAAGTTCGAAACGCGTCTGCGAGAGTACCTGAATGACACAATACCGTAAAAATGAGTACAGCTGCCATCATTTTGAGGTGGGAGATGATGCTGTGAACAGCTCTGGAAAATTTTCTCTTCAGCCCATATAGGCGTTGAGTTGGTTCAGAAGGCCTCCATCATTGAGTGTCGTGATGTTGATGAGCCAAATTAATTTTTTTCTCCGTCCACTGTGACGTTGAGTGTCTCTCCAATGTCCATACAGACGTTGGAAAATCGTGGTTTGTGCCCTTCACACACATCTGCACTTAAAACCTACCCTCGTTTTTTCTGCAAAATTAACCCTTTCTGGCGTAAACCTCGGCAATATAGCCCTATTGGATTTAGCACATGGCGAGTTAGCCCTCCATTTTATTATTTTATAATTATACATGTCTCTCTAGGACATTGCTGGGTTCACTTTGGTGTTTGTATTCGGGGACGTGGCCAGTAGAACGACGGACCGTGCCTAACCTGAATTTGTCTATCGGACAGTTTATGGTATTTTTTTCCCCCTAACCAAGCCAGTTGCCTCTGCCTCTGGACCCTGGAGACTGCATTTGAGTGTTCCTTTGGTGTTTGTGAGTGTTTGTGTATAATTATTAAATTTTAAAATTGAATACAAATTTATTGATAGTGAAAAAACGATTTATGATGCACCATACAGTGCTGAAACAGTGTGTTCTTGCAGTAGTGGGAGGGGGCCCCAGCCCTCTGAACTATAAAGTCCAGGGGGACCACGCCCCTCTACCACATTTCAGTAGAGTGAGTAAGAGACAGCAGTCATTCCAATCCGCCTGATGAGAACCTTGGGAAAGTTCGAAACGCGTCGCTGAGAGTACCTGAATGACACAATACCGTAAAAATGAGTACAGCTGCCATCATTTTGAGTGGGGGATGATGTTGAACAGCTCTGGAAAATTTTCTCTTCAGCCCATATAGGCGTTGAGTTGGTTCAGAAGGCCTCCATCATTGAGTGTCGTGATGTTGATGAGCCAAATTAATTTTTTCTCCGTCCACTGTGACGTTGAGTGTCTCTCCAATGTCCCATACAGACGTTGGAAAATCGTGTTTGTGCCCTTCCACACATCTGCACTAAAACCTACCCTCGTTTTTTCTGCAAAATTAACCCTTTCTGGCGTAAACCTCGGCAATATAGCCCTATTGGATTTAGCACATGGCGAGTTAGCCCTCCATTTTATTATTTTATAATTATACATGTCTCTCTAGGACATTGCTGGGTTCACTTTGGTGTTTGTATTCGGGGGAGTGGCCAGTAGAACGACGGACCGTGCCTAACCTGAATTTGTCTATCGGACAGTTTATGGTATTTTTTTTCCCCTAACCAAGCCAGTGCCTCTGCCTCTGGACCCTGGAGACTGCATTTGAGTGTTCCTTTTGAGTGTTTGTGAGTGTTTGTGTATAATTATTAAATTTTAAAATTGAATACAAATTTATTGATAGTGAAAAAACGATTTATGATGCACCATACAGTGCTGAACAGTGTGTTCTTGCAGTAGTGGGAGGGGGCCCAGCCCTCTGAACTATAAAGTCCAGGGGGACCACGCCCTCTACCACATTTCAGTAGAGTGAGTAAGAGACAGCAGTCATTCCAATCCGCCTGATGAGAACCTTGGGAAAGTTCGAAACGCGTCGCGAGAGTACCTGAATGACACAATACCGTAAAAATGAGTACAGCTGCCATCATTTTGAGTGGGGATGATGTTGAACAGCTCTGGAAAATTTTCTCTTCAGCCCATATAGGCGTTGAGTTGGTTCAGAAGGCCTCCATCATTGAGTGTCGTGATGTTGATGAGCCAAATTAATTTTTTTCTCCGTCCACTGTGACGTTGAGTGTCTCTCCAATGTCCATACAGACGTTGGAAAATCGTGTTTGTGCCCTTCCACACATCTGCACTAAAACCTACCCTCGTTTTTTCTGCAAAATTAACCCTTTCTGGCGTAAACCTCGGCAATATAGCCCTATTGGATTTAGCACATGGCGAGTTAGCCCTCCATTTTTATTATTTATAATTATACATGTCTCTCTAGGACATTGCTGGGTTCACTTTGGTGTTTGTATTCGGGGAAGTGGCCAGTAGAACGACGGACCGTGCCTAACCTGAATTTGTCTTCGGACAGTTTATGGTATTTTTTTCCCCTAACCAAGCCAGTGCCTCTGCCTCTGGACCCTGGAGACTGCATTTGAGTGTTCCTTTTGGTGTTTGTGAGTGTTTGTGTATAATTATTAAATTTTAAAATTGAATACAAATTTATTGATAGTGAAAAAACGATTTATGATGCACCATACAGTGCTGAACAGTGTGTTCTTGCAGTAGTGGGAGGGGCCCCAGCCCTCTGAACTATAAAGTCCAGGGGGACCACGCCCTCTACCACATTTCAGTAGAGTGAGTAAGAGACAGCAGTCATTCCAATCCGCCTGATGAGAACCTTGGGAAAGTTCGAAACGCGTCGCGAGAGTACCCTGAATGACACAATACCGTAAAAATGAGTACAGCTGCCATCATTTTGAGTGGGGATGATGTTGAACAGCTCTGGAAAATTTTCTCTTCAGCCCATATAGGCGTTGAGTTGGTTCAGAAGGCCTCCATCATTGAGTGTCGTGATGTTGATGAGCCAAATTAATTTTTTCTCCGTCCACTGTGACGTTGAGTGTCTCTCCAATGTCCATACAGACGTTGGAAAATCGTGTTTGTGCCCTTCCACACATCTGCACTAAAACCTACCCTCGTTTTTTTCTGCAAAATTAACCCTTTCTGGCGTAAACCTCGGCAATAATAGCCCTATTGGATTTAGCACATGGCGAGTTAGCCCTCCATTTTATTATTTTTATAATTATACATGTCTCTCTAGGACATTGCTGGGTTCACTTTGGTGTTTGTATTCGGGGAGTGGCCAGGTAGAACGACGGACCGTGCCTAACCTGAATTTGTCTTCGGACAGTTTATGGTATTTTTTTCCCCTAACCAAGCCAGTGCCTCTGCCCTCTGGACCCTGGAGACTGCATTTGAGTGTTCCTTTTGGTGTTTGTGAGTGTTTGTGTATAATTATTAAATTTTAAAATTGAATACAAATTTATTGATAGTGAAAAAACGATTTATGATGCACCATACAGTGCTGAACAGTGTGTTCTTGCAGTAGTGGGAGGGGGCCCAGCCCTCTGAACTATAAAGTCCAGGGGGACCACGCCCTCTACCACATTTCAGTAGAGTGAGTAAGAGACAGCAGTCATTCCAATCCGCCTGATGAGAACCTTGGGAAAGTTCGAAACGCGTCGCGAGAGTACCTGAATGACACAATACCGTAAAAATGAGTACAGCTGCCATCATTTTGAGTGGGGATGATGTTGAACAGCTCTGGAAAATTTTCTCTTCAGCCCATATAGGCGTTGAGTTGGTTCAGAAGGCCTCCATCATTGAGTGTCGTGATGTTGATGAGCCAAATTAATTTTTTTCTCCGTCCACTGTGACGTTGAGTGTCTCTCCAATGTCCATACAGACGTTGGAAAATCGTGTTTGTGCCCTTCCACACATCTGCACTAAAACCTACCCTCGTTTTTTCTGCAAAATTAACCCTTTCTGGCGTAAACCTCGGCAATATAGCCCTATTGGATTTAGCACATGGCGAGTTAGCCCTCCATTTTATTATTTTATAATTATACATGTCTCTCTAGGACATTGCTGGGTTCACTTTGGTGTTTGTATTCGGGGAGTGGCCAGTAGAACGACGGACCGTGCCTAACCTGAATTTGTCTTCGGACAGTTTATGGTATTTTTTTTCCCCTAACCAAGCCAGTGCCTCTGCCTCTGGACGCCTGGAGACTGCATTTGAAGTGTTCCTTTTGGTGTTTGTGAGTGTTTGTGTATAATTATTAAATTTTAAAATTGAATACAAATTTATTGATAGTGAAAAAACGATTTATGATGCACCATACAGTGCTGAACAGTGTGTTCTTGCAGTAGTGGGAGGGGCCCAGCCCTCTGAACTATAAAGTCCAGGGGGACCACGCCCTCTACCACATTTCAGTAGAGTGAGTAAGAGACAGCAGTCATTCCAATCCGCCTGATGAGAACCTTGGGAAAGTTCGAAACGCGTCGCGAGAGTACCTGAATGACACAATACCCGTAAAAATGAGTACAGCTGCCATCATTTTGAGTGGGGATGATGTTGAACAGCTCTGGAAAATTTTCTCTTCAGCCCATATAGGCGTTGAGTTGGTTCAGAAGGCCTCCATCATTGAGTGTCGTGATGTTGATGAGCCAAATTAATTTTTTCTCCGTCCACTGTGACGTTGAGTGTCTCTCCAATGTCCATACAGACGTTGGAAAATCGTGTTTGTGCCCTTCCACACATCTGCACTAAAACCTACCCTCGTTTTTTCTGCAAAATTAACCCTTTCTGGCGTAAACCTCGGCAATATAGCCCTATTGGATTTAGCACATGGCGAGTTAGCCCTCCATTTTATTATTTTATAATTATACATGTCTCTCTAGGACATTGCTGGGTTCACTTTGGTGTTTGTATTCGGGGAGTGGCCAGTAGAACGACGGACCGTGCCTAACCTGAATTTGTCTTCGGACAGTTTATGGTATTTTTTTCCCCTAACCAAGCCAGTGCCTCTGCCTCTGGACCCTGGAGACTGCATTTGAGTGTTCCTTTTGGTGTTTGTGAGTGTTTGTGTATAATTATTAAATTTTAAAATTGAATACAAATTTATTGATAGTGAAAAAACGATTTATGATGCACCATACAGTGCTGAACAGTGTGTTCTTGCAGTAGTGGGAGGGGGCCCAGCCCCTCTGGAACTATAAAGTCCAGGGGGACCACGCCCTCTACCACATTTCAGTAGAGTGAGTAAGAGACAGCAGTCATTCCAATCCGCCTGATGAGAACCTTGGGAAAGTTCGAAACGCGTCGCGAGAGTACCTGAATGACACAATACCGTAAAAATGAGTACAGCTGCCATCATTTTGAGTGGGGATGATGTTGAACAGCTCTGGAAAATTTTCTCTTCAGCCCATATAGGCGTTGAGTTGGTTCAGAAGGCCTCCATCATTGAGTGTCGTGATGTTGATGAGCCAAATTAATTTTTCTCCGTCCACTGTGACGTTGAGTGTCTCTCCAATGTCCATACAGACGTTGGAAAATCGTGTTTGTGCCCTTCCACACATCTGCACTAAAACCTACCCTCGTTTTTTCTGCAAAATTAACCTTTCTGGCGTAAACCTCGGCAATATAGCCCTATTGGATTTAGCACATGGCGAGTTAGCCCTCCATTTTATTATTTTATAATTATACATGTCTCTCTAGGACATTGCTGGGTTCACTTTGGTGTTTGTATTCGGGGGAGTGGCCAGTAGAACGACGGACCGTGCCTAACCTGAATTTGTCTTCGGACAGTTTATGGTATTTTTTTCCCCTAACCAAGCCAGTGCCTCTGCCTCTGGACCCTGGAGACTGCATTTGAGTGTTCCTTTTGGTGTTTGTGAGTGTTTGTGTATAATTATTAAATTTTAAAATTGAATACAAATTTATTGATAGTGAAAAAACGATTTATGATGCACCATACAGTGCTGAACAGTGTGGTTCTTGCAGTAGTGGGAGGGGCCCAGCCCTCTGAACTATAAAGTCCAGGGGGACCACGCCCTCTACCACATTTCAGTAGAGTGAGTAAGAGACAGCAGTCATTCCAATCCGCCTGATGAGAACCTTGGGGAAAGTTCGAAAACGCGTCGCGAGAGTACCTGAATGACACAATACCGTAAAAATGAGTACAGCTGCCATCATTTTGAGTGGGGATGATGTTGAACAGCTCTGGAAAATTTTCTCTTCAGCCCATATAGGCGTTGAGTTGGTTCAGAAGGCCTCCATCATTGAGTGTCGTGATGTTGATGAGCCAAATTAATTTTTTCTCCGTCCACTGTGACGTTGAGTGTCTCTCCAATGTCCATACAGACGTTGGAAAATCGTGTTTGTGCCCTTCCACACATCTGCACTAAAACCTACCCTCGTTTTTTCTGCAAAATTAACCCTTTCTGGCGTAAACCTCGGCAATATAGCCCTATTGGATTTAGCACATGGCGAGTTAGCCCTCCATTTTATTATTTTATAATTATACATGTCTCTCTAGGACATTGCTGGGTTCACTTTGGTGTTTGTATTCGGGGAGTGGCCAGTAGAACGACGGACCGTGCCTAACCTGAATTTGTCTTCGGACAGTTTATGGTATTTTTTTCCCCTAACCAAGCCAGTGCCTCTGCCTCTGGACCCTGGAGACTGCATTTGAGTGTTCCTTTTGGTGTTTGTGAGTGTTTGTGTATAATTATTAAATTTTAAAATTGAATACAAATTTATTGATAGTGAAAAAACGATTTATGATGCACCATTACAGTGCTGAACAGTGTGTTCTTGCAGTAGTGGGAGGGGCCCAGCCCTCTGAACTATAAAGTCCAGGGGGACCACGCCCTCTACCACATTTCAGTAGAGTGAGTAAGAGACAGCAGTCATTCCAATCCGCCTGATGAGAACCTTGGGAAAGTTCGAAACGCGTCGCGAGAGTACCTGAATGACACAATACCGTAAAAATGAGTACAGCTGCCATCATTTGAGTGGGGATGATGTTGAACAGCTCTGGAAAATTTTCTCTTCAGCCCCATATAGGCGTTGAGTTGGTTCAGAAGGCCTCCATCATTGAGTGTCGTGATGTTGATGAGCCAAATTAATTTTTTCTCCGTCCACTGTGACGTTGAGTGTCTCTCCAATGTCCATACAGACGTTGGAAAATCGTGTTTGTGCCCTTCCACACATCTGCACTAAAACCTACCCTCGTTTTTTCTGCAAAATTAACCCTTTCTGGCGTAAACCTCGGCAATATAGCCCTATTGGATTTAGCACATGGCGAGTTAGCCCTCCATTTTATTATTTTATAATTATACATGTCTCTCTAGGACATTGCTGGGTTCACTTTGGTGTTTGTATTCGGGGAGTGGCCAGTAGAACGACGGACCGTGCCTAACCTGAATTTGTCTTCGATGACAGTTTATGGTATTTTTTTCCCCTAACCAAGCAGTGCCTCTGCCTCTGGACCCTGGAGACTGCATTTGAGTGTTCCTTTTGGTGTTTGTGAGTGTTTGTGTATAATTATTAAATTTTAAAATTGAATACAAATTTATTGATAGTGAAAAAACGATTTATGATTATGATGCACCATACAGTGCTGAACAGTGTGTTCTTGCAGTAGTGGGAGGGGCCCAGCCCTCTGAACTATAAAGTCCAGGGGGACCACGCCCTCTACCACATTTCAGTAGAGTGAGTAAGAGACAGCAGTCATTCCAATCCGCCTGATGAGAACCTTGGGAAAGTTCGAAACGCGTCGCGAGAGTACCTGAATGACACAATACCGTAAAAATGAGTACAGCTGCCATCATTTTGAGTGGGGATGATGTTGAACAGCTCTGGAAAATTTTCTCTTCAGCCCATATAGGCGTTGAGTTGGTTCAGAAGGCCTCCATCATTGAGTGTCGTGATGTTGATGAGCCAAATTAATTTTTTCTCCGTCCACTGTGACGTTGAGTGTCTCTCCAATGTCCATACAGACGTTGGAAAATCGTGTTTGTGCCCTTCCACACATCTGCACTAAAACCTACCCTCGTTTTTTCTGCAAAATTAACCCTTTCTGGCGTAAACCTCGGCAATATAGCCCTATTGGATTTAGCACATGGCGAGTTAGCCCTCCATATTTTATTATTTTATAATTATACATGTCTCTCTAGGACATTGCTGGGTTCACTTTGGTGTTTGTATTCGGGGAGCGGCCAGTAGAACGACGGACCGTGCCTAACCTGAATTTGTCTTCGGACAGTTTATGGTATTTATTTCCCCTAACCAAGCCAGTGCCTCTGCCTCTGGACCCTGGAGACTGCATTTGAGTGTTCCTTTTGGTGTTTGTGAGTGTTTATGTATAATTATTAAATTTTAAAATTGAATACAAATTTATTGATAGTGAAAAAACGATTTATGATGCACCATACAGTGCTGAACAGTGTGTTCTTGCAGTAGTGGGAGGGGCCCAGCCCTCTGAACTATAAAGTCCAGGGGGACCACGCCCTCTACCACATTTCAGTAGAGTGAGTAAGAGACAGCAGTCATTCCAATCCGCCTGATGAGAACCTTGGGAAAGTTCGAAACGCGTCGCGAGAGTACCTGAATGACACAATACCGTAAAAATGAGTACAGCTGCCATCATTTTGAGTGGGGATGATGTTGAACAGCTCTGGAAAATTTTCTCTTCAGCCCATATAGGCGTTGAGTTGGTTCAGAAGGCCTCCATCATTGAGTGTCGTGATGTTGATGAGCCAAATTAATTTTTTCTCCGTCCACTGTGACGTTGAGTGTCTCTCCAATGTCCATACAGACGTTGGAAAATCGTGTTTGTGCCCTTCCACACATCTGCACTAAAACCTACCCTCGTTTTTTCTGCAAAATTAACCCTTTCTGGCGTAAACCTCGGCAATATAGCCCTATTGGATTTAGCACATGGCGAGTTAGCCCTCCATATTTTATTATTTTATAATTATACATGTCTCTCTAGGACATTGCTGGGTTCACTTTGGTGTTTGTATTCGGGGAGCGGCCAGTAGAACGACGGACCGTGCCTAACCTGAATTTGTCTTCGGACAGTTTATGGTATTTATTTCCCCTAACCAAGCCAGTGCCTCTGCCTCTGGACCCTGGAGACTGCATTTGAGTGTTCCTTTTGGTGTTTGTGAGTGTTTATGTATAATTATTACATTTTAAAATTGAATACAAATTTATTGATAGTGAAAAAACGATTTATGATGCACCATACAGTGCTGAACAGTGTGTTCTTGCAGTAGTGGGAGGGGCCCAGCCCTCTGAACTATAAAGTCCAGGGGGACCACGCCCTCTACCACATTTCAGTAGAGTGAGTAAGAGACAGCAGTCATTCCAATCCGCCTGATGAGAACCTTGGGAAAGTTCGAAACGCGTCGCGAGAGTACCTGAATGACACAATACCGTAAAAATGAGTACAGCTGCCATCATTTTGAGTGGGGATGATGTTGAACAGCTCTGGAAAATTTTCTCTTCAGCCCATATAGGCGTTGAGTTGGTTCAGAAGGCCTCCATCATTGAGTGTCGTGATGTTGATGAGCCAAATTAATTTTTTCTCCGTCCACTGTGACGTTGAGTGTCTCTCCAATGTCCATACAGACGTTGGAAAATCGTGTTTGTGCCCTTCCACACATCTGCACTAAAACCTACCCTCGTTTTTTCTGCAAAATTAACCCTTTCTGGCGTAAACCTCGGCAATATAGCCCTATTGGATTTAGCACATGGCGAGTTAGCCCTCCATATTTTATTATTTTATAATTATACATGTCTCTCTAGGACATTGCTGGGTTCACTTTGGTGTTTGTATTCGGGGAGCGGCCAGTAGAACGACGGACCGTGCCTAACCTGAATTTGTCTTCGGACAGTTTATGGTATTTATTTCCCCTAACCAAGCCAGTGCCTCTGCCTCTGGACCCTGGAGACTGCATTTGAGTGTTCCTTTTGGTGTTTGTGAGTGTTTATGTATAATTATTAAATTTTAAAATTGAATACAAATTTATTGATAGTGAAAAAACGATTTATGATGCACCATACAGTGCTGAACAGTGTGTTCTTGCAGTAGTGGGAGGGGCCCAGCCCTCTGAACTATAAAGTCCAGGGGGACCACGCCCTCTACCACATTTCAGTAGAGTGAGTAAGAGACAGCAGTCATTCCAATCCGCCTGATGAGAACCTTGGGAAAGTTCGAAACGCGTCGCGAGAGTACCTGAATGACACAATACCGTAAAAATGAGTACAGCTGCCATCATTTTGAGTGGGGATGATGTTGAACAGCTCTGGAAAATTTTCTCTTCAGCCCATATAGGCGTTGAGTTGGTTCAGAAGGCCTCCATCATTGAGTGTCGTGATGTTGATGAGCCAAATTAATTTTTTCTCCGTCCACTGTGACGTTGAGTGTCTCTCCAATGTCCATACAGACGTTGGAAAATCGTGTTTGTGCCCTTCCACACATCTGCACTAAAACCTACCCTCGTTTTTTCTGCAAAATTAACCCTTTCTGGCGTAAACCTCGGCAATATAGCCCTATTGGATTTAGCACATGGCGAGTTAGCCCTCCATATTTTATTATTTTATAATTATACATGTCTCTCTAGGACATTGCTGGGTTCACTTTGGTGTTTGTATTCGGGGAGCGGCCAGTAGAACGACGGACCGTGCCTAACCTGAATTTGTCTTCGGACAGTTTATGGTATTTATTTCCCCTAACCAAGCCAGTGCCTCTGCCTCTGGACCCTGGAGACTGCATTTGAGTGTTCCTTTTGGTGTTTGTGAGTGTTTATGTATAATTATTAAATTTTAAAATTGAATACAAATTTATTGATAGTGAAAAAACGATTTATGATGCACCATACAGTGCTGAACAGTGTGTTCTTGCAGTAGTGGGAGGGGCCCAGCCCTCTGAACTATAAAGTCCAGGGGGACCACGCCCTCTACCACATTTCAGTAGAGTGAGTAAGAGACAGCAGTCATTCCAATCCGCCTGATGAGAACCTTGGGAAAGTTCGAAACGCGTCGCGAGAGTACCTGAATGACACAATACCGTAAAAATGAGTACAGCTGCCATCATTTTGAGTGGGGATGATGTTGAACAGCTCTGGAAAATTTTCTCTTCAGCCCATATAGGCGTTGAGTTGGTTCAGAAGGCCTCCATCATTGAGTGTCGTGATGTTGATGAGCCAAATTAATTTTTTCTCCGTCCACTGTGACGTTGAGTGTCTCTCCAATGTCCATACAGACGTTGGAAAATCGTGTTTGTGCCCTTCCACACATCTGCACTAAAACCTACCCTCGTTTTTTCTGCAAAATTAACCCTTTCTGGCGTAAACCTCGGCAATATAGCCCTATTGGATTTAGCACATGGCGAGTTAGCCCTCCATATTTTATTATTTTATAATTATACATGTCTCTCTAGGACATTGCTGGGTTCACTTTGGTGTTTGTATTCGGGGAGCGGCCAGTAGAACGACGGACCGTGCCTAACCTGAATTTGTCTTCGGACAGTTTATGGTATTTATTTCCCCTAACCAAGCCAGTGCCTCTGCCTCTGGACCCTGGAGACTGCATTTGAGTGTTCCTTTTGGTGTTTGTGAGTGTTTATGTATAATTATTAAATTTTAAAATTGAATACAAATTTATTGATAGTGAAAAAACGATTTATGATGCACCATACAGTGCTGAACAGTGTGTTCTTGCAGTAGTGGGAGGGGCCCAGCCCTCTGAACTATAAAGTCCAGGGGGACCACGCCCTCTACCACATTTCAGTAGAGTGAGTAAGAGACAGCAGTCATTCCAATCCGCCTGATGAGAACCTTGGGAAAGTTCGAAACGCGTCGCGAGAGTACCTGAATGACACAATACCGTAAAAATGAGTACAGCTGCCATCATTTTGAGTGGGGATGATGTTGAACAGCTCTGGAAAATTTTCTCTTCAGCCCATATAGGCGTTGAGTTGGTTCAGAAGGCCTCCATCATTGAGTGTCGTGATGTTGATGAGCCAAATTAATTTTTTCTCCGTCCACTGTGACGTTGAGTGTCTCTCCAATGTCCATACAGACGTTGGAAAATCGTGTTTGTGCCCTTCCACACATCTGCACTAAAACCTACCCTCGTTTTTTCTGCAAAATTAACCCTTTCTGGCGTAAACCTCGGCAATATAGCCCTATTGGATTTAGCACATGGCGAGTTAGCCCTCCATATTTTATTATTTTATAATTATACATGTCTCTCTAGGACATTGCTGGGTTCACTTTGGTGTTTGTATTCGGGGAGCGGCCAGTAGAACGACGGACCGTGCCTAACCTGAATTTGTCTTCGGACAGTTTATGGTATTTATTTCCCCTAACCCTAACCCTAACCCTAACCCTAACCTAACCCTAACCCTAACCCTAACCCTAACCCTAACCCTAACCCTAATGATGTTGAACAGCTCTGGAAAATTTTCTCTTCAGCCCATATAGGCGTTGAGTTGGTTCAGAAGGCCTCCATCATTGAGTGTCGTGATGTTGATGAGCCAAATTAATTTTTTCTCCGTCCACTGTGACGTTGAGTGTCTCTCCAATGTCCATACAGACGTTGGAAAATCGTGTTTGTGCCCTTCCACACATCTGCACTAAAACCTACCCTCGTTTTTTCTGCAAAATTAACCCTTTCTGGCGTAAACCTCGGCAATATAGCCCTATTGGATTTAGCACATGGCGAGTTAGCCCTCCATTTTATTATTTTATAATTATACATGTCTCTCTAGGACATTGCTGGGTTCACTTTGGTGTTTGTATTCGGGGAGCGGCCAGTAGAACGACGGACCGTGCCTAACCTGAATTTGTCTTCGGACAGTTTATGGTATTTATTTCCCCTAACCAAGCCAGTGCCTCTGCCTCTGGACCCTGGAGACTGCATTTGAGTGTTCCTTTTGGTGTTTGTGAGTGTTTATGTATAATTATTAAATTTTAAAATTGAATACAAATTTATTGATAGTGAAAAAACGATTTATGATGCACCATACAGTGCTGAACAGTGTGTTCTTGCAGTAGTGGGAGGGGCCCAGCCCTCTGAACTATAAAGTCCAGGGGGACCACGCCCTCTACCACATTTCAGTAGAGTGAGTAAGAGACAGCAGTCATTCCAATCCGCCTGATGAGAACCTTGGGAAAGTTCGAAACGCGTCGCGAGAGTACCTGAATGACACAATACCGTAAAAATGAGTACAGCTGCCATCATTTTGAGTGGGGATGATGTTGAACAGCTCTGGAAAATTTTCTCTTCAGCCCATATAGGCGTTGAGTTGGTTCAGAAGGCCTCCATCATTGAGTGTCGTGATGTTGATGAGCCAAATTAATTTTTTCTCCGTCCACTGTGACGTTGAGTGTCTCTCCAATGTCCATACAGACGTTGGAAAATCGTGTTTGTGCCCTTCCACACATCTGCACTAAAACCTACCCTCGTTTTTTCTGCAAAATTAACCCTTTCTGGCGTAAACCTCGGCAATATAGCCCTATTGGATTTAGCACATGGCGAGTTAGCCCTCCATTTTATTATTTTATAATTATACATGTCTCTCTAGGACATTGCTGGGTTCACTTTGGTGTTTGTATTCGGGGAGCGGCCAGTAGAACGACGGACCGTGCCTAACCTGAATTTGTCTTCGGACAGTTTATGGTATTTATTTCCCCTAACCAAGCCAGTGCCTCTGCCTCTGGACCCTGGAGACTGCATTTGAGTGTTCCTTTTGGTGTTTGTGAGTGTTTATGTATAATTATTAAATTTTAAAATTGAATACAAATTTATTGATAGTGAAAAAACGATTTATGATGCACCATACAGTGCTGAACAGTGTGTTCTTGCAGTAGTGGGAGGGGCCCAGCCCTCTGAACTATAAAGTCCAGGGGGACCACGCCCTCTACCACATTTCAGTAGAGTGAGTAAGAGACAGCAGTCATTCCAATCCGCCTGATGAGAACCTTGGGAAAGTTCGAAACGCGTCGCGAGAGTACCTGAATGACACAATACCGTAAAAATGAGTACAGCTGCCATCATTTTGAGTGGGGATGATGTTGAACAGCTCTGGAAAATTTTCTCTTCAGCCCATATAGGCGTTGAGTTGGTTCAGAAGGCCTCCATCATTGAGTGTCGTGATGTTGATGAGCCAAATTAATTTTTTCTCCGTCCACTGTGACGTTGAGTGTCTCTCCAATGTCCATACAGACGTTGGAAAATCGTGTTTGTGCCCTTCCACACATCTGCACTAAAACCTACCCTCGTTTTTTCTGCAAAATTAACCCTTTCTGGCGTAAACCTCGGCAATATAGCCCTATTGGATTTAGCACATGGCGAGTTAGCCCTCCATTTTATTATTTTATAATTATACATGTCTCTCTAGGACATTGCTGGGTTCACTTTGGTGTTTGTATTCGGGGAGCGGCCAGTAGAACGACGGACCGTGCCTAACCTGAATTTGTCTTCGGACAGTTTATGGTATTTATTTCCCCTAACCCTAACCCTTCCACACATCTGCACTAAAACCTACCCTCGTTTTTTCTGCAAAATTAACCCTTTCTGGCGTAAACCTCGGCAATATAGCCCTATTGGATTTAGCACATGGCGAGTTAGCCCTCCATTTTATTATTTTATAATTATACATGTCTCTCTAGGACATTGCTGGGTTCACTTTGGTGTTTGTATTCGGGGAGCGGCCAGTAGAACGACGGACCGTGCCTAACCTGAATTTGTCTTCGGACAGTTTATGGTATTTATTTCCCCTAACCAAGCCAGTGCCTCTGCCTCTGGACCCTGGAGACTGCATTTGAGTGTTCCTTTTGGTGTTTGTGAGTGTTTATGTATAATTATTAAATTTTAAAATTGAATACAAATTTATTGATAGTGAAAAAACGATTTATGATGCACCATACAGTGCTGAACAGTGTGTTCTTGCAGTAGTGGGAGGGGCCCAGCCCTCTGAACTATAAAGTCCAGGGGGACCACGCCCTCTACCACATTTCAGTAGAGTGAGTAAGAGACAGCAGTCATTCCAATCCGCCTGATGAGAACCTTGGGAAAGTTCGAAACGCGTCGCGAGAGTACCTGAATGACACAATACCGTAAAAATGAGTACAGCTGCCATCATTTTGAGTGGGGATGATGTTGAACAGCTCTGGAAAATTTTCTCTTCAGCCCATATAGGCGTTGAGTTGGTTCAGAAGGCCTCCATCATTGAGTGTCGTGATGTTGATGAGCCAAATTAATTTTTTCTCCGTCCACTGTGACGTTGAGTGTCTCTCCAATGTCCATACAGACGTTGGAAAATCGTGTTTGTGCCCTTCCACACATCTGCACTAAAACCTACCCTCGTTTTTTCTGCAAAATTAACCCTTTCTGGCGTAAACCTCGGCAATATAGCCCTATTGGATTTAGCACATGGCGAGTTAGCCCTCCATTTTATTATTTTATAATTATACATGTCTCTCTAGGACATTGCTGGGTTCACTTTGGTGTTTGTATTCGGGGAGCGGCCAGTAGAACGACGGACCGTGCCTAACCTGAATTTGTCTTCGGACAGTTTATGGTATTTATTTCCCCTAACTGGATGACCAGGAGAGGTCGTCCGGGGGGAGGCGTTGTCTTTTCAAAAGCCTAACCCTAACCCTAACCCTAATTAGTATATGGGTGGAGTTTCAGCTGTCTAGGTGCAAAAATAAGGGGGGTGCCCTTCTGTATCTCGGCGCCTGGTGGCGCTAGAGCGCCCAAACCAAGTGCAATCGACTCCCCGCCCCCCAATTAAAAAATTAGCATATCATGAAAAGGTTCTCTAAACGAGCTATTAACCTAATCATCTGAATCAACTAATTAACTCTAAACACCTGCAAAAGATTCCTGAGGCTTTTAAAAACTCCCAGCCTGTTTCATTACTCAAAACCGCAATCATGGGTAAGACTGCCGACCTGACTGCTGTCCAGAAGGCCATCATTGACACCCTCAAGCAAGAGGGTAAGACAGAATGAAATTTCTGAACAAATAGGCTGTTCCCAGAGTGCTGTATCAAGGCACCTCAGTGGGAAGTCTGTGGGAAGGAAAAAGTGTGGCAAAAAACGCTTCACAACGAGAAGAGGTGACCGGACCCGGAGGAAGATTGTGGAGAAGGACCGATTCCAGACCTTGGGGGACCTGCGGAAGCAATGGACTGAGTCTGGAGTAGAAACATCCAGAGCCACCGTACACAGGTGTGTGCAGGAAATGGGCTACAGGTGCCGCATTCCCCAGGTCAAGACACTTTTGAACCAGAAACAGCGGCAGAAGCACCTGACCTGGGCTACAGAGAAGCAGCACTGGACTGTTGTTCAGTGGTCCAAAGTACTTTTTTCGGATGAAAGCAAATTTTGCATGTCATTCGGAAATCAAGGTGCCAGAGTCTGGAGGAAGACTGGGGAGAAGGAAATGCCAAAATGCCAGAAGTCCAGTGTCAAGTACCCACAGTCAGTGATGGTCTGGGGTGCCATGTCAGCTGCTGGTGTTAGTCCACTGTGTTTTATCAAGGGCAGGGTCAATGCAGCTAGCTATCAGGAGATTTGGGAGCACTTCATGCTTCCATCTGATTTCATTTTTCAGCACGACCTGGCACCTGCTCAGAGTGCCAAAACCACTGGTAAATGGTTTACTGACCATGGTATTACTGTGCTCAATTGGCCTGCCAACTCTCCTGACCTGAACCCCATACAGAATCTGTGGGATATTGTGAAGATAAAGTTGAGAGACGCAAGACCCAACACTCTGGGTGAGCTTAAGGCCGCTATCGAAGCATCCTGGGCCTCCATAACACCTCAGCAGTGCCACAAGCTGATTGCCTCCATGCCACGCCGCATTGAAGCAGTCATTTCTGCAAAAGGATTCCCGACCAAGTATTGAGTGCATAACTGAACATAATTATTTGAAGGTTGACTATTTTTTGTATTAAAAACACTTCTTTTATTGGTCGGATGAAATATGCTAATTTGTTTTAGATAGGAATTTTGGGTTTTCATGAGCTGTATGCCAAAATCATCAGTATTAAAACAATAAAAGACCTGAAATATTTCAGTTGGTGTGCAATGAATCTAAAATATATGAAAGTTTAATTTTTATCATTACATTATGGAAAATAATGAACTTTATCACAATATGCTAATTTTTTGAGAAGGACCTGTATACACCGACTTTTTGACGTGTTTGTCTGTGTATACAGTACTTAAAGGTGCACGGTGTAAATTTTAGCAGCATCTAGTGGTGAGGTTGCGAATTGCAACCAACAGAAGTTGGTGGCCAAAAGTAGAAGAGGTCGTCATCTGAGACAGCAGAGAGTAGCCAATTAACCAATAAGGTTTCTTTACAAAGATAAAGAAATAATATTTATTCAATAAAACAATATTTTATTGCTAGTTATCATTGTGTCAAGTGTTTTATTCGCGGACTTTAGCTAGCTTCTTTGCTAGAACATAGTGACAAAACGCGCTCTGTAGAGCAGTTTTTCCGTTTAGGGCTACTGTAGAAACGTATAAACGAAAATAAAAGTTAATACAAAAAGAACATATGGGCACAGAAGAATAAAAAAGGGGACAGGGACAAATGGGAAGGGTCAGTTGCAAAATAGCCGAAACACAAAAAAAATAATAAAAAGTGCATAAATACAAGGAACAAAAAAGGCATAAGGGACACAAATCATGCAGACATGTTTAACAGCATATTACAGAATAATTAATAAAAAATAAAAAAATAAATAAAAAAAAAGTGTTGATGAAAACAAAAGGGTAAAAAAGGCATAATACAAAAAAGGCAAAGCGGCAAAATACAAAACATGCCCAAAAAGGTATAAAGACAGTATCTAATCCCTAACTTGGAGAACATAAATTATATATAATATAAAAAGCCCCCCCAAAAAAAATACATTCACAATCATAATCTTAAACAAAGGGTGCATTGAAGAGGGCACAAGGGCATACATATAAAATGGTGCAAATGAGCAGACTAAAATAAAGTGGCAAAAAGCCACTGTGAAACCATTGAGAAGCACTATACAACTAAAATGGATTCACAAAAAATAGAACAAGGCATACGTAAAGTTTAAAGAGGAAAAGGAACAAAGTATGGAAGTATTACAAGATTAAATAAATCCAAAGAATGCAGATGAGTACAAGAAAATTCTGACAGGCAGACTTACAAATCACATTGACAGACATTAACCAGAACAAACTTCAAGACTGAGATATATATATAAAAGATTGTTAACATTGACATTCAATTAATACATCAATAGATAACCAGCCCTAAAACTTTAACAGCCACATTGTTAAATACACCCCTGATAGTATTAGTAAAAGCATGAATTCAAGAGTATTATTATACAGAAGAGCATTTCCAAGAATAAGCGGCAAGCATACCTGCTCTCGAAACCCCTCCAAGGTTTGGTGAAGTTGGTAGAGGAAGGTGGTGTCACTTTGTTCAAATCCAGGTCTCAGTTTTACCCAGTCATCATACTCGGCTTGTCTTGGGATTGACCAAATCAGGGACTTTGGAACCATCAGACACCTGTAAAACAATGAGGGGTGAGATACAAAGTGTAGGCTAACAAGATATTAAAAGTAGACAGGTGCGCAAAAAAACCCTGAAGTGCCTGATCTGCATCCTCGCTCAGACCGCCTCCACACTCACAGGGTGATCAGAGGACCTAACCCTTCTTATGGGTTATCAATGAGTGATCACATAGGACAGTCCAGCACTTTAAACTAAAGCAAAAAGCCCAGCACTTAAACAGCAAAGTTACACCAGATCAATACACACCAATGATCCAATGCTTTTTTGCACAGTGTCCAAAACAGGGGAGTATAGACAACAAACAATGAGCAATCCAAGTATAATGCTTCATTTCTTGGGTTTGCAGTTAAAGATAGAGGGGATGACCTCAAATGGTAAGTATATCCACACACACCTACCTTTTGGTGTGTTCTAGAACGTTGGAGGTAGAGAACAGACGGGGGAACTAGAATACAGGATCTTGGAGAAATCTCAGAGGATAAATAACTCCAGTAAGTAGAACAGTGATTAATCCTCAGTCCAAGACTAGTCTTAGATCAGACAAAGTGTGTGACTGAGGTGTGTTTAAATACTGTGGTGATGAGTGTGCTGATCAGGTGCAGGTGAGGATGATGGCTGAGTAAGTGCAGGTGATGAGCAGGAGGAATTCTGGGAATTGTAGTTTTGAGTGATATGGAAACTTGTAAACTTGCCTTGCCTTGATATGGCTGGGCCATGGCTGTGTTCTAAACCGCATACTCACTGAGTAGATACTTAATTTCAAAAAGTACTTACTTAACGAGCGCTAAAAGACTAGGTACTTTATAGCCTGATCACGTTAGGTATAAATGTGATCTGGACATCTCCCATGTTGACGTTATCCCAAGCGCAACAACTTAAAAGATATAAGCGACAGGTTTAATTCATCTGTAAATATCTTGAAATTGATGAAGCTTGCTTATTTTGTGGTCTTGTTGAAGAATCAAGTGCCCATTTATTTTGTGATTGTAGTATAGCCAATAGATTTAGGGTTGATTTGTGACCCACAATTTTATCCTTAAAGATATTATTTTTAATTACAAAAACCCAAAATAGTCACCTCTTGAATATGTTAATTTCTTTATTTTATATGCAACAAAATTTCATCGACAAGCAAAAGTGGCTTAAATCTAGCGTCAGCGTCAGTTCAGGCAGGCCGCGTAGTCATGCTCAGCTATCAGCTGATACCCAGTCTATCAGCTGATCCGATTCATATGCTTTCAATTAGTTCCTTTCAATCAGGGGACCTTATTTAAAGGCATTTTCAGTCTGCCTGCTTGGCTGCTTCCACTGCACTGCTTGCAAGCATAGCTTCTTGCAATACGATGAGATTATTCATATATTTTGCTATTGTTCTGACATGCTCTGACATTTGTGCTTTTTTCAGTTATTTATAAACATGTTAATGGCAAAGGTGTAAATTCACTCTATATAGCACAAACGGGGCTACCGTAATATGTGAGCAACATGTACGTATGTACATGTTTGTATTTTTGAGAGAATATTGTTTATGCATGCATCCGTTTTCTCTCTTTTACGCAACTATCGACGATGCAATTAAATTCATTTAAAAAGCAGGTAGGGGTGGCTTGGCTCGCAAAGGCAGATATTACAGACGCCTTTAAAATTATGCCTTTACATCCATCGCAGTGGCATTTATTTGGCATTCCTCAATCTATCCAAATCAGTTAAAGATCTTAAGGACATAGTTACCTTAGATGCAGGCTGCAGATCAGATCTCAGGTTCTGTTTTTTGCTCCATAAAAATTGGAATGGCATTTCTTTTTTTCATTACGATGATCTGGAGTCTTCTGCAGCCCTTAAATTGTATACAGATGCTGCGCCTTCTGTCAGTTTTGGGGGGGTTTTAATGGTCAGTCGTTTGCTAGTAAATGGCCAAAGGAGCTGATATCTGTGCATGATAATAATATGTCCACCGCTCTGTTGGAATTATATCCTATTGTATTAGCTTGTATTTTGTGGGGCAAACAATGGTCCAGAAAACAAATTATATTTTTTTTTGCGATAATGAGGCAACTGTTAATATTATTAACAAAGGTCGCTCATCAGTTCTGTTTATCAACAGATTCGTCAGGCACCTTACTTGGGTATCGGTCTTGGATAACTTCATTTTTCGAGCTGCTCACATTCCAGGCTTAAAGAATCAAATTGCTGATTCACTTTCTCGATTTGAATTTCAGAAATTCCACCTCCTGTGTCCAGGTTCAGCATCAGCCAGCTTGGTCTGCCCTCCCTTCAGCCAATCCGTTATAGATTACACATGACCATTCAGTCTTATTTTCATAGCAGCTAAGTACATGCACAGTGGTCTAGCAACATCGACATTAAAAATGTATGACACTGCTTGGTCTCATTTTAATTCTTTTTGTGCCTTTTGTGCTATCTTCTCTGTAGATGTACTTCCTGTCAATGTTTCATATGTTAGTGCTTTTATAGTACACTGCTTTGAGTCCCGTAAAATGCAGCCATCATCCATCAAAAGTATGATCGCTGGCATCCAATTCCACCTGCGCTGCTTGGATCCATCCAACTTCAGCTTGGTCGAAAATTCATCAATTCGTCTCCTGCTTAATGGACTTAAAAAGGCAATGATCATCGTCTCCCTCTCACACTTCCACTTTTGAGAAAATTAATAACACATCTGAGAGAGGGATGCTTTGGGATTTATTCTGATATGATGTTAGAATCTGTTTTGCTTACTGCTTTCTATGGCTTTCTCAGAGGTGGCGAGTTTTCAACACGCACAGATTGCTTTAATCCGTCACATGACCTCACAATATCTGATGTTTCAGTTTTTTCTCACCACTTTGCCATATTTCTGAAGCACTCAAAAACAGATAGGAACAGGGAAGGATGTTTTGTTTATGTTTCTGAAACTAATTCTGCTTTTTGTGCTCTGTCGTCTATGTTGGCTTATCTGAGGAGTCGTCCACAAGCTCGTCCAGAGGACCCATTATTTACAACAGAGGAGGGAAAGCCTATGTCCAGAGCCTGGTTTGCATCCCGTTTCCACCTGCTTTGTGAATACTGCGGGCTTCCCCCAGAGCGTTATTCAGCTCATTCATTGCGCATAGGGGCTGCTACAACGGCAGCTTCCTCTACTCCCGTTTCTACCCTCAAAGCTATGGGAAGATGGTCTTCGGCAGCTTATGAACGGTATCTCCGGCAAGATACTCGAGCCATCCTTGAGGCTCAGAAAGCTATGAGTGATGCTTGTGATCTGTAGTTGAAATAAATATTGCTTCAGTAATTAATGGGCTTTTTTATTACAGCTTCATTAGCTCTAGCTTCATTTCTCTTGCTATTTTCACGTAGATTTATTGGCTTATTCCTATAAACTACATAAGGTTGGCTTCTTGAAACACTCATTTCGATCCTCTCCTGGCTCTTCTATTTAGCAGAAAGAGCCAGGGATGATTGCCTGGTATGTGTCAGGATACAGGCAAGGACACAGAGGTAAGTGAATCCAAACGCAACTTTATTAATTGTGACACAAGTGCAAGGGTGAGTATTCTCAGAGTGCTGGTGCAGATACGAGGTGGATCACTACGTGTGGGGCAGAGTACAGGTGAGCAGATCCTCTTCAGGTAACTTTATGTCAAGCGATGGCAGATCTTTATCCGTGTCTTTTCTATTACAGATGTCGTCGTGGGAGAGATAACTCAGCGTGAACACCTGGACTCAGGAAGATCCAGGATTCAAAGGGACAGGAATCCAGACGGGGTTTCAGGAAGCAAGGACTCGAACAGGATGTCTGGAGGCAGTGGAACAGGAATGCAGAGGTTAGTAATTCACAGGTGAGTATACTTTACTTGGCTGGAACTGGACTTCTTTAGTGGTTTAGCAGGACAACGGGAAATGGTCTGTTCCTGTTGGAGGCTTGACAGTGAGTGAGGCTGTGGTGAGTGTCTTTATGCAGGGGTTGATGAGGCTTACTGATTGTGAACAGGTGCAGGTGATTAGTATTCTGGGGAGAGTGATCGCTGTGTGGTGAAGGATGTGGTGTCTGATTGGTTCCTGACATTACCCCCCCCTCCAGGGTCCGCGCCAGCGGACCTTGGACCCCGACGTCGTGGTGGTCTACCTCTTGGCCGTGGTGCAGGTTTGTCTGGATATTGAACGTGAAACTCTCGGAGTAGATTGGGATCAAGGACGTCGTTCCGGGGCACCCAACATCTTTCCTCTGGTCCATACCCCTCCCAATCTATGAGATACTCTATCCGACCACCTCGACGTCGGGAGTCCAAAATCTCATTTATCAGATAGATGGCCTCTGGTTCAATAGGTGGTATCGGGGGGTTATCCTCAGGGACCGGTTCTGTGGCTGAGTGGGGTACAGGTGGATGGTGAGGTTTCAGGAGGGAGACGTGAAACGTGGGATGGATCCGATGTTCTGGAGGTAGGCGAAGTTGATAAGTGACTGGGTTTACTTGTCTTACGATGGGGAACGGTCCGATGTATCTGGGGTTGAGTTTGCGGCAAGGTTGGCGTAGACGGATGTCTTTAGTGGAGAGCCAGACTAACTGTCCGGGTTGGTATTCAGGGGTTTGACGGCGGTGAGCATCTGCGAAATGTCGTTGGCGATTCACTGCTTGTTGAAGATGGTGATGGGCTTGATTCCACACTCCCTCGCTCTCTTGAAACCACTTATTTACGGCTGGTACTTCGGAAGGTTCGCCGGACCATGGAAACAGTGGGGGTTGGTACCCTAGCACACACTGGAATGGAGTCAGTTGAGTGGATGACTGTCTGAGGGAGTTTTGTGCGTACTCTTCCCAAATGAGGTAACGACTCCAGATGTTTTGGTTGGAGTGGCAGAAGGTACGCAGGAATCGTCCTATATCTTGGATTTTACGTTCGGTTTGGCCATTTGTTTGTGGATGGTATCCTGATGACAAGCTTACGGTCACGTTCATGAGGGTGAAAAAGGCTCGCCAAACTCGGGAGATAAATTGGGGTCCCCTGTCAGACACGATGTCTTCTGGGAGACCGTAGTTCCGGAAGACGTGCTCCATCAGAAGCTCTGCCGTGACAAACGCCGTGGGGAGCCCTTTCAGAGGAATCAGCCTGCATGCCTTGGAGAACCGATCAATAGCTACGAGGATACAGGTGTTATCGTCGGAGGCAGGCAGGTCCGTGACAAAATCCACTCCAATGTGGGACCAAGGCCTATGTGGAACTGGAAGCGGGACGAGTTTACCCACAGGGAGATTTCGGGGAACCTTGGACATGGCACAGGGGATACAACCTTGGATGAATGTCGTGATGTCATGCTGCATATTGGGCCACCAGTACTTGAGTTGGAGAGTAGTGAGTGTTTTGGTGATTCCGGGATGACCTGTGCCTATGGAGGAGTGAGCTGAAGCAATGAGAGAGTTTCGGAAGTCCTCTGGGATGTAAATCTTCTGGGGGGGACACCCTGGGATTCGAGGTTGTTGTCGCGACAGTTCCAATAATTGCTTGTTGATCTCCCACTGGATGGGATTGACAAACAATTTCTGTGGCAAAATGGTCTCGGGTTCCTCCTTAGGGATTTCTGGGGCATGGATGCGAGAGAGGGCATCTGCTCTAGTATTCTTGGAGCCTGGACGATAGGAAATCTTAAAATGGAACCTAGTGAAGAACAATGCCCATCGTGCCTGACGTGGGTTCAGCCTTTTCGCATCTCGTAAATACTGGAGGTTCTTATGGTCTGTAAGTACCAAGAATGGATGTTTCGCCCCCTCCAACCAATGCCTCCATTCCTCCAAGGCAAGTTTCACCGCTAACAGCTCTCGGTTCCCAATGTCGTAGTTGATTTCTGCTGTGGATAGTTTCTTGGAAAAGAATGCGCAAGGTACGGTCTTGGTAGAGGAGCCCGAATATTGGGACAGAATCCCTCCTACCCCGGTTGTGGAGGCATCTACTTCCACCACAAATACCTTCTCTGGATCCGGATGGTGGAGCAAGGGTGCGGTGGTGAAAGCGGCCTTGAGGGAATTAAAGCCATGCTCAGCTTCTGGGGTCCATAGCAACACCTTGGGTTTCCCCTTTAACAGGAAGGTAAGAGGAGCTGTCAGGAAACTGTACTGGTGTATGAACCGTCGGTAGAAATTCGCAAAGCCAAGGAACCGCTGGAGCACTTTCACCGACTGTGGGGTTGGCCAGGACATGATGGCCTCCGTCTTCCGTTTGTCCATCTCCACACCTCTTTCACTGAGTTGGTATCCTAAGAATTCGACATCGGTCTGGTGAAACGTGCACTTCTCTGCCTTTAGGAAGAGGGTGAATTCCCTGAGTCGTTGGAGTACCAGGGCCACATGATGTTGATGCTCAACAGGGTTCTTGGAATAAATCAGAATGTCATCAATATACACCAATACAAATTTCCCCAGGTAGTCTCGGAGTACCTCGTCCATGAAGCTTTGGAACACGGAAGGAGCGTTGACTAACCCATACGGCATGACCAAGTACTCATAGTGCCCTGCAGGTGTGATGAAAGCGGTTTTCCACTCATATCCTTCTTTAATTCTGATCAGATTGTAGGCACTTCTTAGATCCAACTTGGTGAAGATCCTGGCTTCTCGGAGCTGCTCGAGGGCTGTTGGGATGAGAGGCAGCGGGTAACTGAACTTGACGGTGATTCGATTCAGGGCTCTGTAATCGATGCAAGGTCTTAATCCTCCATCCTTCTTGGCGACAAAAAAGAAACTAGCGGCCGCAGGAGATCTAGAGGGACGAATGTACCCCTGTTGTAATGCTTCCTCGATGTACTTCCGCATAGACTCTTGTTCAGGGATGGAGAGTGAATAAATCTTACCCTTGGGAATCAAGGCATCGGGGACCAGGTCAATGGCACAATCCCAGGGTCTATGAGGTGGCAGGTTGGAGGCAGTAACCGGGTTGAATATGTCAGAGAACGAGGAATAGCAAGAGGGAATGTTTGTAGACAGATTCTCCGTGGGGCTCTCGATGGAGGTGGAACTCACAGTGAGCATTTTCTCGGGTTCTGCAGCTGGTGGAACAGAATGTGCGCATTGCTTAAGTGGACAACGACATCCCCAACTGGTGATTTTACCGGACTGCCAATTTATGGTGGGTTGGTGACGAATTAACCACGGACGGCCGAGGAAGATGTCTGCTTGGCTATTCTTAAGAATGAGAGGTTCGAACATTTCGTGGTGAAGATTTTCAATACACAATTGGATGGGTGTGATTTGTGAAGTAACATACCCCTTGTTAATGGGCTCGCCGGTCACTGCATGAATGGAGTATGGCTTTGGGATGTCGACCTTCCTGAGGTTAAGTTTCTTGCAGAGTTGCCCTGAAATGAAGTTCCCCGCTGATCCGGAATCGACAATGGCTGCTACAGATACATGGAAAGTTCGAATTTTCAGGATTACTGGAATTGTGAGTGGTGTCGAGACGGCGTGGTGAGCCAGAACGGAGCTTACTGTCAACTGAGGTGGTCGAATGGGGCATACAAGTCGAAAATGACCCTTTCCACCACAGTACAGACATAACTTCATTTCTCTGCGACGAGAGCGTTCAGCCTGGGTGAGCCGGTGAGTATCGACTTGCATGTCTTCGGGGCGTTTTTCAAACTCACGATTCGTGAGGACATGAGGGGATGTGGCGTGAGAACTTCGAGTATCTCGATAGCAGCTCTGGGAACGTTGATTAATACGGAGAGTTTGCTGTATGAATTTTTCGAGCCCCAGGTTGTCATCGTAGATCGCCATTTGGAGACGAAGTGCTGGATTGAGACCGCCACGATAAACTGCCAGGAGAGCCTTTTCGTTCCAACCACTCACTGAAGCTAGGGTGCGGAATTCAATGGAATATTCTGAGACGGATCTCTTATCCTGTCGAAGATGCATTAGCTTGTCACTGATGGTGGAATCACTGACTGGTTGGCCGAAAACCTCCTTGAAATGGTGAATGAAATTCTGTAGTGACCTGGTAACCTCAGTCTCTTGTACCCACAGCGCTTCAGCCCATCTCAATGCTGTTCCAGATAAATGCTGAATGATAAAAGCGATTCGTGAACGGTCTGTGGGAAACAGATGAGGCTGCTGTTCAAAGGTGAGCGAACACTGCAAAAGGAAGCCATTGCAATCTTCCGCCCGACCGGAGAAGGGCGCTGGTCGGGACGTGGGGCTAGCAATGCATACCATCGTGGAAGTGAGGTTTGTGGAAGCGGGGTTTGGTTGTGGAAGCGAACTCGCCGCATCGGTTACTGGTTGCCCTGGAATGGCTGCGGTTAGCGGTTGTGTTGGATCCATAGGGGTAGTTGGTCAAGCCTTCTGTCAGGATACAGGCAAGGACACAGAGGTAAGTGAATCCAAACGCAACTTTATTAATTGTGACACAAGTGCAAGGGTGAGTATTCTCAGAGTGCTGGTGCAGATACGAGGTGGATCACTACGTGTGGGGCAGAGTACAGGTGAGCAGATCCTCTTCAGGTTACTTTATGTCAAGCGATGGCAGATCTTTATCCGTGTCTTTTCTATTACAGATGTCGTCGTGGGAGAGATAACTCAGCGTGAACACCAGGACTCAGGAAGATCCAGGATTCAAAGGGACAGGAATCCAGACGGGGTTTCAGGAAGCAAGGACTCGAACAGGATGTCTGGAGGCAGTGGAACAGGAATGCAGAGGTTAGTAATTCACAGGTGAGTATACTTTACTTGGCTGGAACTGGACTTCTTTAGTGGTTTAGCAGGACAACGGGAAATGGTCTGTTCCTGTTGGAGGCTTGACAGTGAGTGAGGCTGTGGTGAGTGTCTTTATGCAGGGGTTGATGAGGCTTACTGATTGTGAACAGGTGCAGGTGATTAGTATTCTGGGGAGAGTGATCGCTGTGTGGTGAAGGATGTGGTGTCTGATTGGTTCCTGACAGTATGGTCTGTAGGGGGAATTTGTTTGCTGCTTTCCCAGTTTTAAATGGGAGATTGTCCCCAGAAGCTGCTGCTGTTACCTGACTAGCTTTCATGGAGCTCATGAAAAGGATGGGTAATTCAGAACAGAGCCATACCGCCAAATGTAACTTTAACAATCATGCAAATAAAAAATTTGAAGAAAATAATTGTTTTTGGTATTTTTGACTCAAGTGGTCCTGACTGAAATTTCATTTGTTTTCCTCTTTTTCTTGTCGAATTTAATTCTCATTTCATTCCTCAGGCTTATATATAACAAATGTTTTGTTTTTGTTTTTAATGTATTTTGATGAATTATTCAAAGATATTTAACCTTGTCAAGGTGCTTTTTTCCCCTGTGTATATAATCACATATTATGATGTACACAAACCCATGATATTTGTTTTCCTTTTTTTTGTCATTTTGATTGTTCATTGTTAAAGATACAACCATGGTATCTTTCCCTGATCTTGTATGTAATTATAATTTCTGCAATAAAAAAATGAAATAAGCGACAGGTGTACTAACACCTCATAACACTTATACACAATAATAATAATGATAAATGCTGACCAATACTTTATTATATTACTTTTTTTTACTGAAAATGATATATTTTAGTAAAACAATCAAAATGTAATTTGTTTTGTCATATGTTATAGCTATGCATGAATACACACTAGATAAATGCAGTGAACACATCTACATTTTTAGTCAAGCAATGAATTAATGCATAAATTCAAGTGCCCAATGGTCTGTGCTGGTCGGTGACGCGCTCGGCATTACGTCATCACGTTGGAAAGGTCAAGTGGAAGTACCGCCCCATTGTTTTAAAAGTGTGGAGAAGGAGGATCGTTCAAATTTTACTGTATGTTGAATGACATATTTATGTCTTTGTGTCAGTTTATTGTTTAAAATGGTCCTTTCGTGTGCGTATCCTGGATGTTTAAAACAATGGGGCGGTACTTCCACTTGACCTTTCCAACGTGATGACGTAATGCCAAGCGCGTCGCAGACCAGCACAAGGCGAACAATTGTGGTTAAAAAGTATATCAATTTTTTTTATTTTTTTTTAAAATAACCGTTTTGCTAGATAAGACACTATTCCTCAGCTGGGATCGTGCAGAGACCTTTGAAGCACTTTAAAGCCCTTTGAAACTGCATTGATTTGGACTTCAACATGTTGGTGACCAGTAAAGTCCATTGTGTGGAGAAAAATCCTGAAATGTTTTCCTCAAAAAACTTAATTTCTTTTCCACTGAAGAAAGAAAGACATGAACATCTTGGATGGCATTGGGGTGAGTAAATTATCAGGAAATTTTCATTTTGAAGGGAACTAATCCTTTAAGTTTGTTATAATTTTAAAGAAGACCCTTGGCAAATTATTGCGGAAGTAAAACAAAATTAATAAGTAAATCCAAAAAAAAGTTATATAGGTTTAAGTTTATGAAAATTATTTATGAACATTATTTTACATAAAATATATATTTATGAAACATGTTGAACTCAAAATCTGATATAAATTCAAAGCCATAAATTTAAACAAGTTGTGTTCCAAATTTGAGGATGATATCTCAAAAAATGAGCTTTCGGTAAGATTTTGTTTTGGGCGCAGAAACAGATTTTCCCCATTGGGTGCCAGCAAAACTCCACTGGTGCACACAATAATTGGATTTTAGATTTGCAGTTGAGTTTTTCTCTCTCAATATTACAAGCACACACATACACACACATACATTTTTTATAACACACATACTAACCACACTCTGACATCCATACCAACACACCCACACAAATATCGTTGCATAATTTATCCAATTGGCTCTATAATATACCGAAGCAGAAAACAGGAATAAAGAGAGTATTTGCTTTATAAGACAAATCTGAAAAAATGGCACCATCTGATAAAAAATAGTAAAAAAAAAATAGTAAAAATTAAAATTTTGAATTTTTGCCAACAGAATGAAAGCCTATTAACAAAGATTGCATCATTTTATAGTTAAATGGCCCTGGGAAAAAAAAAAGCCACTTTAATGGGTTTCAATGGGCCATTTTTTTCCAAAAGGGAAGTTTTTTTTTGTACCTAGTGCAAAAAAGATTGTTCAAAGGAAATGGGGGTGAAATAGTAAAATTACAATAAAAATACACCTGTGCCAAAATTCATGCAGTTAGCATAAAAAAAAAAAAAAAAGTTACACATAGCTCCAAAGTGGACAAAAATACCCATGTCAAAAAACTGTCATAAAAATATTACGCTTGGGAGTAAAGACTTAAGTTTGGTCTCATTTTAAAGAGGACCCTTGGCAGATTATTGCTGAAGTTAAACAAGTGAAAAAAGTGAAACCAAAATTTTTTTATAGAGGTTTAAGTTTATACAAATTATTTATGAACATTATGATCATTATTTTATATAAAACATATATTTTATGAAACATGTTGAACTCCCAAACTGATATAAATTCAAAGCCATAAATCTAAACAAGTTGTGTTCCAAATTTGAGGATGATATCTAAAAAAAATTAGCTTTCGTAAGATTTTGTTTGGGCGCAGTAACAGATTTTCCCCATTGAGTGCCAGGAAAACTCCACTGGTGCACACAATAATTGTACATTCTCACAGCCTTCGCCGCTGGTCCCTTCCAGCGCAGAGCCTTCGCCGCTGGTCCCGTCCAGCTTAGAGCCTTGTCCAGTGCAGAGCCTTCGCCGCTGGTCCCGTCCAGCGCAGAGCCTTGTCCAGTGCAGAGCCTTCGCCGCTGGTCCCGTCCAGCGCAGAGCCTTGTCCAGCGCAGAGCCTTCGCCGCTGGTCCCGTTCAGGGCAGAGCCTTCGCCGCTGGTCCCGTCCAGCGCAGAGCCTTCGCCGCTGGTCCCGTCAAGGGCAGAGCCTTCGCCGCCGGTCCCTTCCAGCGCAGAGCCTTCGCCGCCGGTCCCGTCCAGCGCAGAGTCTTCGCCGCCGGTCCCGTCCAGCGCAGAGCCTTCGCCGCCGGTCCCGTCCAGCGCAGAGCCTTCGCCGCCGGTCCCGTCCAGCGCAGAGCCTTCGCCGCCGGTCCCGTCCAGCGCAGAGCCTTCGCCGCCGGTCCCGTCCAGCGCAGAGCCTTCGCCGCCGGTCCCGTCCAGCGCAGAGCCTTCGCCGCCGGTCCCGTCCAGCGCAGAGCCTTCGCCGCCGGTCCCGTCCAGTGCAGAGCCTTCGCCGCCGGTCCCGTCCAGCGCAGAGCCTTCGCCGCCGGTCCCGTCAAGGGCAGAGCCTTCGCCGCTGGTCCCTTCCAGCGCAGAGCCTTCGCCGCTGGTCCCGTCCAGCGCAGAGCCTTCGCCGCTGGTCCCGTCCAGCGCAGAGCCTTCGCCGCTGGTCCCGTCGAGCGCAGAGCCTTCGCCGCTGGTCCCGTCCAGCGCAGAGCCTTAGCCGCTGGTCCCGTCCAGCGCAGAGCCTTCGCCGCTGGTCCCGTCCAGCGCAGAGCCTTCGCCGCTGGTCCCGTCCAGCGCAGAGCCTTCGCCGCTGGTCCCGTCCAGCGCAGAGCCTTCGCCGCTGGTCCCGTCCAGGTCAGAGCCTTCGACGCTGGTCCCGTCCAGCGCAGAGCCTTCGCCGCTGGTCCCGTCCAGCGCAGAGCCTTCGCCGCTGGTCCCGTCCAGGGCAGAGCCTTCGACGCTGGTCCCATCCAGCGCAGAGCCTTCGCCGCGCGTCCCGTCCAGCGCAGAGCCTTCGCCGCGCAGAGCCTTCGCCGCTGGTCCCGTCCAGCGCAGAGCCTTCGCCGATGGTCCCGTCCAGCGCAGAGCCTTCGCCGCTGGTCCCGTCCAGCGCAGAGCCTTCGCCACCGCTGGTTCCGTCCAGCCCAGAGACTCCTTCACCGCTGGTTCCGTCCAGCCCAGAGACTCCTTCACCGCTGGTTCCGTCCAGCCCAGAGACTCCTTCACCGCTGGTTCCATCCAGCCCAGAGACTCCTTCACTGCTGGTTCCGTCCAGCCCAGAGACTCCTTCACCGCTGGTTCCGACCAGTCCAGAGACCTCTTCACCGCTGAGTCCGTCCTGTCCAGAGGCTGTCACTCACCTCAAGTATTTTTTTTTGGGGGGGAGGGCAGTAGGCCCTCGCCGTGGGCGCCCAAGGGCCCACGGTCACCCGAAGAATCCTCTCCATCACGGCCGCCCGAAGGGGCTTCTCCGCCACGGCCGCCCGAAGGGGCTTCTCCGCCACGGCCGCCCGAAGGGGCTTCTCCGCCACGGCCTCCCGAAGGGTCTTCACCGCCACGGCCGCCCGAAGGGTCTTCACCGCCGCCTGCACGTCCTGCTCCGCCCTGGCCGCCTGCACGTCCTGCTCCGCCCTGTGTTCACCTGTGTTTAGTTGATCATCTTCATCTGTGTCACCTGTTCCCGAATTATGTTCCTTTGTCTCCCTGTGTTATTTAAGCCCTCTGTTTCACCATATTCCTTGTCCGTTCTCGTTTGATGTATGATGTGTGTAGCGACTCCTGAGTTTTGTTTAAATAAATTCCTGTTCTCCTGTTCCTCATTGTCTTCCTCGTGATTCCTCCACCACATCCCGTAACAAACAGAAGGCTTCATAGGATAATTTTTCTTCCAGTTTGTGTTTGTTTGGCTGTTGGTGGTCTGACAAAGAGACCGATTCTACCCGCTGTGTTAGGTGTATCTTAAAACGTTTATATCGTTCGAATCACGAGTATCTCAGCTTTCCAAAAATATGTAACATGTTTACATTTTTTATTTTGAGTTTTTTCTTGCAAAAAGTTAAACCCTTGAAACAGTCAGTGACCCGCGGGCGGTACGTCGGAACACTTTAACCCTTTAAGCACCAAAGTCGCAAAATTGCGACAAGACGTCATACTTAATAAAACAGGCTGTAGATCCTAATATGGTGTAATATCTAATTTGTATTCCCTACCACTAGATGGCAGACATGTAATACTTCGATTCAAGATCAAAATGACGTCATGTTCCTATTCAAAGTGTTGGAGGAAACAGCAGAGCAAGTGAGCGATCGTGTCATTCATGCGGAAGCAGTTCAGTTCAGAGCGTCTGAGTAAATTGTGAGATTTGTGAAAGAAAATCGTCAAATGGCTACTAAAAACTTGTACCGTGAGGATGTGTTGCAAATGTTATTCGCCGATTCTGACTCTGAAGGGGAATATTTGCCTTCTGTAAATGACGATCGGCCGTCTAATGATCGCACTTCTCCCGGTACATCTTTGCCGCGCAATGATGCCGCCCGCGCCTCTCCCAGTACAACTTTGCCGCGCAATGGTGTCGCGCGGCTTCTACCGGTACATCTTTGACGCGGTGTCACGCGAGCTTCTCCCGGTACATCTTTCATGCGCAATGGTGCCGCGCGCGCTTCTCCTGGTACATCTTTGATGCGCAATGGTGCCACGCGCTTCTCCCGATACATCTTTGCCGCGCAATGGTGCCGCCGCAGCACAAACAGATAATTTTGACCATTTGCCCAACGGTGATGGGGGTGGCAGGGGTGGACGTGGTCTTAGTGTACATAGGAGAGCTATCTACTATTTCCTGAATATTACTGATGAACTGATCAAAAATTAGGCTACTTTTCATGTGTTTTACTACTAAAGTATTGTAATATAGTAATAATTTAGTACTTTCTCCTATTTTATTGTTGGTTTCCTCTTTTTCCGATCATGTGGAATGAGGATAAAAAAAGAAAGAAAAAAAAGCATGTAAATAAATTCCAAAATCAATTCAATATCTACTATTTCCTGAATATTACTGATGAACTGATAAAAAAGTAGGCTACTGTTCACATGCGTTTTACTACTATATGGTATAGTAATAATTTAGTACTTTCTCCTGTTATTGTTGGTTTCCTCTTTTCTCATTATTTGGAATGAGGATTAAAAAAAAATAAAACATGAAAATAAGTTCAAACATCAGTTCAATATCTACTATTTCCTGAATATTATGGGATTAAAGAGGGCCGCCCCTGATGGCGTCATAATATGCAAATTAGATGAGTATATTTACACCCCACATAAACTTTGTCATCCCCAAAATTTTTCTAATTTACAGTAGATCTCTATCTTTAAGCCCTTTCAAGCCACAAGCTTTTGAAATTTTGATGTCAAAATCCAGCATTTTTTCAAAAAAACCTTGGCGCCTAAAGAGTTAAATAGACTTGAAAATGATTTTGCCATTAGTGGAATTGCACTAGCATGGTTTAAATCATACTTATCTGATTGTTATCAGTTCTTAGCGGTAAATGAAGAGATGTCTTATAGGTCAAAAGTTCAGTATGGTGTACCACAAGGCTCAGTGCTAGGACCGCTGCTGTTCACTCTGTACATGCTACCCTTAGGAGATATCATTAGGAAGCATGGCATTAGTTTTCACTGTTATGCTGATGATACTCAGCTCTATATTTCTTCACGCCCTGACGAAACTTACCAATCCACAAAATTAACGGAATGCATAGTTGATATAAAAAACTGGATGACTAGTAATTTCCCACTAAATTCTGAAAAAACAGAAATTCTAATTATTGGACAAAATACTTCCTCACGTAATAACCTAGAATACTGTTTAGACCATAGAATTTAGACCACTAGAATACGTGCAAATAGACCATAGACGTCTTTCGAGCTGTTGTGATCTGTTTTGGTCGCTCTAATGATGCGTGACAGTCACACAGATCGCTGTGAACCGATCAGAGTATGTGAGCGGAGTGGAGTGGGAGCGGAGCGAGGAGTGGAGCAGTGTGATTTTGAATGGAGTCCGAGAGCGCTCCACTACCGCTCCATCACGAGTACAATTCATGCCAACGGCTCATTATAGAACTGCATTTTTAGTAAGGATTCACACGTTAAACACATTACGCTAGCATGATACAGATGGATAACTCAAATCAGAAAAAATGTGAAGGTTATGATGATGCCGATGGACATGAGTGACTGTGGGAGGTTCTCAAGCCTACTGAATAGGCTATGATCGGGCAACACGATCTCATGAAAGTGCGTATCTATAGCACGAATTTTATTTCTCGTGCCATTTATACGCTAAAAAATTGTTTTTGCGTCCAAATGAAACACACTAAACCCCTTGGTTAGGATTAGGGATGTGAAGTGCGTGCACGCCATAAAGTGTGTATCATATGCACGTGAAAACTGTATATCATAGGCTATGCAAGCAAAAACTATTTTGTAAATGGTACAAGAAATAAAATTTGTGCTATAGATACGCACTTTCATGAGATCGGGCTGGATCGGGTGAAAGCACATTTTAATCAGGTAACACTTATTCACACACGCAATCGCTTTCTCACTAATGCATTGCATTCAAACAAATGTAATCTTACTGTCGGTATTTGATTTCGAATGAGCAGAAATCTGTAAGAAATGTAGCGACCCGTAGAAAAAATAACTGATGAAAACGTAGTTATTTTCCTGTTTCCAAACAAAATGTGCTCTGCAAAAAGCAGCAATGATATTTAACTTTTAATGCTGTTAACCATGCAATAAGCATAGCATGGCATAGGAAAAGTTTGCACACTATCCAATAAACCACATTGAAACTATTCTCCTAATGTTGTTTTTTATTTTTTTTATTTAAAATGCCTATATATTATGATGAGGAGAAATTTTGTGATATTTCAAAGCATACTTAAATACTTTATTCGCAATTTCCTCGGGGAGCGAAGATGGAGCTGTGTTTCTGATATCAGTGAGCGAGGAGTGGAGCGGGAGCCGTAAATGGTGAACCCGGAGCGGAGCTGGAGCGGAGTGATTATTAAATGCTTGGAGCGCGGAGGGGAAATTGTTGCCGCTCCACTCCGCTCACATACTCTGGAACCGATCACATGTTCCGCTACAGCGCGACTAAAAACCATGAATGAACTCAGGGATCGACATAACGCCTGTCCGGGACAAGAGGAATTTTTGAAAGAGCAAGTGAAAGATAATTTTACTTGCCAACCCGACAAAGATTGTGATTTTATTACATTCTGAACCTTCAGTGTCAGGAAATTCAATGGCAGAATGATCATGAACTGGAATGTGTGGGCTTAAACATCATACTATCACAACAGATGTCTCTTACAATTGTTGCGATATATCGCCCCCCATCTTCAGATGCCAGTTTTTATGAAAGGTTTGAAAAATTATTGAAATAATCTAATCTAAATAAAGAGATAATTATTTTTGGGGATATAAACATAAATTGGGAGGATATATTATGTAGAAGAAAACTAAAAAAAATAACTGACAAATTTGATCTAGTTCAAATGATCAAAGGGCCAACGAGAATTTCTACATCTAGCAGCACTCAGATTGATTTAGTATTTTCCAACCGACCTGAGAGAATAACCAAATCATATAATATGTTGGCTGGTCTTTCTGATCACAATTTGATCCTTGTGGAGAGAAAGCTCTCTAAAAAGAGATTTGTTTATTCTGCCAGAGAACGGGAGTATGTTGGAATCCCAAAAAATTGCCAGGAAGGATTTATAAATGCTGTCCAGCAGATAGATTGGGATCGCATACTGTCGGGAACGAATTGTGAAGTGGATTGTGCGTCTTTCGTGGCAATAATTGTGTAATGCAGAGGCTGAGGCAGAGAGATCCGTGTGCAAGACTTTATTAATACAGGTAAGGAACACGGTCAGACAGTAAACAAAGGGACAATCCAAAACTCGAGGTCAGAAACAGGCAGAGGTCGGGGCTGGCAGCAAAGGTACACAGAGTCCGGGGTACAGGCAGGGATCAAGGTCCAGAGATAAACAATTAGACAGAGAGAATGCTCGGTAATGTTCGTAGGTAGAAACAAGACTTCGCACGGAGCAACGGAAGACTCAGTTCATATAAAGGGGATGATGAAGAACAGGTGACGGTGATAAGGGTGATCAGCGAAATCAGGCAGGGATGGAAGGTGATAATGACGGAGGGAGTGCTGGGAAGTGTAGTACTAGTATTCAGGCGAAAGGGATCGGGTGAAACCAGAGGGTGACGTAAGTGAGCGTCTCGTGACAAATTGAGAGAACAATTAAAGCTTTTAGTAGTACAATTAAACACAAACACAATAAAAATATACTTCCTTGGATGAACTCAGATATACTCAAACTAATGAAAGAGAGGGATTTTGCGTTGAAAAGAGCAATTAAAACTAAGTCAATTAGTGCTAAAAATATGTTTATAACATTGAGAAATAAGACGGTTAAGGCTATACGTAAGGCCAAAGCAGATTTTTTTTTTCACAATAATAGAAAACGCAAAAGGGGATTCTAAAATAATTTGGAACCAATCGAAGAAACTTGTAGGACAGGACACAAAAAAGAAAAAACTTGTAAAAATTAAGATAGATGGACAAATTATAAATAACACTAACAAAGTTGCAGATGCTTTCAATATTTTTTTTATTGAATCTGTATCAACTATTGCTCAAAGTTTTTCATCTAATAATTTAAAAATTTGCCCGATAAATAATTCAGAGCCTATTTTCAATTTAGGGTTAGTGACAGAATCGGAAGTCTTACAGACAATTAGAACATTAATAGCTTCCAGAACTAGAGACATATTTGGTTTAGATATGTGCATGCTAAAAGAACTCAGTTCCACATTATTAACACCAGTAACTAAAATCGTTAATCTCTCCTTTATTGAGGCAGTATTTCCTAGGGTGTGGAAGTCAGCTGCGGTTGTACCAGTTTTTAAAAATGGAGATCCATTGTTAGTGGATAATTATAGACCAATCAGCATCTTACCTTCTGTCATGAACAACCAGACACAGGTAGATCCAAACGCAGCGTGGGTTTATTCACAGGGTAGTCAGACAGGCAATGGTCACAAACAGCAAACACAGTATAAGAGACAAGGCGATACTCAGAGTCCAATAACCAGGCGGGAAGTCAGAGGCAGACAGCAGACGAGACGGAATCCAGGAAACAGGCGATGGGTCAGAAACACAGACTGGAACAGACTAGATAATAAAATGCTCGGAAATGTACACAACAGTGAAACAAGACTTAGCAAAGGGTAATAGTGTGAGTGGGGTTTTAATGTGTGTGGAGCTGCGTGTGGAACTAGATGCAGGTGTGAGAGTGATCAGTGGAAACAGGTGAGTGCGTAATCAGTTCAGGGTGTGTGTGTGAACAGTCCAAAGGAAGGCAGTGCAGGAGTGGAGCGCCCTCTCGTGGAACTCGAGGGCAATCCAGCCGAACATCGTCACATAACCCCCCCTTGAAGGAGCGGCTTCCAGGTGCTCCAAAGAAGATCCAGGCGGGGGACAGAGCGAAGACGATCCTGGGGGAGGGATGGAGGGCCAGGCCCGTGCAGGGGAACGGGACAAGGACATAGCCACGGCGGGCCTGGGCCACAGAGCGTGGGCGACCAGGGCGGAGCAGGACGTGATGGCGGCCAGGGCGGAGCAGGGTGGACCGAAGACTACGGCGGAGCAGGAAGAGTCGGTGGCCAGGGCGGAGCACACTTGGCAGGGAACCAGGGCGGAGCACACTTGGCAGAGAACCAGGGCGGAGCACACTTGGCAGGGGACCAGGGCGTATGAAGCTTAGAACCGGACGAGACCAGCGGCATAGGAAGCTCGGGACTCGACGGGACCAGCGGCATGGGAAGCTCTGGTGGAGATAGCAGAACCAAGGTCCAGGTTGGCGCCGCCTCCATGGACCCCTCAGGGTACCTACTGCCCCCCCCAAAAAAATACTTGGGGAAATCCACGTGAGGAACCTCCGGGCTGTAAACGCGTTCAAGAGAAGCCTCCCGGAGCTTAAAGGGCACAGGCAGGGCGAGGCGCAGAGGCGGGGCCGGCAGGGCGAGGCGCAGAGGCGGGGCCGGCGGGGAGAGGCGCAGAGGCGGGGCGAGGCGCAGAGGCGGGGCCGGCGGGGCGAGGCGCAGAGGCGGGGCCGGCAGGGCGAGGCGCCTGGGTACGCTCACCGGAGCCTTGCGAGTCGAGCGAGTCCTCCTCCTGCGACGGCGCGCTGTTGGAACTGGTAACTCTGGATCCAGGGGAACAGGCTCGTTTCGCTTAACTGGACCTGACTCCATAGATTCAGCCAAACTTGACTCACTTTCCTCGCTAAATTCACTTGACTCAGGATTCGGTTCACTTGACTCAGGATTCGGTTCACTTGACTCAGGATTCGGTTCACTTGACTCAGGATTCGGTTCACACTTGACTCAGGATTCGGTTCACTTGACTCAGGATTCGGTTCACTTGACTCAGGATTCGGTTCACTTGACTCAGGATTCGGTTCACTTGACTCAGGATTCGGTTCACTTGACTCAGGATTCGGTTCACTTGACTCAGGATTCGGTTCACTTGACTCAGGATTTGGTTCACTTGACTCAGGATTCGGTTCACTTGACTCAGGATTCGGTTCACTTGACTCAGGATTCGGTTCACTTGACTCAGGATTCGGTTCACTTGACTCACTTGACTCGGCTGGCACGGGCTCGGCTGGGCAGACGTGAAACTCGAGTTCGTCGTGGCTGACATGGAGCGCAGGTTCGGCAGGGCTGGACAGGACCAGCGGTGAAGGCACTGGGCTGGACGGAACCAGCGGCGCAAGCTCCTCCTCTAACTCACCCACAGTGAGAGCCGAACCACTCAATACAAGAGCCGTGTTAATATACCGCCTTAAGGTGCTGTGAGGCTCTGGGTTGGGCATCAATGAGCGAAGCGGTTCAGACAACCCTCCGCGGAACAGGTTCGTTAGGAAAACGTTGTTCATACACGTATGATGAGAAAGTTCATAAAACTCCGCCACATACCACTCGAGAGAACGATCCTCCTGACGAAGTCGCATTATCTCAGCCCCCGTATCCGTGCTCGGAATCGCTGTGTGAGCTCGTCGTGATGTCTCGCTGTTGAATTTTACCGGGAGAGTTTGGCGTGACATCGGGATAGGTTCTGGGCAAACAACTGTGGAGGTGGGTTGAGTCTGCGATGGTCCCGGTGTGGAAACATGGAGAACGCGAACCATCTTGGCCAACCTCTCCAACGACATGGTGAGTTGATGCAGTTGATCCCGGTGTACGGTGCTCCGGTCCGCATTAGTTGACTGAGAGGCATACCAGGCTGACATGCTGCTGGATCTGGTGAAGGCTAAGTCTTCTGTCATGAACAACCAGACACAGGTAGATCCAAACGCAGCGTGGGTTTATTCACAGGGTAGTCAGACAGGCAATGGTCACAAACAGCAAACACAGTATAAGAGACAAGGCGATACTCAGAGTCCAATAACCAGGCGGGAAGTCAGAGGCAGACAGCAGACGAGACGGAATCCAGGAAACAGGCGATGGGTCAGAAACACAGACTGGAACAGACTAGGTAATAAAACGCTCGGAAATGTACACAACAGTGAAACAAGACTTAGCAAAGGGTAATAGTGTGAGTGGGGTTTTAATGTGTGTGGAGCTGCGTGTGGAACTAGATGCAGGTTTGAGAGTGATCAGTGGAAACAGGTGAGTGCGTAATCAGTTCAGGGTGTGTGTGTGTGTGTGAACAGTCCAAAGGAAGGCAGTGCAGGAGTGGAGCGCCCTCTCGTGGAACTCGAGGGCAATCCAGCCGAACATCGTCACACCTACAGTATCAAAAGTTGCAGAGAAATTTAATTTCCCAACAAATAATAACACATCTAAATACTTCTACATTTTCCCTTCACTCTATGCAATTTGGTTTTAGAACTCAATATTCCGCGGAAACTGCAAATTGTTTTTTCATGGAAAATATTAAACATCTAATGGATAAAGGTGGTGTGGTTGGAGCTGTGTTTCTCGATTTAAAAAAGGCCTTTGATACTGTGAACCATAAAATATTATTAAGCAAATTAAATAAATTCAATTTTTCGTCAAATGCAGTAAAATGGATAGAATCATATCTATCGAATCGCCCAGTTAGTCAGGATCAGTGGCGGATCTAGAAAATTTTACATGGGGGGGCAAAGGGGTGGCAAGAGGTCTTGGCAGGGTGGCAGGGGTAGACGGTGGGAATCCCTATGTGAATTGCTTTAACAAAACAAACACAAAAACACAGTAGTTATTGTTTAATCATGCCCTTACACACTACAAAGGTTTTTAATTCACAACAGGAATAAGCCCAGTGCAGTGTTCAAACAAAAAACAAAACTATGCATCTTTTAAAAAGTAAAAGTATAAAAAGCTAAATGAAAATATAAAAAAAAGTACAATAATTGTGTCCAAGGAATTTTAGCCTTAATGGTTAGGCTCCAGCTACTTTCTTCAACTACTCTTGCCTGCAAAAGTCAATATGTGAAAACCTCTGGATTTGCTTAGCTAATCAAATGATCGATCTCCTAACTGGCACTGTATTGTGTGTTGTAACGTAACGGCGACCATCAGTAAACATTATGGATACAAACAATTTATATTTTTTATTAAGCTGTTCTTGTCTTTACTCAAATCAAAATTAGGCTAATCAAAGTGAAGAGTGCTCTTAAAATCACGAGGGAGTGTTTTGACCGCTGATTTTGGCTAACGTAATAGACTCGCTGTTTTTGCTGATGCTGAATCGTCTTTAGCATGTATACATTCATTACAAATGTAACTTTAAGTTAAACGTGTGTCTAACTACACCTGGGGAAACTCACTTCACCTTCAGAGGCTCTGGGGCAGCTCAGTCTCTCCAGTTGGGTTGCAGGGCCACCGCACCGCAGCAGACTCGCTGTGTGTGTGTGTGTGTGTGTGTGTGAGCCAGACTGAGCGAACGGCGCTCTACGTTTGAATCAGGGACGTACTAAGTATTTGAGGGGGAGGGGGAAGGGGCTTTAATAAAAATTAAATTGTTCACTTTTGGTAAATGTATCGTTTAGTTCACTGTTTTGAGAAGCTTGCATATTGTTTTTACAGGTACAGTTTTTGGATCATCAAAGGATCCGCCCCTGGTCAGGATTAGTGACTGCCATTCACCACCCCTTGTCATGTCTACGGGAGTTCCTCAGGGTTCTATTTTGGGACCACTGTTATTTTCACTTTATATAAACCCTCTACCGTCATGCTGTCCAGACGTCTGTATTCAAATGTATGCTGACGATACAGTTATTTATACCCATGGTAAAAACAGGAAACAAGTTGCTGAAAAGCTTACGCTGTCAATGGTTCAAGTTTCTGAATGGTTAAATCAATCTTTTTTAAAACTTAATGTAAATAAAACAGTTTCAATGTACTTTTCGAAATCAAACACTACAAATAATCAACAAGATATTTATGTGTTAGGGGAAAAAATAAAAGTTGTGTCAGAATTTAAATATCTAGGCATCATAATAGACTCTAAACTAACCTTTAAATCACAGATAAAACTGGTTTGTAATCGAGTTAAATTTAATATTGCAAATTTCCGTTTTATAAGATCACACCTATCAACTGAGGCCGCCAAAAATGTTCATGTACAGTATGGTTTTGCCCCACATCACTTATTGTCATACAACATGGTCACAAGCAAAGAAAATTATGTTAAAACCATTAGAGTCACTTTACAAGCAAACAATCAAAATTTTAGATAAAAAAAACATTTAGATCTCACCATTGTGCCATATTACAAAAGCATAAACTTTTAAGTTGGGAAAATGTTATCAAGTATTCTAACTTATGTCTGTTATATAAAATAATTTATGGTCTGTCATCCCCCTCACTCAATAAGTTTGTAAACATCAGGAACTCCTCACAGCGAGTTACACGAGGGTCTGCCCGAGGGGACTGTGTTGTTCCTTTGCGGAAAACTGCATTCCGCCAGCATGCTTTTTTAGTCTCAGCAGCACAAAATTGGAACTCTGTTCCTCAGAATATTAGAGAACTCACTACATACACCTTGTTTAAAAAGCATCTAAAAAATTGGTTCATAATACACCAGTCATGTCAACACTAAGTATATATAATTTCCCTCTACCCAATCGTGCTGTCATCTGTGTCCCTGTTGGGTAACAGTGTTCAACATTATTATATTTAATTTTAACCTAATGTTGAAAATATAGTGAAGTTGTACACTGTATTAATCTAAAGGATTTAACGAGTCATATTGTATTATTGTTTTTATATTTCCTATTTTCCTTGTAATGTTTTAAAGCTGTTTTTCTTTTTAAGGTAGACAATATTAAGATCTGTCCAGGGACAACGGATGAAAAATAGCCTTTTGGCTAATTCTGGTGCATTTGCAGTAATGCTAATTAATGTACACTGTCCCTGTGAAATAAAATAATAAAAAAAAAATAATAATAAATAAAAAAACATTCAATGTAAACAGCGATTGATAATGGGTAGTGTATTTATGGTAACAACGTCGCCTTGTTTTTGTTCTATTTCACCGCCGAAAATATTTCCAAAGGGAAGCAACAGCAGCGCGTGTTTAGTTACTGAATGATTCAGCGTTTTGAACAAATCTTTTGTATGAATGACTCAATGATTCACTAATTAAAACGGTGACTTGCCGCCACCTATTGGCAGTTTAGTTTAATGTTTAAGTGTTGCATTTTATTCATTTGAATATTCAAACATTTATTTAAAACATCAATCTCATAACATTATTTATTGCAGTTGTAATTTTGCAGTGCAAATTATTTAATTTGATGGGTAACAGCCCTATAGTGTCTTATTATTATAACTGAATTTATCAAATGTATGAATTTGACATGAAAGATGATGCATACATTTAATAGGGTAATAAAAATTCTCTTTATAAAAATAAATGATACTCTGGGGTAAATATCACAAATATGAAGATTTAAGTATGTAAAATATGAAAATATTGCTTCAGAATAAATATATTTACACCACCAACAAATCCCCCCCTACCGTACATGATACAATTTGCTATTTACTGTACCTTCATACCTATACATGACAAATGCTCTCTCTCGGTCAGAAGGCAGGTCTGATTATTAAAGGTTTAATAGACAGGAGAATCACTGTATTTAGAAAAAAGATTACGTGGATGTTTGAACTGTACCCCGTCCATGTTTATCAGAAATGGTTACACATATCTCAGAACTGGAAGAAGTTGTGTGTCTAATTGTAGCTGAATCCAGAATAAAATATCATGGAGTCATTCTCCAAGTTCTGTGTGAAATATTGTGTAACAAACAGCAGTTCAGACTGTTCAGCCAAACACCTTAACCAAATGAACACACATAATGCATTTACAACTTATTTTTATTGTTCAGATTCATTCCGCTTTTAAAAATGCTGATTATGAACATCACTGTTCACATTATGTGTTTGCATTGCTCTGAAATCTGTCTCTACACACACACACACACACACACACACACACGTTAGTGTTCCTGAAGAACTCCAGGGAATTGTCGGGTTTTGTCAACTCTTCTAAGTAGCGCTTCAGTTACTCCAGAAAGTACACTAACTGAACTGAGAACAGTCCGTTTCAGACATGCTGAGAACTCACTGCTCAGGCTTTCATAAAAATATAACAAAAATATATATAGCAAACCATTTCTAAAGTAAGTATATTTGTCAATGTTTGATCTGGGTCATTTAACAGTGGTCTAGTGGCAGTTCTTGATTCACCAGTGTATCTGTTAATTTAATCAAATCCAGTTTGCAAAGATGCCGTTCTCTAAGATAAGTCAGGCACGTTCCAATGGTTATTGCTTGTTGGGGCAAGCAGTGGCGGTCTTAATATAGAGGCATAGGTAGGCGGCTACTTGGGGCCCCCTAACAGCGGTCATAGTAGGGGGGCCCCCAACCACCCTAAGAAAAAGAAAAAGCACCTTATCATCATGAACGCTTCAAAAGCATGGTAAATTGTATTCATATTCTTAAGAAATACGTTAAAACGTTGAAGTAGTAGTTAAAATGTCCAGTTCATGGTTATGTGTCCCTACACATACACCCCTTCGTTTCACAATGAAATGGACTAGTCCGTAACGGTGCGGGGCGCAAAAGATGAACACACAGTGACAGGAGGACTGGGAAGTACACAAACAGAGATGAAGCAAGACAAGTCTAAACGTGAAAATTAAATAAAGTTACCCAAGCGGCTTAAATAAAAGAAAAAAGCGAAAAGACCCAGATAAGTATTTTGGCAACGCTGCCAAATATGAAAAACTTTTTTACTGCTACTGTGAGAAGAAGTCAACAAGTAGGACTCTCTCTGTGTCAGAAGCGTGTGATGTGGAGAACAATCTCTCTTTTCCCCATACATACCTTCGCCTTGGGCCCCCAATTTGCTAAATCCGCCACTGGGCCATCACTATTATTATTGCTCATAATTATAGTGTTGGTGATTAGAACAAACCCAATCTACTGCATAAGTTGACCTGAAATATTTGAGGATTGACTGAAATCATGTTTTGTTGATGAAAGATGTCCTGTTCCTATAAGCCTAATTCACAGAAACAGAAGCATTATATAGTCTGCTGCTAATAAAAATAAGACCATTTAGACATTAGTTTAGGAATAATTGCTTCTATTAGATAAATAATTTGTTCATTATTCATTCATTATTAGAGAAGTTTATGTGACAGCGCTGCCATTTGATGACATGTTTAGTGCTCATGCGTATAAATTTATGAGGAAATGAAGCCAGTGTGGGGGCGGGGGGCCATGGACAGACAAAAAGCAAGAAGCAAAAACTTCCTGTTTTCTCTTGGGGGCAAAGAAAGGTAATCTTAGTTACGAGAAAAGTGCAAAACACACAGTGACAGTGATAATATCCTACAGGTATGGCTGCTCTTAGACACGACGTTTAGTGGAAAAACACCCTGAACTCTGATGGAAATTACTAAAATACATACTGCTTTCAAAAAATGCAATAGTTACTTTTTTATTAATTATAATAAAAATTACAATAAACAATTATGTCACCAAATAAATAAAAACTCCATTGGCAAGCAACTTTGACATGAATTTTGACGAAAAAAATCAGTGATTGTTTTTGTTGCATTGTTTTGTTTTTTTTCTAAAAAAAAAGAATAAACAGAAACTTGTCTGACATGAACAGTAGAAGCTGTAAAAGCTGACTATTATTTAGTATAAAAAATTTTGAAGAAAAAAAAGAATAATAATCATAATCAACAAAGAATAAAGGAAAAATAAAAACAAATAAAAAGAATAGAAAGGACTGGCCATTGCTCAAACAACTGTAAACACTGTCAAGGTTTTCACAGACTAGGTTTAATCTAGTCCCAGACTAAAATGCATGTTTGAGCTGTTTTAACTAAAAGCATATCTTAAAGATGTCAGTGCCATTGTTTTGTCTCTAGATTGTAATGTTTTTTTGTAGGGCACGTTTATAAAATCGACTTAAATGCCCTAATTGAACTAAGACCTAATCCTGGCTTAATCTAAGCCCTGTCTGTGAAACCGAGCCCAAATGTGCAGCTGCACTAGTTCAACATGCTGTATTTACCGCCTCTGAGCCGGAGGCATGTGGTAACGCACGTATTTCCAGAACCTTCTGTTTGCGCGATCACTGGCGTTCTGCCTCCACCTGAGGATGCCTTTGTTGCGACGGATGAAGCGCAGAGACTCGGGCAGTGAAGCTTCTTCAACACCGTCCTCCACCTGCACCAGGAGGACCTTCAGACCCTGCTTTACCAGAGCGTCATACAGACCCACTCGCTGCTCGTACGCCGCACACATGTGGGCAGAGGGCGATTCTTCCAGTCGCACAGCATCGTCTAATATCAGGGACTTCTTGGTGGTATCGGTTTGAGACTGTGATGTAAGAACAATGATCAGCCTTCGACTTCGGCTCATTCTGTCAGCAATGACTTCATGCACCGCTGAAAAAGAGACTTGATTAGTGTCAAATTGATTAGTGACACTTGATTAGTGTTTTTTAGCAGGATTGCACTACAATATACACTCAAAAATATTTAGGTCTAAATTTAAGATTTGTGTATTTTATTTGCATTTAAAATTTTCATCCATTTGGATTAAAAATATAAAAAATAAAATAAATAAACTTAACGAAATTCATATTTGTCAGTGATACATAATAAAACGGGTCAGAATTATGACAAAAAAATCATGGCATAGTTTATGATTAACTATTTGCTTCTATTTAATTTATTTAAAGGGTAAGTTCACCCAAAAATGTAAATTCTGTCAGTATTTACTCTCCCTCTCTGTTAAATGCCGTCCTTTTTTTCTGCCTAGAGAACTAACAGTAGTGATAATTACGGCTGTGTACATTCCTCCCGATGCTAACGTTAGCACTGCTCTCTCGCTGCTGTCAAATAACATAAACAAACAACAGAAGTCTCATCCTGACGGGGTACACATTATTGCGGGTGATTTTAATCAGGCAAATTTAAAGACCTTTTTGCCTAAATTTTACCAGTATGTAAAATGTTCGACTAGAGGGGGAAATACCTTAGATCAAGTTTACACAAACATAAAACATGCATACAAGACCACACAACTTCCGCATTTAGGCCACTCCGACCACCTCTCTTTGCTCCTCACCCCTGTTTATAAACCTCTTATATGAAGAACAACCCCACTGATAAAGATGATCACTATCTGGCCAGAAGATGCACTTCCTAAGCTAATGGACTGTTTCACATGCACTGATTGGAGTGTTTTTGAACATCACAACCTGGCAGTATGGGCTGTACTATCATACATCAAGTACTGCACGGAGAATGTCACAGTGGTCAAACGCATCCGGGTATTCCCGAATCAGAAGCCCTGGATGACCAGCCAAGTCAAATCATTACTCAAAAATCGCAATATTGCCTTGAGGTCAGGAAATCAAGCATTATACAGCACTGCCAGAGCTGACCTGAAGAGAGGGATCAGGGTAGACAAAGCTGACTACAGGAGGAAAATAGAAAGCCATCTTTCTAATAACAACCCTCGGCAGGTATGGCAGGGTATTCAGCAGATCACCAACTTCAAGGGACAGACTAACACAGCTGTGGACTCAAGCATCGCACTGATGGAAGAACTGAATACCTTTTTTGCACGCTTTGAGATCCCACTCCAACAGTCTGCAGTCATACCACCTCAGCCCCAACCAGCTTTCAGTTTTCAACCTTTGACTGTGCAGATTCAGGATGTGAAAGAGGTGCTCAGCAGGGTGAACCCCAGGAAAGCAGCAGGACCGGACGGAGTACTTGGGAAAGTGCTCAAGGCCTGTGCTGACAAGCTCTCAAAGGTGTTCACCAGCATCTTCAACCTTTCCCTGGCACAGGCTACTATCCCAGCCTGCCTAAAGTCGACTACTATCATCCCTGTACCCAAAAATTCAAACATAACCAGCCTCAATGACTACCGCCCAGTGGCACTTACACCAATCATCACCAAATGCTTGGAACGGTTAGTCTTGGGTCACATCAAAGATTGCCTCCCTCCCTCGTCTGACCCTTATCAATTCGCCTACAAGGCAAATAGGGCAACTGAGGACGCTATTGCCATCACTCTACACAAGGCGCTGAGCCAGCTGGAGCATAGAGAGAGCTATGTCAGGATGCTCTTTGTTGATTATAGCTCAGCCTTCAACACTATCGTCCCCGACATCCTGATCAGCAAACCGTCTGATCTGGGATTCCACCCACTCACCTGTTCATGGATTAAAGATTTTCTCACAAACAGACCACAGTCAGTAAAACTTGGAGACAACCGCTCCTCTACTTGTTTATTGAGCACGGGTTCCCCACAAGGTTGTGTGTTGAGTCCGCTGCTCTACATCCTTTACACTGCCGATTGCAGACCCATCCACAACAGTAATACCATACTGAAGTTTGCAGATGACACAACGGTCGTGGGGTTGATCTCGGAGGGTGACGAGTCAGCCTACAAGGACGAGGTTTTGGAATTGTCCAAGTGGTGCCTGGAAAACAACCTGACTATAAACACCACAAAAACCAAAGAAATTATCCTGGACTTCAGGAAGCACCGGGCAGACCTGAGACCTCTTTTCCTCAATGGAGACTGCGTGGAGAGGGTCCACGCTTTCACCTTTTTGGGCACTATAATCTCCGCCGATCTCTCCTGGAAAATAAACACCATTACTGTCTTTAAAAAAGCACAGCAACGTCTGCACTTCCTGAGAGTCCCCAGGAGGAACAACGTTGGAAAGGAGCTGCTGGTGACTTTTTACCACTTCACCGTCGAGAGCATTCTAACGTACTGCATTACGGTATGGTTTTCTCACTGCACAGAGGCAGAACGGAAGAAGCTCCAGAGAGTGATAAATACCGCACAGAGAATCATCGGCTGCACCCTTCCCTCCCAAAAGGACATCTACTCATCCCGCTGCCTCAATAGAGCAAAGGCCATCACTAAAGACTATTTCCATCCAGCCTACCCCCTGTTTGAGCTGTTGCCCTCTGGCAGGCGCTACAGGTCAATCAGGACCAGAACAAATAGACTCAGGAATAGCTTCTTTCCACAAGCCATCACCATACTGAACACACATGGTCACTAACTGTTTCCCACCCGTACACACATACATGCGCATAAACACACACACACACACACTATGGTCCATGTGGAAAATGTTTACATTTCAGTGTGCAAAATGTTCTATTTTTGTCTTGTGTGTTATTATCTTTATTTTTTATTTTATTTTTATGAAGTACATTCTTGCTTTGCCTTTTAAAGATATATTTATGTGTACTAGATGAATTGCTGCTGAATTTTCGTTGTTCATTTCTTGGGCAATGACAATAAAAAACTTTCTTCTTCTACTCATGTTGTTCAACCCCGTAAGACCTTCGTTCATCTTCGGAACACAAATTAAGATATTTTTGATTAAATCTGAGAGCTGGATCACTCCTCCATAGGCTTCTAAGGGATTGACACTTGTTCCCCGAAAAGTTATTAAAGACATCGTTAAAATAGTCCAAGTGACTACAGTGGCTCACTCTTAAGTTTATCAAGCGACGAGAATATTTTTTGTGCGCAAAAACAAAACAAAAATAATGACTTTATTTCAACTATTCATGTCCTTCTCTGTGGGCTCGAGTGAGTTCACTAGTGTAACAGCGCAGCGCTTCTGTGTTGTACGTCACACGCATCACACACATGACCAGCGTCGGCCAATAGTAAGTCTGCGTGTGACGTAGCTCTACGCTATCACACTACATTAACTGACTCGAGGCCCACAGAGAAGGAAATGAATAATTGAAATAAAGTCGTTATTTTAGTTTGTTTTTGCGCACAAAAAGTATTCTCGTCGCTTGATAAACTTAAGATTGAGCCACTGTAGTCAATTGGATTATTTTAACGATGTCTTTAATAACTTTTTGGGGCCGGCAAGTGTCAATCCATGAAGAAGCCTATGGAGGAGTGATCCAGCTCTCAGATTTAATAAAAAATATCTTAATTTGTGTTCCGAAGATGAACGAAGGTCTTACGGGGTTGAACAACATGAGGGAGAGTAAATACTGACAGAATTTACATTTTTGGGTGAACTATTTCTTTAAATTATCATATTTTCCATTTAGTGAAAACGGTGTGAAAAAATACATTCATAATTTGAACAGGATGTTATTGTATTTAACTTCTTACATTAAACAATTTGAATGACTAATTTGATTAAATGATTGAGGGAGTCATGGGGGGAGAAATCAAGTTATTTCAGAGCAAATACATAAATAGACATTTATACTGTCTAAAGGCTGAAAATGGTTGAGATGCATATTTTTAGCTATAGACCGGATTGTTGTGTTCAGGTGACAAGATGTTTACCTTCCCCAGGAAGTTCATCACGACCACTGATGAACAGTTTATAACCATAAAGATCTTCAAGCATCTCAGGAAGGAAATGCAGGGCAAAGGTCATTGCGGAAGATGAGATGAGTTGGTCACCATGGAGATAACTCACATACGCATCATACGACTTTCCATCTTAAATGAAGCACAAGAATAATCAATACACAATAAAATGACAATATAATTATAATTTGATGATAAATAATGATGAACAAGCTGTGCTTTGCAGTTTTTGTCACTGATTTGTCAGCTTAGAAGAACTAGATATTGCGACAGAAACTTTTAACTCTCTTTTCCAGCACTTTAGACACAGTTGCTCCGTTGCGCTTAAAGAAGATTAAAGAAAATAGTCCAACGCCGTGGTACAACGAGCACACACACACACACACACACAGACACACACACACAAACACACACACAGACACACACTCAGGCCCTAAAGAGAACAGCCAGAAAAATGGAGCGCAACTGGAAGAAAACAAAACTAGAGGTATTTCGCATTTCATGGAAGGAGAGCACGATTGAATACAGAGAGGCCTTACAAACTGCTAGATCTGCTTATTTTTCAACCCTATTAGAAGAAAATAAACAAAACCCTAGGTAATTTTTACAATTACAAATGCGGAACAATTAGTTTGTGCACGCTTAATAAATAAACTACAGCTGGTCCAAAACGCAGCCGCTAGAGTTCTTACCAGAACCAGGAAGTATGACCATATTAGCCCGGTTCTGTCAACACTGCATTGGCTCCCTATTAAACATTGTATAAATTTTAAAATATTGTAATATTTATCACTTACAAAGCACTAAATGGTTTAGCTCCGCCGTACTTGAGCGAGCTCTTAACCCATTATAGTCCTTCACGTTTATTGCGATCTCAAAATTCTGGCCAGTTGATAATACCTAGAATATCTAAATCGACTGCTGGCGGTAGATCCTTTTCCTATTTAGCACCAAAACTTTGGAACAATCTTCCTAACATGGTCCGGGAAGCAGACACAGTCTGTCAGTTCAAATCTAGACTAAAAACACATCTCTTTAACCTGGCAAACATATATAACATTATACATTCCTAGTATTCAAATCAGTTAAATGATTATTAGGCTGCATAAATTAGGTCAGCTGGAACAGGGAACCCTTCCTATAACACCCGATGTACTCGCTACATCATAAGAAGAATGGCATCTACACTAATGTTAGTGTTTCTGCTTATTCCGAGGATCACTGTAGTCAGCCGGATCAGGGCCGTATCCAGATCAGATGGTGGACCTGTGCCTGGACACGACCACAGCGCATCCCTGAAGTGTCAGCAGAGCTTGTGTCAACTAGACTCTCCCTGTGAAGGCCTCATCGACACGACAGCCATCGACACTAATGATCCCTCAACAAACTCGTCTCCATACCGGCGTGACTCCGATCTTCAAAAAGATGAACTGGATAATATTCTGATTGTTCCAATCCAATCTGACTTCTGACCTATAATACCTTAATCTCCCTGAATCATAATCGTACACTGTTCTTTCATTGGCAAGAGGAGAACTGCCCCCCGACTGAGCTTGGGTTTTTTCTCCATTCTGTCACTGATGGAGTTTTGGCTCCTTCCCACTGTCGCCTTTTTCACTTTGTTGCCGTTGGCTTTTAGCTTGCTTAGTTGGGGATATTAAATTGAACATTTATTTTAATATTCAACAATATTATTTATCTGCCTGCATTGACACCATTATATGAGAACTGAGCTGGACGATGACATCACGGTTTTCTCCAGAGCGGCTATATATATATATATATATATATATATATATATTAGTGCTGGGCAACGATTAAATTTTTTAATCGCGATTAATCGCATGGTTTTCTTGCGATTAATCGTGATTAATCGCATTGTTATGCGCAAAATTTAATAATGACTTCTAAAGTAGTGTATTGCGCACTTTTGATTTAAATGTACTGCTATATACACAAAAGTGCAATAACTTTAAACAAATAAGGTGCTTTTATACCAGCAGTATTCCCTTTACACAGTAATCTCAAATCTCAACTTAAACATTAATGTAATCAAATCAAATATTTAAACAAAGCTATTTGCCATTGCCAGGGCATTACCTTTTATCTAGTTTGTTAAAACGAGTCCAGTTTTCTTGTTTTTTTTTTCTGAACAGGTATCAACAGGTATCTTTTATCAGGGATCAGCAGAAACAGTCTATGTAGTAGTCAGAGGTCATGATCACTACTATATAAGTCGACCAACGTTACTTATAGTAGCTTAGGTTTGGTCATGACATGGTTTCCCACGTAAGATTACATTAAACAGAGTAAAAAAAACAATTTATACTTTATACTCACGCTGTTGCTGTGTAGCGCGCGTACACTTCGGCGTACCCTGACGTGCACCTCTCCAAAAATGTAACGTCAATTCTACACGTACCGCAAGCGCTGTGATTGCTACAACCGCTCCCCGGGTTTCACATGCTCCCTCTGCATGTGTAATTGCGCGTCAACGCGGACAACGACGCAGAGATATAAATGAAAACCAACGCGTAGTCTATAGCGTATTGTCTTCGGCGTAAGTCCGACGCAGAAGTATAAATCAGCCAAGAGTGAGGTGAAGTGGTCGAGCACAAGGTGCAGCGACAAGCGGGTGCGTTCCTGTGAAACTGTTGCGGTCATGCTCGCTTCAAGCACGCGCCCGCGCCCGCTCGTTGCCGAAGTTGAATTGTCTATAACTTTTTATAAAGGACGCGCAGCACAAATCATTAGAAGAGAGACTGATCCTCGGCTCGCTGTTAGTGAGTTTCCAGAATCTAAATAGTTATTATTTATAGGTTTTATAGGTACTATCCATAGAGCGCCTGTCATTCACTCGCGGAGCGCAACCCTTTAACTGTTCACCAGAGAGAACCTGCCTCTCTCCACTGCTTGTTTGGGTGGGTTATTTGCTGGCTGACCAACATCCCACCCCTCCTGTGATCATGGTTTGACTGTAGGCCTATGTGTATTCAGAGCCAGTGAGCAACGGACTTTCAAAATAATAATAATAAAAAAAAACTGCGTTAACGTGCGATAAAAAAATTGTCGGCATTAATTAATAAATGCGTTAATGCGATAATAACGCGTTAACTTGCCCAGCCCTAATATATATATATATATATATATATATATATAAATTAACTAAATTAATAACTTTTTTACAACAAAAATGAAACATCACTGAACTTACTTAAGCTGGACTGTGACGCTAATTTCTACTGGAAACAAACTTTGTTACATTATTTTCCTGTTATCTCTGTAAAGCTGCTTTGAAACACTCTGTATTGTAAAAAGCACTATATAAATAAAGGTGACTTGACTTAACTTAAATTTAGGCTGATAAAAAATGCTGTATTACAGTAATGAGATTCTTACGAGAATATAACAAGAACAGGAGTTAAAATAAAAAAGCATTCAAATGCATTATGATAATGAGAATTTTAAAATGTGCTTAATTGTCATGAAAATAATGTTTTTTCAACAAAAAACTATGCAAAATATAATTTCTATTTTTTTCAGTTGATTTTGATGTTGCTGTGAAATTCACCCACTTGTATTTCATAATAAATATTTCATGCCATTTATGATCGAATCAGTTTGATTTTTAAAGGAAACCATAGATATGTAATTGAAAGCATCTCTACAGAAAACAGTCAATAAAAATCCGAGGTAAAGATGTACCGCTGCATACGGCAGAAGACGAGCAGACATCCCTGTAAACCAGAACCAGATCGACTCTGAAGAGGAACGCCACAGCGGCCAGTAACGTGACCAGAGCCACCAGACCGAGGCCGATCCAATAATGACGCTCCATCTGACAAGCTGAGAGAAAAAGAGAAGGAGCAAGTTGGAAAAGGGGACATAATCAAAAGTATTGTCCAATGTAACCTAGAGCTGACCTGGGATAAGCCGGACTATTCCAGAATCTGAACCTGCCGGGTGTTGAACGATACATTCGAGATCAGTGTTCAGATATTCAGCTGTGACTTCTGAAATGTATAAAACAGAAAGTTTGAACAGCTGCTCGCTCTCCTTCATGCTGGAAAAACAAGACATGCAGAAACAAAATGGTTAGTCACATCATAAACAAAACCCTCTCTCATTACATAAAGAGCAAACGTATCTTTTTTCCTTACGTGGTGCTCTCGTAGCTCAGATTGAGAGAGTCAGAGTCACTCGTCCAGAGTATGTCAGTTTCATCCATGTCGTTCTTCCCAACAAGAGCTTTGCAGCTCAGGTTCAAACTTTCACCTGCGATCACATGAATATTATTGCGCTTTTCATAATGTTTCGGTTTCATGACTTTTCTTTATATTGCAATTCAATAAACATGTCTTCATGTCATTCTAATTCAAATTCAATTTAATATGTTGTGTTTTTTTTACAAATTCAATTCAAATTCACACTCATGAATGGAAAGAGATAATTCCTAAATGCTAATATTTTTGAATACGTTTTTTTGCAGATCACAAAATCACATAAATGGCCTCGAGTTAAAACAGTAGGCTACAAGTACTAACTCGAATTGACATGTACAGCAACAGAAGAGTTCAGCGTGTTTCATCGCCGTCACTCACCTAGTGTTACGGGTTTTGTCTCATGCTTTGGGTAGATGATTTTAGGCTTCGTCACCACTGTCACACAGAGAAACATTCATCACATCATCTATCAGTCTCTACATCAGCGCTATACTGCCCTCTACTGTGTGTGGATGTCATTAGGGCACGCACTTCTTATTTCAGGTTTTTCATTTTTTTACTAGGCCTATATCAAGTTAAAGGATTTTGAAACTATGCAGGATTTTTTTTAAAAAAAAGTAAAAGGACAGACTCATACAAAAATAATGCCCCTCAATCATCACTAGAAGTGCCTGTAGTTTATTACTTTCTTCTTGAATTGCTAGGGACGTTTCTGCCCTACTGGTGCGTTCATGTCCTCCTGGGAAGTTCGTACGTACGAGGTGGGAAGTCGTGTTTACGACGTGAGGTGCGTTCAAGTCAGTTTGGTCGGAGCAAGATGGCGGTGTACCTTCTTTTAATTAATTACACAAAATACAGCAAGGTTTGTTAACTCTGCTTATAGAAAATGAAGAACAAAAATTGCACATCAGGTATGTTTTTCTTTTTATGTTTTTAATAAACTTATGAAGCCAATGTAAATTGTAAACTGCATTTTTTGTTGTAATTCATTAACTTGCTGCTTATAACAAGATTAATGATGATCATGATAATTAACAGTTTCTAGGACGTGTAAACATTGAAATTCAATTAAAATTTACCGTCAACTTCAGAAGTTGCATCCTTTGATTCCGCCATGTTTCACTGACACGCCCCCAACTCGTACAGATGGGGGCTTAAAGAAAATCCCGAGCTCCCCACTGGTATTTACGACACTGTGGTGGCGTTCAAGTGCATTCAACTCGTAATTACGATCTATACGAGATGACTTGAACGCACCATACGGCCAGTGTGTGTGTCACTTCAGCCAATCACGGTGCAGCATAAGTGCTCAGGGCTCGAGCACCCACGGAAAAATACCAGATATTTTCAATTGATTTTAACCAATAAAAAAATCTGTTGCAGCTTTCAAACACGATTGTCTTCCCCTTTTATATTTATTTGAGGCTGTTTCTATGGCGTTATTTTAATGACAAAGGTCGAGAGCGCATACAAGTTATGCACGAGCACAAATCGCTCAACATTTTCTTCACTCTGGCACTAAACTGGACGCGCATTTTCAAATCTCGTGGCTCTTCTGCTCTCGGTCAGATATTATGTGCGCACGCTCAAACTCAAACTCTCTACTTGCTCTTTCTCTAGAATGCTCTTCTCTCCTGGATTTAGAGTTAAGTGCTTATTGTAAATAGGTACAGTTGTGGTCCGAATTAATGGCACCCCTGGTAAATATGATAAAAAAAAGGCTGTAAAAAAGAAATCTGCATTGTTAATCCATTTGATCTTTCATTCAAAAAATGAGCAAAAATCTAACCTTTCATTGAAGTGAAAGAATTGAATGTGGGGGGGAAATCACATTATGAAATAAATGCTTTTCTCCAAAACACGCTGGCCATAATTATTGGCTCCCTGTTATTAAATACTTTTTGCAACCTCCTTTTGCCAAGATAACAGCTCTGAGTTTTCTTCTGTAATGCCTGATGAGTTTGGATAACACCTGACCAGAGATCAGAGACCATTCCTCCAGACAGAAGCTCTCCAGATCTGCAGATTCACAAGTTCATGTTGGCGCTTCTTCTCTTCTGTTCACCCCACTCATCTTCTATAGGGTTCAGTTTAGGGGACTGGGACAGTCATGGCAGAAGCTTCATTTTGTGTTCAGTTACACATTTTTGTGTTTATTTTGATGTTTGTTTTGGATTTTTGTCCTGATGGAAGATCCATCCACGCCTCATTATAAGATTTCTAGCAGAGGCAGTCAGGTTTAGATGTTTTATCTGTTGGTATTTGCTAGAATCCATGATACCATGTATCTGAACAAGATGTCCAGGACCTCCAGCAAAAAAATAGGCCCAGCAGTATATTTACCAGGGCACCATACAGACTTTATCAAAGAATTTGATGACTTTCTCTCAGAGTTAGTACTGGCTGCAGATAAAGTCCTAATTGTTGGTTATTTTAATATACATGTAAATAATGGAAAAGATGCATTGGGATTGGCGTTTAAAGACATTCTTAACTCTATTGGAGTTAGACAACACGTGTCAGGACCTACTCATTGTCGTAATCATACTCTAGATCAAATATTATCACATGGAATCAATGTTGATGCCGTTGAAATTCTGCAGCAGAGCGACGACATCTCAGATCATTATCTAGTCTCGTGTAAACTTCATTTAGCCAAGGCTGCAAAGCCTACTCCGTGTTACAAATATGTTAAACCTATCACTTCTGCCACTAAAGATTGCTTTATTAATAATCTTCCTGATCAGTTTCATCATCTCAGCATCCCAGATAGCTTAGAAGAACTCGATATTGCAACAGAAACTTTTAACTCTCTCTTTTCCAGCACTTTAGACAGTTTCTTCTTTGCGCTTAACCCTCTGGGGTCTGAGGTGTTTTCGGGCCCTGGAGGTGTTCTGACATGCTCTGACATTTGTGCTTATTTCTATTACTTGTGACATTTTCATGGCTTAAGTCTGTTAAGTCCGGTGTCTGTTCCTGTGCCTGAGCCGGTGTCTGTTCCTGTGCCTGAGCCGGTGTCTGTTCCTGTGCCTGAGCTGGTGTCTGTTCCTGTTCCAACGCCATGACCCGATGGGTCGTCTGCTTCGCCCAGGCCGCCCGATGATCTGTCTGCTTCGCCCTGGCCGCCCGATGGACTTTCTGTTTCGCCCTGGCCGCCCGATGAACTGTCTGCTTCGCCCTGACCGCCTGATGGACTCTCTGTTTCGCCCTGGCCGCCGGCTAAGCCGTCACCCCTTGTTCTTATTCCCCTCCATGGACCTGGCCCCCCATCCCTCCCCCTGATCCTCCACCATTCCACCTCCCTCCTGGACTCTTTTTTGTTTTGAAGTTGTGTCGTGGAGCGTCTGGTAGCCGCTCCGTAGAGGGGGGGTTATGTCACAGTGTCTGGTGTGTGTTTCCCTGGGTGTCCACTAGAGGTCTCTTCCCCATATTGTCACCCACTCATCATGAACTGCAATTCCCATAATCCTTTGTCTGCACTCATCATCTGATCATTGCACACAGCTGTTTCCCATCACTCTGTTAGTTCTGTGTGTATGAATACCCTGTCTGTTTCTGTGTGCTTTGTGGATTCCTTGTTTTCTGTCGTGTTGCACTTCCCTGTTCCACTTTGTTTTGTTTCTTGTTTATTGGACTGTTTGTATGGATTTTGACCCTGGCCTGGCTGACTACGAATACGGATTACCCTATAATAAAGCTGCACTTGGATCTTACCTTCTCTCGTGTGCATTCCGTGACAGAGCACCAAAATGGCTGGCAGCGGCACTGATCATATACATAACTATGATTTCAGTGGTGTATAAAGACCTTACATAATGAACCGTTATGTTTTTATTACCTTAGAATGATCCATTCTATCTACACACACCGCGGGTCCCGTTACATCGGCATGTTTCTACACTGGCCCTAAACGGACAAATGCGTTTTATCACTATTGTCAAGTTGTGATTAATTTCTTGTGCAATTCCCCACTTGAAAAGGACAGTCCCTCCACATGAAGATCTTAACTGGATTTCACTCAATAAACAGCCATGGGATCAGTTGTTTGTCTTTTATTAACCTTTCTTTGGTGGGCAGTAAACTGGTGAAAAATCTCAAAAGAGAGATAAGTACAAGTTATTATCTGAGTTGACAGCCAAATTAAATAAACAAATGTATTCACATTTAACTCAGATAAACACATCACTGTCATTATAAGTTACAAGGTTTCCAATTTTAAGCAAATGTTATCAAAAAAATACCCACCATTTTAAATCAAATGATCAGAATTAGAATCTTTAGCCAAATTCACATTTTAGCCAAATGCAATACAAAATATTTTTTTTTAGTAGCAAAAAATTCGATTTACTTTCTAATCATTAGTTTTAAGCCGTATATTTCTAGTAAGGAATTATTATAAAGTATGATTGTAGCCACACAACTAGATATGTTATACCAAACAAATCAGTTGGTATTTTAATTTTCAAAATGTATATATATTTTTTTCCTTTAACCAAGTATCTTTTCTTTCTTTACCTTCAATTGTTTGATAAAACCAAACAACTTGAAGTCACAAATACCACTGCAAAAAGTCCTATCAAAGTCAACAAAAGTTGAGAGTCTGTGTTTTTCCAGAGCAACATTAGCACTGCACTGCTTAAGTCAATCTAGCCAAAACATGGCCAATATGGCGCTTAACGGCTGTCCTTCACAGTTTTGTGGAGGGCTTGGTCTTGCACAATCACTTTGATGACAAAGATGAAGTTTCCTTGGTCTTGTGGTGCTATAAATGCTCCTTCCACTGCGATCTAAAGACAACAACAGAGCCAGGCACTGATTGCCTGGAAGATTTGTTCCACCTGGTTCACCACTGATTGAAGGGGAAGAGGAGCTCACAGGCAGTTTGTCAGCACAACTATGTTGTTCTTTGTGCAAAGAAGCTAGCTAAAGTCAGCGAATAAAACACTGACACAATGATGAATAAATAACAATAATATTCGCAATGACATATCGTTTTACTGAATAATTAAGTAAACCAAATTTTTTAATTTATCTTTGTAAAAAAACCTCATTGCTTAACTGGCTACTCTCTGCTGTCTCAGACGACGACATCACTTCCTGTCGGCCACCATCAATTCTGTTGGGTCTATTCGCAACCTCACCACTAGATGCCACTAAAAATTACACACTGCACCTTTAATAGAGGGAATGCATTAACGTCACTTTCCCGCCGGAACACGCCCCCTCAGCCGGACTGAGTGGCAGAAGAGCAGCAGCGTGACTGGATTTAATAGGGGAAACTGCGAAAACGCAAGTAAAACAAACGATTATCAGTTTAAACTAAAGATTGGACTCAATATAGTGTTCCTTACAACTTACTAAAGATCCAGTGATCCATGGATATTGACATGCAGCCAGGAATCGTGTTTCCTGACATTTAAATGTGCCTGATTTTGACACTGGGGAAATACATACAGCAAATTTGCCTGTGAACGCTTTATATAAATACAATATGGGCAGGTCTAAATCCAGGTGATCACTTATATCAATCTTATATATATATCATCATATCGTCTAGACTTAAAACTTGTATAGTTTTTTGTCAGTGTTTATTTAAAAATGTCAGATTATACAGAATATACAGTGGTAAATATTTGATTGATGAGTTGTCACTGCAATATATAACAATACAATATATAGAGAATGATTTTACCACTAAATTCAGCATATTGACACAAAAATGAAAACTGCAAATCCACCTTTCGCTGCCTGGAGTCCAGTTGTTTCTATGAATTGCAGCGATCTATTTGCTTCTCTGTTCTGTAGCTTTAGGTAGTCTGTAAAAATATACCTCATATTTCTTGTCAAATCTAGTTGTACAGTCAGTCTCAAAGCTCTTTCCCGTTTTAGACGCGTTTTGTGTGTTTTTCCGCAGCATTCACGCTGAAAACCAATGCTGCCGCTCAGTCTTTTTACCACTTGTGGGCGTAACCGCAGTCACTCCGGCCAATGCTGACGTCACATGCATACCCTCTATATTCAACAATATTATTGATCTCCTGCATTGACACCATCATATGAAAACTGAATTGAGCTGGACGGTGACATCACTGTTTTCTCCAGAGCGGCTATAAATGAACTAAATTAATAACTTTTTTACAACAGAAATGAACCATCACTGAACTTACTTCAGTGTCTTGTCTTCAGTGTCTCAGTGGCCTGTCTTGTCTTCAACGAGCCCAAAAGGGCCCACGTCACTCCTCTGTTCATCTCTCTGCACTGGCTACCACTCACGGATTGCATCAAGTTCAAGGCTTTGAAACTTGCTTACAGAGCGACCACAGGCTCAGCTCCCTCCTACTTTCACTCGCTCCTACGAGTCTATATCCCTACCAGAAGCCTACGATCAGTCAATGAGCGATGGCTTGTGGTACCATCTCAGAGAGCCACAAAATCACTCTCCAGAATGTGGTGAGCAGGACGAGGACGTGAGAGAACGGCGCGAGGCCGATGGCGTGATTGTTAATGAATGACACCTGTGAGACGCACCGGTCTCGCATCTCTCACGGAGGAGTGGAAGCATAAAGGAGGAGCGATGACTGCTGACTACACAAAACACAAATAAAACACAACATAAACGCAGGCCTGTCCTCTCTCGATCTTCACAGTCGTCGTTCCTCCTTTATGCTTCCACTCCTCCGTGAGAGATGCGAGACCGGTGCGTCTCACAGGTGTCATTCATTATCACTCACGCCACCGGCCTCGCGCCGTTCTCTCACGTCCCTCGGCCCTCGGCTTCGTCCTGCTTGCCACAGAACATTCTCATTCACGGTTCCATGCTGGTGGAATGACGTCCCCACCCTCGTCCGGAATGCAGAATCCCTGACAACATTCAAAAGACAACTGAAAACTCATCTCTTCCGTGAGCACTTAACCATAAAAAAACGTTCCTTATCCTGTAATCCTCCCTTGTCTGGCTTATGCTACTCTGAGAAATGTCTGAACTTTGTATTTTGAGCACTTCTTGTGTTGTTTTGCCTCTTCCGCTTGCTTTAGTCCTCAATTGTAAGTTGCTTTGGACAAAAGCGTCTGCTAAATGAGTAAATGTAAATATACTTAAGATGGACCATGACGCTATTTTCTTCTAGATCTCAGTAATGGTCTGCGGAGGAATATCCTTGCCAATAGTTCCCTTACTGCTGTTAGTACCGGGATACAATCCTCAGAGCCATTGTCAGACCTTATGCTGGTGCAGTGGGTTCCTCCTGGAGCATGATAATGCCCAGCCTCATGTGGATAGAGTGTGTAGGCAGTTTTTAGATGATGAAGGCATTGATGCCATTGACTGGCCCTCACATTCCCCAGACCTAAATGCAACTGAGAATCTCTGGGACATTATGTATCGGAGCATCCGAAGCCACCAAGAGTGTCCAGGAGCTCACTGCCCAGACAGCAACAGTGTCGGCCCATATTCGGCCCACATCTGGTACGTGTTGAATCCACATGTGCCGGATGTGGGCCGGATCTGTGGGCCGGCCCACACTATGTTGCTGTCTGGGTGATGCCCTAATCCAGGATTGGAAGGAGATCACATAGGACACCATCTCATCAGGACGTCTCATGCCCAGATGATGTCGTGAGCGGATACAGGCTTGTGGCAAGTCACCACTGACTTACATTATCAGTTGCTGTGATGAACTTCATGCAAGTTGGATTAGCCTGTAACTTCCGTTTTTTACATTGATTTTGAATTCAGCCCTCAGTGTAATGATGACTGTTGTCACAAAATTTTGTTCTTAACAAATTATAGAATGTATAAATATTTTCAAATTTAATATTTCATTCATTGAGATCAAATGTGTGATTTAAGTGTTCCCATTTTTTTGAGCAGTGTATTTTGAGTGCTGTAATTTTACTTTAAAACATGATAATTTAAATTGAATTGAATTGTCATTTACCAAAATCTGAAGACCGGCTGTAGATTTCTGTAGTCTGGGCAGCAGAGTAGTTCAGCCGTTCAAAAGTAAAGTTCACAAAGCAAGTAAAGAGTCCAACCATCTTATCTGATCTGTTCACCGGGATTATCCGTTTGTTTTCCACATTGAGTGGATGGCAGTTCTACGGAGAGAGAACAGAGAGATTACAATGAGCATGTACACACACGCACAGGCAACGTATACAAGTGAATCCTTTAAATCAGAAGACCATGTACTGTACGTATGCAACTACAGAACCCACAATGCTCAACATATTGATGACTAAAGCATTGTTTTGCCAAACTTGTTTGACATTTGCTATTTTTGATGTAAGTAATATTAACCACCAGATGTATTAAAGTCAAATGATTTTTAACAGGTCTTTTTGAGCAATGCACACTTCAGTTCTGTTTATGCTACACAAATTTAGTGTAAATGTAGTCACCACTTCTGTAAATAACTAAACTCAGAGTTTTAAAAACAGAACAAGAACGAGATGTGGGCGGAGTCAAAAATAAATTGCATGTTGCGGCATGTCCGGTCCGGAAACTGTGTTACAACCGTATTACGCTGTAGTGTGAATATGTGTGTCACTTATGGTTCTTGCAGGCACCCCTTACCTTTCGCCAGCTCACTTGAGCTCCAGGGTCTAAATCAAAGACAAGAGGAAGGTAACATTCGAGTTCCACTGTGCTCTTTACATCGTCTTTTCTGTTCTTACGGGGGCATGTTTCATTCTGAACGGAGACCTCAAATATAATTTCCTGGGTTTCATTGCCATTTCTGCCATATAGAACACAAGAAGAACAACCGTTGGGATGAAAGAACGGCCGATATGGAATTCTGAACACAAAACATACAGTGCTAATACAAAGGTGTTTTTATTTTATGTTCGCATCTTTACACTCTACACCTTGATTTGTATTTGATAATTCTCAGTTCTCAATATTTGGTTAAGCATTAGAACCACCAGGAACATTGTATACATAAAACCACCAGAGGGTAAACTTTACCCATACACATGACTACTGTCTTCACAAAGTAAAGTCTAGAGTCATGAAATTATTATTTTTAGTCTTCAACTATGTTTTTGTCCTGTTGTTTTATGTTCAAGGCTATTTTAATCAGGCTAATCACTTTTCTTAATGGTGAATATAGGCTAACCCAGCCTGCAATGACAACGAGAATTACAAAATAAATACATATTTGGATGGTGTAATATTATAATAAAATGTCATTAATAACATATTAAAATTATTTAAATGACTAAAATACCCTACATAGACAATAATGAACTATAATAATTCACCGCACTGCATAGGATGTATAATCCAACGACAAATTCAAGCGCACAGTCTAACCCTAACCCTTCACCTGATTAATTTGTTTAGTTCATTTATAATTTGAATAAAAGAGAACAACACCAATAAAATTGGCTTAATTATTAAAAAATATATTCATTACATCATAGATCGGAAATATTTTTTTTTCAGGAAACGGTCAGACTTGAATAAATAGCAACAGTAGCGATTAGGGCTGCACGATTAATCGCAATTTTCATGTAATCCCACTTAAACCAATTTTGGCTTATCGCGATATTGAAATGGCAAAGGCTGTGATTATTAGTTATGAGCAGCTCGTCAGTGATTATTAGTTATGAGCAGTTCGTCAGTGATTATTAGTTATGAGCAGCTCGTCAGTGATTATTAGTTATGAGCAGCTCGTCAGTGATTATTAGTTATGATTATTAGTTATGAGCAGCTCATCAGTGATTATTAGTTATGCGCAGCTCGTCAGTGATTGTTAGTTATGATTATTAGTTATGAGCAGCTCGTCAGTGATTATTAGTTATGAGCAGCTCGTCAGTGATTATTAGTTATGAGCAGCTCGTCAGTGATTATTAGTTATGATTATTAGTTATGAGCAGCTCATCAGTGATTATTAGTTATGATTATTAGTTATGAGCAGCTCATCAGTGATTATTAGTTATGCGCAGCTCGTCAGTGATTGTTAGTTATGAGCAGCTCGTCAGTGATTATTAGTTATGCGCAGCTCGTCAGTGATTATTAGTTATGAGCAGCTCGTCAGTGATTATTAGTTATGATTATTAGTTATGAGCAGCTCATCAGTGATTATTAGTTATGAGCAGCTTGTCAGTGATTATTAGTTATGCGCAGCTCGTAAGTGATTATTAGTTATGAGCAGCTCGTCAGTGATTATTAGTCAGTGATTATTAGTTATGCGCAGCTCGTCAGTGATTATTAGTTATGAGCAGCTCGTCAGTGATTATTAGTTATGCGCAGCTCGTCAGTGATTGTTAGTCAGTGATCATTAGTTATGAGCAGCTCGTCAGTGATGATTAGTTATGCGCAGCTCGTCAGTGATTATTAGTTATGATTATTAGTTATGAGCAGCTCATCAGTGATTATTAGTTATGCGCAGCTCGTCAGTGATTATTAGTTATGAGCAGCTCGTCAGTGATTATTAGTTATGCGCAGCTCGTCAGTGATTATTAGTTATGAGCAGCTCGTCAGTGATTATTAGTTATGCGCAGCTCGTCAGTGATTATTAGTTATGAGCAGCTCGTCAGTGATTATTAGTTATGAGCAGCTCGTCAGTGATTATTAGTTATGCGCAGCTCGTCAGTGATTGTTAGTCAGTGATTATTAGTTATGAGCAGCTCGTCAGTGATTATTAGTTATGCGCAGCTCGTCATTGATTATTAGTCAGTGATTATTAGTTATGCGCAGCTCGTCAGTGATGATTAGTTATGCGCAGCTCGTCAGTGATTATTAGTTATGATTATTAGTTATGAGCAGCTCGTCAGTGATTATTAGTTATGAGCAGCTCGTCAGTGATTATTAGTTATGCGCAGCTCGTCAGTGATTATTAGTCAGTGATTATTAGTTATGCGCAGCTCGTCAGTGATTATTAGTTATGAGCAGCTCGTCAGTGATTATTAGTTATGAGCAGCTCGTCAGTGATTATTAGTTATGCGCAGCTCGTCAGTGATTATTAGTTATGAGCAGCTCGTCAGTGATTATTAGTTATGAGCAGCTCGTCAGTGATTATTAGTTATGCGCAGCTCGTCAGTGATTGTTAGTCAGTGATTATTAGTTATGAGCAGCTCGTCAGTGATTATTAGTTATGAGCAGCTCGTCAGTGATGATTAGTTATGAGCAGCTCGTCAGTGATTATTAGTTATGCGCAGCTCGTCAGTGATTATTAGTTATGAGCAGCTCGTCAGTGATTATTAGTTATGCGCAGCTCGTCAGTGATTATTAGTTATGAGCAGCTCGTCAGTGATTATTAGTCAGTGATTATTAGTTATGCGCAGCTCGTCAGTGATTATTAGTTATGAGCAGCTCGTCAGTGATTATTAGTTATGAGCAGCTCGTCAGTGATTGTTAGTCAGTGATCATTAGTTATGCGCAGCTCGTCAGTGATGATTAGTTATGAGTAGCTCGTCAGTGATGATTAGTTATGAGCAGCTCGTCAGTGATGATTAGTTATGAGCAGCTCGTCAGTGATGATTAGTTATGCGCAGCTCGTCAGTGATTATTAGTTATGCGCAGCTCGTCAGTGATGATTAGTTATGAGCAGCTCGTCAGTGATGATTAGTTATGAGCAGCTCGTCAGTGATTATTAGTTATGCGCAGCTCGTCAGTGATTATTAGTTATGCGCAGCACGTCCGTTATTATTAGTTATGCGCAGCTCGTCAGTGATTATTAGTTATGATTATTAGTTATGCGCAGCTCGTCAGTGATGATTAGTTATGCGCAGCTCGTCAGTGATGATTAGTTATGCGCAGCTCGTCAGTGATTATTAGTTATGAGCAGCTCGTCAGTGATTATTAGTTATGAGCAGCTCGTCAGTGATTATTAGTTATGAGCAGCTCGTCAGTGATGATTAGTTATGCGCAGCTCGTCAGTGATGATTAGTTATGAGCAGCTCGTCAGTGATTATTAGTTATGAGCAGCTCGTCAGTGATGATTAGTTATGAGCAGCTCGTCAGTGATTATTAGTTATGAGCAGCTCGTCAGTGATTATTAGTTATGAGCAGCTCGTCAGTGATGATTAGTTATGCGCAGCTCGTCAGTGATGATTAGTTATGAGCAGCTCGTCAGTGATGATTAGTTATGAGTAGCTCGTCAGTGATGATTAGTTATGAGCAGCTCGTCAGTGATGATTAGTTATGAGCAGCTCGTCAGTGATTATTAGTTATGAGCAGCTCGTCAGTGATGATTAGTTATGCGCAGCTCGTCAGTGATGATTAGTTATGAGTAGCTCGTCAGTGATGATTAGTTATGAGCAGCTCGTCAGTGATTATTAGTTATGAGCAGCTCGTCAGTGATTATTAGTCAGTGATTATTAGTTATGAGCAGCTCGTCAGTGATTATTAGTCAGTGATTATTAGTTATGAGCAGCTCGTCAGTGATGATTAGTTATGAGCAGATCGTCAGTGATTATTAGTTATGAGCAGCTCGTCAGTGATTATTAGTTATGAGCAGCTCGTCAGTGATGATTAGTTATGCGCAGCTCGTCAGTGATTATTAGTTATGAGCAGCTCGTCAGTGATTATTAGTCAGTGATTATTAGTTATGAGCAGCTCGTCAGTGATTATTAGTCAGTGATTATTAGTTATGAGCAGCTCGTCAGTGATGATTAGTTATGAGCAGATCGTCAGTGATGATTAGTTATGAGCAGCTCGTCAGTGATGATTAGTTATGAGCAGCTCGTCAGTGATGATTAGTTATGCGCAGCTCGTCAGTGATGATTAGTTATGAGCAGCTCGTCAGTGATGATTAGTTATGAGCAGCTCGTCAGTGATGATTAGTTATGAGCAGCTCGTCAGTGATGATTAGTTATGAGTAGCTCGTCAGTGATGATTAGTTATGAGCAGCTCGTCAGTGATGATTAGTTATGAGCAGCTCGTCAGTGATTATTAGTTATGAGCAGCTCGTCAGTGATGATTAGTTATGCGCAGCTCGTCAGTGATTATTAGTTATGAGCAGCTCGTCAGTGATTATTAGTCAGTGATTATTAGTTATGAGCAGCTCGTCAGTGATTATTAGTCAGTGATTATTAGTTATGAGCAGCTCGTCAGTGATGATTAGTTATGAGCAGCTCGTCAGTGATGATTAGTTATGAGCAGCTCGTCAGTGATGATTAGTTATGCGCAGCTCGTCAGTGATGATTAGTTATGAGCAGCTCGTCAGTGATGATTAGTTATGAGCAGCTCGTCAGTGATGATTAGTTATGCGCAGCTCGTCAGTTATTATTAGTTATGCGCAGCTCGTCAGTGATTATTAGTTATGATTATTAGTTATGCGCAGCTCGTCAGTGATGATTAGTTATGCGCAGCTCGTCAGTGATGATTAGTTATGCGCAGCTCGTCAGTGATTATTAGTTATGAGCAGCTCGTCAGTGATGATTAGTTATGCGCGGCTCGTCAGTGATGATTAGTTATGAGCAGCTCGTCAGTGATTATTAGTTATGCGCAGCTCGTCAGTGATTATTAGTTATGAGCAGCTCGTCAGTGATGATTAGTTATGCGCGGCTCGTCAGTGATGATTAGTTATGAGCAGCTCGTCAGTGATTATTAGTTATGAGCAGCTCGTCAGTGATGATTAGTTATGAGCAGCTCGTCAGTGATTATTAGTTATGAGCAGCTCGTCAGTGATGATTAGTTATGCGCAGCTCGTCAGTGATTATTAGTTATGAGCAGCTCGTCAGTGATGATTAGTTATGAGCAGCTCGTCAGTGATTATTAGTTATGAGCGGCTCGTCAGTGATGATTAGTTATGCGCGGCTCGTCAGTGATGATTAGTTATGCGCAGCTCGTCAGTGATGATTAGTTATGAGCAGCTCGTCAGTGATTATTAGTTATGCGCAGCTCGTCAGTGATGATTAGTTATGCGCGGCTCGTCAGTGATGATTAGTTATGAGCAGCTCGTCAGTGATTATTAGTTATGAGCAGCTCGTCAGTGATTATTAGTTATGCGCAGCTCGTCAGTGATGATTAGTTATGAGCAGCTCGTCAGTGATGATTAGTTATGCGCAGCTCGTCAGTGATTATTAGTTATGAGCAGCTCGTCAGTGATTATTAGTTATGAGCAGCTCGTCAGTGATTATTAGTTATGAGCAGCTCGTCAGTGATAATTAGTTATGCGCAGCTCGTCAGTGATGATTAGTTATAAGTAGCTCGTCAGTGATTATTAGTCAGTGATTATTAGTTATGCGCAGCTCGTCAGTGATGATTAGTTATGAGCAGCTCGTCAGTGATGATTAGTTATAAGTAGCTCGTCAGTGATGATTAGTTATGAGCAGCTCGTCAGTGATGATTAGTTATGAGCAGCTCGTCAGTGATGATTAGTTATGCGCAGCTCGTCAGTGATTATTAGTTATGAGCAGCTCGTCAGTGATGATTAGTTATGAGCAGCTCGTCAGTGATGATTAGTTATGAGCAGCTCGTCAGTGATGATTAGTTATGAGCAGCTTGTCAGTGATGATTAGTTATGAGCAGCTCGTCAGTGATGATTAGTTATGAGGAGCTCGTCAGTGATGATCGTCTGTAAGCACTGGGAGTTTGAGTCGATTATAACGAGCATTTGAAAAAGCAACACATGTCAAACATCTTTCCAGACATGAGAAGCATTTATGAACCTTTTGTCCAACAAAAGACAACATTTAATAACATGATTTTCCTCCAGACTCACTTCATCAGGACAGCTGAGCTCCTCCTCCTATGATGATGTGCTTCTGACACAGAATACGGCAGTCGTGTGTTTATTACTCATGTTTCATCAAAGCGTTTCAATCTTCTGTTTATTCAGAGACAGAGAGTGTGATGCTCATAGGGATATGTGTGTGTGTGTGTGTGTGTGTTTGAGAGATGCCCTCTGGTGCTCAAAGGGATATGTGGTGTGTGTGTGTGTGTTTGTGTGTGTTTGTGTGTGTGTGTGTGTGTGTGTGTGTGTGTGTTAGTGCTGGGCGGTATACCGGTTCATACCGAAAACCGGTGTATATTTTTGTTATGATATTATTTTTTAATATACCGCCATACCGATGTATTTAATTACACAACGTTCGGAACGAACGTTACGCTGCGCCGCACGACACTATTTCAGACGGACCCTTTACAATGTTGCACTTCTAAGCAGCGACTGCGAGGCGAGGGTTAACAGCAGTTTTCTTTTACTGTCTATGGGTAAACATCAGTGCTCTGGTGTTACGTTACAGGGAAGATGGATGCTGCAGAACTATGGCGTTATTTTCCTGTCAAATGTCGAGAGCGCATTATTGTAGTGCGAAAGTACATTAATATAATGCGCGAGCGCGAATCTCTCTGCTCGCGCGCTGAATATAATGTGCCGCACTCTCAGATATACGCTGCTCACGTTGGTCTATTTTCTCTGGGCTCGCTAAGAGAATCCTGCACTTAAAACGTGTTCAGTGCAATCGCGAATCTCTCCTCTTCCCCAGCTAACGATTTTAGGTTATAAGAACGTTTTCATAACGTTCCCATTAAGTTATAAAAACATTATTTCTTGGTTATAAGAGCTTTATTCAAAACGTTATAAGAACGTTCAATTCTCCCATTATAAACGTTGTATTAACGTTCTTGCTTGGTTATAAGAACATCATTCAAACGTCATTAGAACGTTAAATTCTCCTGTTATATAAACGTTGTATTAACGTTATTTCCTGGTTATAAGAACGTTATTAGAACGTTAAGAAATAACAATTTTAGGTTATAGCCTACTGGGCGCTATTCTATTCTACAATATTCACTAATGACAGTAAAATAGACCATCCTAAGTCAATTTACTGCAGTAATTCCTCTCTCAACAAGTAAAAAATGCTTTGAACACCTGATTATGCATGAAAAAAAAAACGTCATAAACCGGCAAACCGGCATAATTTTGAAAAAAAAACGTGATATCAATTTTTGGTCAAACCGCCCAGCACTAGTGTGTGTGTGTGTGTGTGTGTGTTTGTGAGACGCCCTCTGGTGTTCAAAGGGATATTTGGTGTGTGTGTGTGTGTGTGTGTGTGTGTGTGTGTGTGTGTGTGAGACGCCCTCTGGTGCTCAAAGGGATATGTGGTGTGTGTGTGTGTGTGTGTGTGTGTGAGACGCCCTCTGGTGCTCAAAGGGATATGTGGTGTGTGTGTGTGTGTGTGTGTGTGAGATGCCCTCTGGTGTTCAGATAGAGCATTTACTACCGATCAGCTGCTGCACTGACAAACTGAGCACAAAATAATCTTAGCCTTTGCCAAAACGTGTGCGGTTTCATTGCGATTAATCGTGCAGCCCTAGTAGCGACCAATAAACGATAAAAACTGCTAAACAAAAATTAATAATTAATCCAAAGTTTTAACATTTATGAGTAGGCTAAAACATCTTCATTTGAACGTGCGTTGTGTGACTGTTTACAGTAAGCCTACACATACACAGCGTGGAAATAAAGGCTTTATATAGGTTCATTTGACCTGCTGGCGGTTTAAGGTATATTTTCTGATTTTATCAAAACAATTTTTAACAACAGGCCCAGACAGCAACATAGTGTCGGCCCTGATCTGACCCACATCTGTAAGCATTGAATCTACATGTAACGGATGTGGCTCGGATCTGGGCCGACACTATGTTGCTGACTGGGAATTGTAAATAACACAATTTTAGTAAAGTCAATGACTGGGTGATTTTATTGAAAAGCTGTTATGTACATTCAAAAAACAGCCATGGATAAATTTTACCCCGTGGAAGTTCTAGTGTCAGATTCTTCTGATGAATCCTCCACTACGTTAGAAAGAAGAGTTGGATATTTTTTAAAGAACGCTGATCATTAGGCCATTTCATTTTCATTTAAAAAAATACTTGTTAATGTCAAGAGAGTGTTAAAATGACTCAGTTCCATTTTGAATGACCAAAAGAGCATTTTCAACTTAACTAACATTGTAAATGGACCTTAGCAGGAAAAAAACAACATGGTTTGTGGATAAACAAGTGGGCTTCAGTATTCAGTATGCACGTGTCAAACCCAACTCAATAGAAATGAAGTGAACTGAAGCAATACCTGCTGAAACAGCAGTACTCTCCGCTGTGGACGAGCTCGGCTGGAAGGAACCACAGTGTGTTGTCCCTCACGGTTATTCCAGTGATATTTCCCAAGCTCTGACTGGGAACACGACTCCAGCTCAAACTCTCATTCTGACTGTGTCTATTGCACTGAAGATTAAATGCAAGACCAGCAACGAAGTTCACTGATCTGCGATGCGTCATGTGCATCTCCATCTCTTCAAGAGGAAAACATGAAAATAAATTTGTCAGTGAGAGACTAATTACTGTTTTAATACAAATGTAGAGGACAGTTTTCAAATAACAGGAGTACTAGTTATTCCATGTCATTTAACCCTGCATTATTTTTGCACTTATGGTTAGCACACCATTAGTCAAAGAACATCAGGGTCAGGACAAATGTACGGTTGCTGACCGTTCCGCATGAAACAGTGTTATTCCGTATAAAACAGTGTTATTCCGTATAAACAGTGTTATTCCGTATAAACAGTGTTATTCCGTATGAAACTCCACTCACTGACTCCGCTCACCCTGGACACCTCCTGTTTGAACTGTTACCGTCAAGACGGCGACTCAGATCACTGGCCACAAGAACATCTCGGCACAGGAACAGTTTCTTCCCACAGGCCATTTCCCTCCTGAACAGTTAACACACCTCCCAAGGCATATGCCTTTAAGTGCAATACTCCCACTGTTTAGTGCAATATCCTACAACTCAGGTGATACTTATATGTAGATTTATTTATTTATTTATAATATTCAAAACACTGTAAATATGTTCATAATCTGTAAATCTGAAAATGTCTATTCTGACTAAACCCAACTGTGATACTTTTATTCTCATATATTTATATTTTTATTTTTTATTCTTATAATTTGTAGTATTATGTTTCTTGTTGTATTTGTATTTGTATATGTCCACTGGAAACCTCAGTACCAAAACAAATTCCTTGTGTGTGTAAGCACACTTGGCAATAAAGCTCTTTCTGATTCTGATTCTGAAACAGTGATATTCCGTATAAACAGTGTTATTCCTTATAAAACAGTGTTATTCCGTATAAACAGTGTTATTCCGTATGAAACAGTGTTATTCCGTATGAAACAGTGTTATTCCGTATGAAACAGTGTTATTCCGTATAAAACAGTGTTATTCCGTATGAAACAGTGTTATTCCGTATGAAACAGTGTTATTCCGTATAAAACAGTGTTATTCCATATAAAACAGTGTTATTCCGTATAAACAGTGTTATTCCGTATAAACAGTGTTATTCCGTATAAAACAGTGTTATTCCGTATAAACAGTGTTATTCCGTATAAACAGTGTTATTCAGTATGAAACAGTGATATTCCGTATACACAGTGCTGTTCCAATTCTATGGGGAAAGAAAGACTGACTTTTTTCCTCTCAGAATAGTTTATATCTCACAATTCTGACTTTATAACATGCAATTGTGACTTTATATCACGCAATTCTGACTTTATAACACGCAATTGCGACTTTATATCTCACAATTCTGACTTTATAACACGCAATTGCGACTTTATATCACGCAATTCTGACTTTATATCTCGCCATTCTGACTTTATAACACGCAATTGCGACTTTATATCACGCAATTCTGACTTTATATCTCGCAATTCTGAGAAATAAAGTCAGAATTGTGAGATAAAAAGTCGCAATTACCTTTTTTATCTTTCATTCTGTGGTGGAAACAAGCTTCCATAGCCCATACTAATTCTCTGAAATATGAAAAATAATAATTTTATTAAAAAACGACAACATGGCTCTAATTTTTAAGCACCACTGTTTAAAATAATATAATTGCGCATTGTTGAACATGTCTGTCAGGATACAGGCACAGAGGCGGAGGTAAGTGAAAGCAAACGTGAGTTTATTTACAGTGGTAAGGTGCATAGACAGAGTTCAGGTGCAGGTGTGGCGACGATCACTTCGTGCAGAGGACCCCAGGTGAGCAGATCCTTCTTCAGTTAGTTTGGCGTGGGCAGACACTGTTCGTTGATACGTATTCTTTTCTATTTCAGATTCAGGAGTGGGCAAGGAGATCTCGGCGGAAACGTGGAACACTTGGATGAATCTCCAGGACTCGGGGAACAGGGGACCAGGCAGGATTTCTGGGAATAGCAGGACAAGGAGACAGAGGTGAGTAATTTCAGAGGTGAGTATAGTTACGTGACGGTTCTTCAGGCTGGCTTGGAAACTTCGGGTGACAGAGGGTAATGGTCTATTCCTGTCGGAGGCTTGACAAAGACTGAAGTGTGCGTGAGTGTTTTATTGAGCTGGGTGATGAGGTGACTGATTGTGAACAGGTGTGACTGGTTAGTATTCCGGGGAGAGTGATCTTTGAGTGGTGGATGGGAATGAATCTGATTGATTCCTGACACTACCCCCTCCTCCAGCGTCCACACCAGCGGACCCAGGACCCCGACGTCGCGGGGGTCTACCTCGAGGTCGAGGAGCAGGTTTATCAGGATGTTGTTCATGGAAGTCAGTGAGTAGCATGGGATCAAGGACGTCCTTACGAGGTACCCAACACCTCTCTTCTGGTCCATAATTTTCCCAGTCAACCAGATACTCGAGTTGACCACCCCGACGTCAGGAGTCCAGGATCTTTCTTACTGCGAAGATGGATTCTGTTTCAATGGGGAGTACCGGAGGATTCTCATCTTGCGCTAGGTCAGTAGAGGGAACTGGAACAGGTGAGTGATGGGGCTTCAGAAGGGAAACATGGAATGAGGGGTGGATGCGGTAATGGTTTGGCAGACGGAGCTGGTAGGTAACTGGATTTATTTGCTTTGTTATGGGAAATGGACCGATGTATCTTGGGCTTAGCTTGCGACAGGGTAGTCTCAGCCGGATATCTCTTGTTGAAAGCCAAACCAATTGCCCAGGTTGGTATTCGGGGGTGTTGCGACGATGAGCGTCTGCGAAGTGACTGTGGCGGTTTGGTGGTGAGCTTGGTTCCATACCCTCTCACTGTCCCGGAACCAGGCGTTGACTGCAGGGACTTCTGAGGGTTCCCCGGACCACGGGAACAGTGGAGGTTGGTAACCCAGAATGCATTGGAACGGAGTTAAGTTGGTGGAGGTTTGTCGAAGGGAATTTTGAGCATACTCTGCCCATACGAGGTAGCGGCTCCAGAGATGCTGATTGGCATGCCAGAAGGTACGGAGGAAATGGCTGACATCCTGGATTTTACGCTCCGCCTGACCATTCGCCTGTGGGTGATATCCTGAAGTGAGACTTACGGTTACGTTCATCAGTGCAAAAAAGGCTCGCCAAACCTTTGAGATGAATTGAGGCCCCCTGTCTGACACAATGTCCTCTGGGAGGCCGAAATTCCGGAAGACATGCTCCATTAATAGTTCTGTGGTTGCAAATGCTGTGGGTAGGTTTTTCAGGGGAATCAATTTGCACGCTTTAGAAAAGCGGTCAACGGCCACCAGGATACAGGTGTTTTCCTCTGAGGGTGGAAGGTCAGTCACAAAATCCATCCCAATGTGAGACCAGGGTCTTTGGGGAACAGGTAGAGGCATGAGCTTTCCAGCGGGTAAGTGACGAGGATTTTTATTCATAGCGCACAGGATGCACCCTTGGATGAAAGTCTTGACATCGCGGACCATGTTGGGCCACCAGTAGCGGTTTTGGAGGGTGGAGCAGGTCTTGGTGATTCCTGGGTGACCCGTACCAACGGAGGAGTGCGCTGAGGAGATAAGTGACATACGGAACTCATCGGGTACGTAAATCCTTCCAGCTGGACACTCTGGAGGACTGGGCTGGCGTCGAGACAACTCCATCAGTTGCTCGTTTAAATCCCACTGAATGGGATTGATAAATATCTTTTCTGGCAAGATGTTTTCGGGTTCTTCATGGTGAGTTTCGGGGGCATGGAGACGAGACAGAGCATCCACTCGGACGTTCTTTGAACCAGGACGATAGGAGATCTGGAAGTGAAATCGAGTAAAGAAGAGCGCCCATCTAGCCTGGCGTGGATTGAGTCGCTTTGCTTCTTTTAGATACTGGAGGTTCTTGTGGTCAGTGAGAACCAGGAACGGGTGTTTGGCGCCCTCTAACCAGTGTCGCCATTCTTCAAGAGCAAGCTTTACCGCCAGGAGTTCCCGATTGCCGATATCATAGTTTACCTCAGCGGGCGATAACTTGTGGGAGAAGAAACCACATGGCATAGGCTTGGGTGATGAGTTGGAGTACTGAGATAATACAGCTCCCACCCCAGTAGTGGAGGCATCAACTTCTACGATGAACATCTCTTCAGGATTAGGATGTCGGAGCAGAGGGGCTGTGGTGAAAGCTGTCTTCAAAGACTGGAATGCGTGATCGGCTTCATCGGTCCAGAGCAGTGCTTTTGGTTTTCCCTTGAGGAGTGACGTTAGAGGAGCTGTTAACAGGCTGTACTGGTGAATGAACCTCCGGTAAAAATTGGCAAAGCCAAGGAACCTTTGGAATTCTTTAACTGTCTGTGGGGTTGGCCAGGAAGCTATCGCCTTGGTCTTGCGATCGTCCATCTCTACTCCTCTTTCACTGAGCTGATAACCGAGGAATTCGACTGAGGTTTGGTGGAATGAACATTTTTCTGCCTTCAGGAACAGGGAGAACTCACGTAGCCGTTGGAGGACTAAGGAGACATGTCGTTGATGTTCCACTGGATTCTTGGAATAGATCAGAATGTCGTCAATGTATATTATTACGAACCGGTTCAGGTAATCTCGGAAGACCTCATCCATAAAGCTTTGGAAAATGGAAGGAGCGTTTACCAGTCCATATGGCATAACCAAATATTCGTAGTGGCCTGCTGGTGTGATGAACGCGGTTTTCCATTCGTCGCCTTCTCGAATTCGGATGAGATTATATGCGCTCCTCAAGTCCAGTTTGGTGAACACCTTAGCCTCTCGAAGTTGTTCCAGTGAGGAAGGAACCAACGGTAGTGGATAGCTGAACTTCACGGTTATTCGGTTCAGGGTTCTATAGTCGAAACAAGGACGCAGTCCGCCATCCTTCTTAGGGACAAAGAAAAAACTGGCAGCAGCAGGTGATGTGGAGGAGCGGATATACCCCTGTTTCAAGGCCTCTTCAATGTACTGTTGCATGGCTTTCTGTTCGGGAGTAGACAGGGAATAGATTCGTCCCTTAGGAATGGGCTCTCCTGGAATGAGGTCGATGGCACAATCCCAGGCTCGATGAGGGGGTAATTTAGCAGCCTCGACAGGATTGAACACATCTGCAAACGAAGAATAACAGGCAGGGATGGACACTGACAGGCTTTCTGTGGGGCTTTCGACGGAGGTTGAGTTCACTGGAACGATGTCAGGTACGTCAATGATGGGTGTGATCGCTAGTTCGGCGGTCCTGGATGCACATTTACAACCCCAATTCAGTATCTTACCAGATGTCCAGTTGATATTTGGTTGATGTCGTATAAGCCATGGACGACCAAGGATTATATCAGTCTGACTGTTCTCTAATATGAAAGGTTCAAAAAGTTTGTGGTGTGTGTCTTCGACACCAAGGATGACTGGTTTAATCTGAGCTGTGACATACCCTTTATTGATGGTTTCACCCGTCACTGCATGGATGGAGTACGGTCTGGCAGTGGCTGACTTCTCGAGCAGGAGTTTTTGACAGAGCTGTCCGGAAATGAAGTTTCCTGCCGACCCGGAGTCCACAATGGCTGTGGCAGAAACATGGAAAGTCGTGGATTTTAGGATCACTGATATCGTCAATGGGGCTGATACCGAATCGGTCGTAGAGACAGAACTCACAAGCATTCTGGGGGGCCGAGTTGGACATGACTGGCGAAAGTGTCCTCCCATTCCACAATACAGACATAACCTTAGTTCCCGGCGCCGGGCACGTTCCGCTGGAGACAGTCGGTAAGTATCCACTTGCATCTCTTCTCCACCTGCTTCGGACGGACCTTCCGTGGGGTACTGAAAACTATTAGTGGATCGTTGAGTTTCAAGATAACAGCCCTAAGATCGTTGGTGCACGCGGAGAGCTTGTTGGATAAACTTTTCAACACCCAGGCTGTCATCATATATCGCCATTTGCAGACGGAGAGCAGGATTCAGACCACGTCGGTAGACAGACATGAGCGCCTTCTCGTTCCACCCACTTGCGGCGGCTAGTGTGCGAAATTCCAATGAATACTCAGAAACCGATTTTCGGCCTTGATGCAGTTGCAGTAGTTTATCGCTGGTGGAGGAATCATCAACAGGTCGCCCAACAGGTCGCCCAACAGGTCGCCGTGGTCTGAACAGAACAAAGGTATCCTGACTCTCTTTTAATCATTCTTGGGGATTTTAACAAACCAAATCTTTCCCGCGAACTACCAAAATACAGACAGCATGTTACATGTCCCACCAGAGACAGTAATATACTGGACCACTGTTACACCACAATAAAAAATGCGTATCACTCCGTTTCACGAGCAGCTTTGGGGCTCTCTGATCACTGTTTGGTTCATCTCATACCGACCTACAGGCAGAAACTGAAATCAGCTAAACCTGTAATAAGAACTGTAAAAAGATGGACTAATGAAGCAGAGCAGGATCTACAGGCCTGCTTTGATTGCACTGATTGGACTGTTTTTGAAGCTGCTACCAACGATCTGGACGAGCTCACAGATACTGTAACATCATATATAAGTTTCTGTGAGGATACATGCATTCCTACCAGGACATTCTTATCATTTACTAATGATAAACCATGGTTTACTGGGAAACTCAAACACCTTCGTCATGCCAAAGAGGATGCCTACAGAAGTGGGGATAAAATCTTGTATAACCAGGCCAGAAACAGACTGACAAAGGAGATCAGATTTGCTAAAAGAAGCTACTCTGAAAAACTGAAAAACCAGTTTTCATCCAACGACCCATCATCCGTCTGGAATGGCCTGAGAAACATCACCAACTACAAGTCACCATCCCCCCGATCTGTGGACAATCAACACCTGGCTGACGATTTAAATTCATTTTATTGCAGGTTTGAAAAACCCTCATTCACACCACACACCGGCTCTGACCTGCACTTCACACATTCACCATCACCTCCTGCACTCCCATTACTCCCCCCTCCTGCCATCCAACCTGAGCTTAAGGTCTGTGTGGAGGATGTGAGCCGAGTCTTCAAAAAACAGAAGACTAGGAAAGCCTCAGGCCCAGACGGCATCTCATCTGCTTGTTTAAAAGCCTGCGCTGACCAACTGGCCCCGGTCTTTACGCAGATCTTCAATAGATCATTGGAGCAGTGTGAAGTTCCCTGCTGCTTCAAACGCTCCACTATCATTCCTGTCCCCAAAAAACCCAATATCACTGGACTTAATGACTACAGACCTGTCGCTCTCACGTCTGTGGTCATGAAGTCGTTTGAAAGACTGGTGTTGGCCCACCTGAAAGACATCACTGGACCCCTGCGGGATCCCTTTCAGTTTGCTTACAGAGCAAACAGGTCTGTGGATGATGCAGTCAACATGGGACTGCATTATATCCTGCAACATCTCGACAGACCAGGGACTTATGCAAGGATCTTATTTGTGGACTTCAGTTCGGCCTTCAATACCATCATGCCTGGTCTTCTCACAGCCAAACATCCCCAGCTCTCCATACCATCCTCGATCTGTCAGTGGATCACCAGCTTCCTGACGGACCGGCAGCAGCGAGTGAGACTGGGGAAACACACATCCAGGACTCTCACCACCAGCACTGGCGCCCCCCAAGGGTGCGTTCTCTCCCCACTGCTCTTCTCCCTGTACACTAATGACTGCACTTCTAAAGACCCCTCTGTCAAGCTCCTGAAATTTGCCGACGACACCACTGTCATCGGTCTCATCCGAAACGGTGACGAGTCTGCTTACAGACTGGAGGTTGAACAGCTGGCTGTGTGGTGCAGTTATAACAACCTTGAGCTGAACACGCTCAAAACAGTGGAGATGATCGTGGACTTCAGGAGGAACAGCCCAGGACTCCCCCCACTAACCATCATGAACAGCACTGTGGAAGCAGTGGAGTCATTCAGGTTCCTGGGCACTATCATCTCTCAGGACCTGAAGTGGGACAATCACATTGACTCCATTGTGAAAAAAGCCCAGCAGAGACTGTACTTCCTTCGCCAGCTGAGGAAGTTCAACTTGCCACAGGAGCTGCTGATTCAGTTCTACTCAGCCATCATTGAGTCTGTCTTCTGCACTTCCATCACTGTCTGGTTTGGTTCAACTACCAAATCGGACATCAGGAGACTAAAACGGAAAGTCCGGACTACGGAGAGGATCATTGGTGCCCCACTGCCATCCCTCCAGGACCTGTACTCTTCCAGAGTGAGGAAGAGAGCAGGTAAAATCATCACAGACTCCACTCACCCTGGACACCTCCTGTTTGAACTGTTACCGTCAAGACGGAGACTCAGATCACTGGCCACAAGAACATCTCGGCACAGGAGCAGTTTCTTCCCACAGGCCATTTCCCTTCTGAACAGTTAACACACCTCACAAGGCATATGCCTTTAAGTGCAATACTCCCACTGTTTAGTGCAATATCGTACAACTCAGGTTAACTTATATGTAGATTTTTTATTTATAATATTCAAAACACTGTAAATATGTTCATAGTTCATAATCTGTAAATCTGAAAATGTCTATTCTGACTAAACCCAACTGTGATACTTTTATTCTCATATATTTATATTTTTTATTCTTATAATTTGTAGTATTATGTTTCTTGTTGTATTTGTATTTGTATATGTCCACTGGAAGCCTCAGTACCAAAACAAATTCCTTGTGTGTGCAAGCACACTTGGCAATAAAGCTCTTTCTGATTTCTGATTCTGATTTCTGATTCTGATTCTGAAAAACTTCTTTAAAATGGTCTACAAACTCCTGTACCGACGAGGTAACAGTGGATTCCTGTAACCACAAAGTTTCAGCCCATCTTAAAGCAGCCCCGGATAACTGTTGGATGATAAAAGCAATCTTCGATCTTTCTGTGGGATATAACTGGTTTTGCTGTTCTAAAGCGAGCGAACACTGAAGCAGGAACCCGTTGCAATCCTCCGCCCGGAGAATGGCGCTGGACGTGATGCTTGATTCGCGAAGCAAACCATCGAAGAAGTGGAGCCTGCGGAAGTACTGAGCGTTGACTGACTGGAATTTTGAACAGCGGCTGTAGATTGTACAGGGTTATCACCATGGCGGGTAGATTCCATCGCGCTGTTTCTTTTCCTGTTCTGGTCAAGCCTTCTGTCAGGATACAGGCACAGAGGCGGAGGTAAGTGAAAGCAAACGTGAGTTTATTTACAGTGGTAAGGTGCATAGACAGAGTTCAGGTGCAGGTGCGGCGACGATCACTTCGTGCAGAGGACCCCAGGTGAGCAGATCCTTCTTCAGTTAGTTTGGCGTGGGCAGACACTGTTCGTTGATACGTATTCTTTTCTATTTCAGATTCAGGAGTGGGCAAGGAGATCTCGGCGGAAACGTGGAACACTTGGATGAATCTCCAGGACTTGGGGAACAGGGGACCAGGCAGGATTTCTGGGAATAGCAGGACAAGGAGACAGAGGTGAGTAATTTCAGAGGTGAGTATAGTTACGTGACGGTTCTTCAGGTTGGCTTGGAAACTTCGGGTGACAGAGGGTAATGGTCTATTCCTGTTGGAGGCTTGACAAAGACTGAAGTGTGCGTGAGTGTTTTATTGAGCTGGGTGATGAGGTGACTGATTGTGAACAGGTGTGACTGGTTAGTATTCCGGGGAGAGTGATCTTTGAGTGGTGGATGGGAATGAATCTGATTGATTCCTGACAATGTCAAATTTAAGCTGTTGTATAATTATATTTTAAAATTAATTTGGTTAAGCAAAACAAATGTGTTCATGTACTTATTGATGGGAAGTCCGGTTATTTTCCGCGAACCGGTTCTTTCGGACAGTTCGTTTCAATGAACCGGTTCAAAAAACTCATTCACCGGTTATTTTACGTCATCACGTAATGACGTAATTTAGAGTGACGCAATGACGTACATTTTTTCATTCCGCGGGGATCATCGGTTCTCGGATGTCTGGTCCGAAAGAAACAGTTTTCGGTTCAGTGTACTGGTGATTCAAAACTGCAACAATTCTTGAGAATCGCTGATCGCGCACGCGCGAGAGAGAGAGCTGGCAGCAGATAAAATTTAGTCTTGCCGCGGCCAGACTTCCACCGAAACTTTTCGCTCGTTCAGTTCCAGGAAATGTGACTGTTCCAGTGTATTTTGCAGTAAACAAGCCGGTACCATGGCCCGCTTGCCTGCACACAAATGCCGTTTCCATGGCGACCCAGAAAAATCATATAAGCAGTGTATTTTCTGGTATTCCGGCCACAGCCGATGGTGTTATGAGTGTAATAAAAATGCCCACAGCCCAGTGTTCATTTCTACACACAAACACAGCCCGCCACATTGCAGGGCTCGCACAAATGAGATCGACTCATGTCAATTGTGCATTAAATGTAGTGAATGTGCCCACAGCCCAGTGCCCACAAACACTACACACTGCATGTGCCACGTTTTCTGTAAAGCGAAACCAACACACATACAGTCAGCTCAGAGTCTTCCTAGCCTCCTAGGAAAACAACGGTGTTTAAGTCTCGCCGCGGCCAGACTCCACCAAAACTTCTCGCTTATTCAGTTCCAAACAATCTGACTGTTCCAGTGTATTTCGCAGTAAACAAGCCGGTACCACAGCCCGCTTGCCTGCACACAAACGCCATTTTTACGGCGACCCAGATAAATCCCAAAAAGAGTGTATTTTCTGGTATTCCGGCCACGGCCGATGGTGTTATGAGTGTTGTAAGAATGCCCACGTCTCAGTGCCCATTCCCACACACAGACACAGCCCGCCACAGTTCAGGGCTAGCACAAATAAAATCGACTCATGTCGATTGTGCAAAGAATGTAGTGAATGTGCCCACGACACAGTGCCCACAAACACTACACGATGCGTGTCCCACGGTTTCTGTAAAAACGAAACCAACACACATTCAGTCAGCACAAGCCGACGGTGTTCTCAGTGCAGTGAGTGTGCCCGCTGTCCCGCGCCCACATTCCTTCACAGACACGCTCAACCCCACAGGGTTTGTCCCGCTCGCTCTCTCTCCACAATCTGTCATAGAGAAATCGAGCGTTACCAGGCTGCCCGCCGTGATCGGCGCGCCCCCTGCCTCGCACACTGTAAACACAGTGTTTATGTCTCAGCACACCGACGCTCTGCGGCCGCCGCTATGCCGCGGCCAGAGCCAGGATTTCATTCTACCTCTAGCTATTCACGCAGATGCGTGGGCAAAGCTTCCCGGGGTATCAGAATGGGTGTTGAACACTATAAAAAGAGGCTATTCGCTACAGTTCGCTCGACGTCCTCGCCGTTACACGGCGCAAGTCGAAACCACGGTAAACAACGAAGTATCTCATCTACTTCGAGCCGAAATAGCGAAACTACTGAGCAAAGGGGCCATAGAACCTTTATCTCAGGCTCAGAGCGAAGGGGGGCTATACAGCAGATATTTCTGGTACCGAAAAAAGACGGGGGTCTCAGACCCATTCTAGATCTGCGACAGTTGAACAGAGTGCTTGTGAAGCGCCAGTTCAGAATGATTACAACCAGGAAAATCCTCGCGCAGGTTCGCCAGGAAGACTGGTTTATGTCAATAGATCTGAAAGACGCCCATTTCCAAATACAAATATCGTCACGTCACCGGCCGATTCTTGAGATTCGCCTTCGAGGGCCAGGCATATCAATACACAGTCCTACTGTTCGGCCTGTCCCTAGCACCCCGTACATTTACGAAGTGCATGGACGCGGCTCTCGCACCCCTGAGACTTCAGGGCATGCGAGTTTTGAACTACGTGGACGATTGGCTGATTCTAACACGATCACACTCAGAGCTCATAGAACCCAGAACCACATTACTCGAGCATCTCGAGAATCTGGGTCTCACAGTCAATTGGGTGAAGAGTTCGCTGTTTCCCAGCCAGAAAATTTATTTTCTGGGAACAGTGCTGGACTCGCTGTCTATGACAGCACGTCTGTTGCCGGAGCGTGGACTGGACATTCAGCGCGCCGCGAAATCCTTCCGCCGCGGCACTATAGTCCTGCTTAAAAGGTTTCAGAAAATGCTGGGCCTCATGGCCTCAGCATCTTTGGTACTCCAGCTGGGTCTGCTTCGCATGCGCCCACTGCAGTTATGGCTGAAAGCGCGAGTTCCACCCCGGGCATGGACCTCTGGTCTGTTTCGCCTCAGGGTCGACATGAAATGCGTTTCGGCTCTGGAACCTTGGAAAATAGCCGACTGGTATCAGTCAGGCGTGAGTCTGGGGACTCCCTCGAGTGTGAAGGTGGTGTCCACAGACGCCTCCACCTCGGTATGGGGAGCGCTGCTCGAGGGCAGACCGTTCTTTGGCCAGTGGTCAGAACGGGAAAAGCTTCTACACATAAACTGTCTGGAAATGTTGGCAGTCGACAACGCGCTACGCCGCTTTTTGTCCCCAGATAAAAGGCCACCACGTCTTGGTCCGGTCGGACAACATGTCCGTGGTGGCATACATAATCGCCAGGGCGGCGTCAGGTCCAGAAACCTTTACAGCCTGACGGAACGCCTCCTGGTCTGGGCTCAGCACAACCTGCTTTCACTGAAAGCAGCGCATGTGCCTGGTCACCTGAATCTGGGACCAGACACTCTGTCCAGAAACAATGTCCCAGCAGGGGAATGGTCGCTGCACCTGCAGACGATCCAACTGTTGTGGGAGACATTCGGCAGAGCGCAGGTGGACCTGTTCGCGTCCCAAGAAAACGCTCACTGTCCGAACTTTTTCTCCAAGAGCAGGGATGCGCTGGCCCACGTATGGCCCTGCTGCCCCCTCTATGCTTTTCCCCCCGTCTCGCTCCTGCCTCAAGTGTTGGAACGAATCAGGGAAAACGGATGCCCAGTGCTGCCCGGTGGCCTATACCGTTGAGGAGAGACCTCCTCTCTCAGGCAAAGGGCTCGATTTGGCATCCTCGCCCGGATTTATGGTCCCAAAATGCATGGGCCATCAACGGGTACCCGCTAACCTCCCGGAGGGAGTGTTAAACACGATCACGCAGGCTAGAGCCCCGTCTACTAGACGGCTCTATTCCTCGAAACGGTCGGTGTTCTCTGCCTGGTGTCAAGCTCAGGGCTTTTCACCCGTAGACTGCGGGGTTACGGAAGTGCTCTCCTTCCTTCAGGAGCTGCTGGATAAGGGCAGAACCCCATCCACGCTCAAAGTATACGTGGCGGCCATAGCGGCGTTTGCAAAACTGACGTCTGGCCAGTCACTGAGGAAAAACGACCTGGTCGTGCGATTCCTCAGGGGAGCTCGGAGGCTGAAACCTCCCAGACCCCCCTCAGTCCCTGTGTGGAACCTTTCTACGGTTTTGGAAGCCATGAAAGGTGCCCCATTCGAGCCAATCCATTTGTCAGACATGAAACATCTGTCTTTCAAAACGGTGTTTCTTATGGCTCTCGCTTCAGTGAAGCGCATAGGGGACTTACAAGCGCTTTCAGTAAGCGCGTCATGTATGGAGTTTGGGCCTAATGACTTAAAAGTCATACTCAAAGCAAGGCACGTGCCCAAATCCCTCAACACACCGTTCAGGGCCCAGGTTATTTCCCTGTGCGCCCTCCCGGTTCATGATGAGGAGGAGGATGCGAGTCTCCTGTGCCATGTCAGGGCACTGAGAGCTTATGTGTCCCGCTCGTCTGTCTTCAGACAGACCGAGCAGCTCTTCGTTTTGTTCGGCGGACGCTCCAAGGGACTGGCGGCATCAAAACAGATCCAGATGGATAGTTGATGCCATAGCGCTGGCTTACACTTCTAAGGGCCTGCAGTGTCCTTTGGGTGTCAGAGCGCACTCCACGAGAGGCGTGGCCTCGTCGAGGGCGTGGTCTAGCGGGATTTCCTTGCAAGATTATTATAACCTTTATTTTACCAGGAAAGAAGCACATTGAGATTAAGAATCTCTTTTACAAGAGCGTCCTGGCCAAAACTGACAGACACAGCACGTTTGAGTGTAACAAATAACATCCAACAATACATACACATATACACACACAAGCAACTCTAATAAAATTTCAATATCAAATACATAACTAGCTAAAACATCTACAGCCCGATGTTTCATTTTCCAAATCATTTAAAACTATTTTAAAAGTGTCCAACGAGACCAGATTCCTCAGTTTCAATGTACTTTGCAAACAATTCCAGGCAGAGGGAGCCGCGAATTTAAATGCCTTTTTTCCAAATTCAGTCCGTACCACTGGAACAGACAGTAAAAATAATTCCTGTGACCGGAGGCTATAGCTAGAAGGATTCTTTTTACAGATGTATGTACAAAGATATGAAGGAAGTAAACCCAGGATAGATTTATAAATAAAAACATGCCAATGTTTTTGTCTTCGGATGGACAACGCAGACCAGCCAACCCGAGCATACAACACACAATGATGAGTAAGGTTTTTGTTATAAACCTCAGTGCGCCATGATATACAGTGTCTAAAGCATGTAAACATTGTGTAGATGCATGCATATATATCACATCACCATAGTCCAGTACCGACATATATGTCGCTGCAACAAGCCTCTTTTTTGCCTCAAAGGAAAGACAGGATTTAATTCTAAAGTAAAATCCCAATTTCACTTTCAGTCTTTTCACCAGTTGCTGGACATGAGGGCCAAAGGAGAGAGCATCATCAATTAAAATACCCAGATACCTGTACTGAGACACAAACTCAATTTTTGAACTTTGAGACGTAGTAATAGGCAGAAGATTATTATGAGGGATTGATTTGGATTTAGAAAACAACATGCATTTTGTTTTATCCACATTTAAAACCAGTTTTAATTCAATTAAGTTATGCTGAACAATATCAAATGCAGACTGTAATTGAGAAAGAGCTAGATTGGGTGTGGATGCTGAACTATATATAACTGTATCATCAGCATAATAATGAAACTTTACATTATGAACATTACGATCAATATTATTTATATATATAGTAAATAGGAGTGGTCCTAGGACTGACCCCTGTGGCACACCTTTAGTGACATTTAGTGAACCAGAGATAAAACCTTCTGCCTGTACACATTGAGTTCTGTTTGAAAGATAGTTATTAAACCAGCCAATTGTATGTTTAGTTAATCCAATACTAGATAATCGTTGTATCAGTAAAGTATGATCAACAGTATCAAATGCTTTTGATAGATTGATGAATAAGGCTGCACAGTGTTTCTTGTTTTCTACAGATTCAATAAAATCATTTAGTACCTTTAAGGCTGCCGTAGTTGTGCTATGTTGTTTTCTAAAACCAGATTGAAAATCAGACAGGGTATTATTAACAGACAGAAATTCTTTTAATTGATTGCTGACAAATGTTTCAAGAACTTTGGCCAAGACTGACAGCTTGGAAATAGGCCGGTAGTTATTTGGGTGTGTGGGATCTCCGCCTTTAAACAGGGGAAGAACAAAAGCTGATTTCCATATAAGTGGAATTTCATTTAAGTCAAGTGAAAGGTTAAAAATATAAGTCAGAGGTGGAGCAATAAAATCAGCTGCTAGCTTTAAAAAGTAAGGTTCTAGATCATCAGGACCTGCCGATTTCGAAACATCCAAAGATTTAAGGGCTTTGCACACCTCAAAGATTGCAATTGGTGAAAAGTTGAATGATTGACTAGACTCAAAGCTGTCTGACTGAACAATCAAATGGTTCACATGAGCACCATTAACTGAATCAAACAAAAAAGCAGAAGCTATGAAGTGTTCATTAAAACAATTAAGCATATTTACTTTATCAATAATTGTATCAGAGCCCTTATTAATACATGATGGAAGTTCTATACCTTTATTATTTTCAGTTAATGATTTAACACTTTTCCAGAATTTTGAAGAATTGTTTAGATTGTGAGATGTTCTTATAAGAAAATGTTCAGCTTTAGCTTTTCTGACTGCAACCGTGCATGCATTGCGCAATCGTCTAAAATCAAGCCAGTCTGAATTTAAATCAGTTTTTCTAGCTTTTGCCCATGCCAGGTTGCGCTCATGAAGCATATTTGCTAAATTATGAGAAAACCATGGATTATTCCGACCCTTCACCCTGTACCTTTTGCGAGGAGCATGTTTGTTTACTAAAGCAAAAAAATGTTGATAAAAAAATTCCCAGGCTATTTCAAGGTCAGGAATCAAATTAATTTGTTCCCACTCCAAATTATTTAAATCGTGTATAAACCCTTGTTCTGAGAAATGTTTCATGTCACGCTTGGTTATGATGATTGGTTTAGTTCTAGAAATTTTTGTGTTTCTAACTGTTGCGATGACACAGTGGTCACTGATGTCATTCGCAAATATGGATGCAATGGAGTACTTATGGGGAGTATTTGTTAAGATTAGATCTATTAATGATGATTTTTCTGGACTTTTTAGGTTCGGTCTAGTGGGCTTTTCAACAATCTGAAAAAGATTCAATGCATCACAATAGGTTTTAAATTCATCAGCTGCTGAATGCAACCAGTTCCAGTTTAAATCACCAAGAACTACCAATTCTTTAGCATCAAGAGCTGAAAAGAGTTGGAATAAAGAAGGGAGCGCACTACTATCAGCAGATGGTGTCCTATAGCAACCAACAACTGTTATGCTGAGAGATTTTGAAACCTCAAGATCGAGAGCTAAAAATTCAAATTGTTTACTCACTGATTTAAAAAGCAGTACTTTAACATGAAACCTTTTTTTTTATAAATATTGATACGCCCCCACCCCTTTTTGGTCGGTCAGACCTATATACATTATAACCATTAATACAAATATCCTTGTCTAAAACAGATTTGCTTAGCCAAGTTTCAGTTAGAACAATTACATCTGCATCAGTGGACTGTGCCCAAATACGAACCATGTCCATTTTAGAAATTAAGCTCCGCACATTCAAATGAATAAAACCAAGTCCGGACCTTGATTTAAAATCTGCAGGTGTTTCTAAGCTTGAAGCACAGTCAGAAACTGGGCCTGGATTAGGTTGAACATTACCCGATATCAGAAGTAATAAAACAATCAAGCACCTCTGCCTAAATGATTTAATATTATAATCTTTAGAATTTGTCTCTACTATTTTAAAGTTCCAGTGGGCACTTATAGAGATTGTAAAATTATCCTGAAGAACCATAACACTGGACAAACAGACCTGGTCTTCAGTGCAAAAACAGGACTGGAGTATAGAATACAGTCTGGCTAGTGCAAAGCCAAATGTAGACGTTCCTCTGTGTGCTGTGACCATAAGTGGAGTCCCTAAAAATGGTTTCTCATAGCCATGAAAACCACCTTCAGTACTGTAATGACCAGAGATGCACAGTATAATGAAAAAGCACAGCATTCGAGTCAACCCCTTCATCTTTTCTTCAAAAGCACCAATAAGGCCCTCCATAGTAAAGTACCGGTAGGCGAGTGCAGCAGTGGAATCCAAATCCACTTTGTAGGTAATCCACTCCAGTTATTCGTTCACCTAGGACTGCTGCTAAGCGGTACTTGACGTCAGATGTAAACAGGAAAATGGGCAATGTGAAATTACGTGATGCTATGGAAAATAAGATACAATTTTAAGAACAGCAAGGTCTAAAACAATAAGAATAAAAAATAAAACCACATCAGCGGCAGAAAGAAGCACTTTCCTTCATCATTAAGGATTCATATCCATAAAGACCACACGGACAGCTTCTGCAGACAGCTTCACCAAGACAGCTTCCACAGTCCAGCCAGGTAGAATAATCCAAGTCCTCCAGACCCGAGAAAGCCGTTGTTGTGCTTAGACCATAAATTGAAGGATCTTCGATCGCACTTTGTTAGTATTAATATTAATCACGAGAACGAGAAGACACACGCACACGCACTCAAACGACTTAGTCTGCCATTTTGGAAGACTTTGATGACTGCCGTGACTTTGATGACTGAATGCTCAAGATATCTGTATGGCGGCAGGCTGGGCCTCGCCGTCTACATTTATAGAGGTTCCCGCCTTACAGGCCAAGCTGCTGTCGGTCTAGAATTCAGTACTATCTGCCCCGCTGCGCCGGCGCAGAATGCTCAGTTTTGCTTGTGCATCGCTCACTGATCGATAGAACAGCTCCATGGGTGTTGAATAACCCGTACTGTTACCCAGTTCAGGCTGAACACGTTCACCCTGTCTGCGTGAAACACTGTTAACATAACTGTTCCCCATAGCGTAAGATATTACGCAGTACGAGAGATACTCTCTTAAGAGAACGTACTCGGTTACTAACGTAACCTCGGTTCTCTCTAGAGAGGGAACGAGTACTGCGTATCTTGCCGTGCTTACAACACGCTCTGGTTCGCTTCGGCGATGAAAACCAGTTTGTATCAGCCCATCGAGCTATATTTATAGGATGAGGCCACGCCCTTTCTGGCGGGACGTGACGAAATGGGCGCGAAGTGCTCCCATTGGATATGGTGTCACGCAGGACCTCTCTCGATAGGCTGCTGCTGTTGCCGCAGGGCAGCCAATAGGCGCGCAAGCTGCCTTGCCTATGTCTGCACGCTGCCGCAAAGCGTTTTACATTGATTCAAAATTAAGGATAATTTTTGGCTTCAATATCTTGTGGAAAAGAGGTTTTCCCCATAACATAAGATATTACACAGTACTCGTTCCCTCTCTAGAGAGAACCGAGGTTACGTTAGTAACCGAGTACGTTTTATTAAAACAGTTTATTTAATACAGTTTTATTTAATAACTAAATTTGTGAATGTGTCATTAACTATAATTACAGTACAGGAATTTCATAAATCGCCCTTGCATCCTGTTAAAACAGCCTAGGCTACTGCAACTCAGTTATTTTTGTCCAAAATCCCTTATTGAGATCATAAAACACTCTTCATTTACCCTTCAACAGCATCTTCAACTAAAACAATGCACAGTCATTTAAGACAAGATTTTTTTTTTAAATAAACAATTTAATACTTTCGCTCCACCAGTTGTTTCAAAAACTCATAATACAGTAATTAAGTCATAAACATTTCCAATATTTTTTATTTTGTAACCCTTTTTGGTTTGCAACAAAATAATAAAGTAGCATGTATTACACGCATGCTCAGTATCTCCAGCTCATCGGTTCTCAGTATGTCGGACGCGTCCGAAAGAAACCGTTTTCGGTTCAGTCAGTGAGTGTACTGGTGATTCGATTTCGAAAAACGTGCTGCAGGCGCTGTACCTGTGCGTTCGGTTCGGTAGTACGCGCATGCGCAGTATCAGCTGCTCGTGCTCATCACTTCTCTCTCAGCAGTCAACACCAACATGCCTGATGTCTCAGTTCAGTGAACTGTTGGAGTTACTAGAGTAAAATATACTCCGGGATATTGGTTTATTTCGAGTCAGAGGGACTGTCAGGCACGTCTGAAAGTGAGTAACTTTAATAACTTGTGGATCAGCACTGACGCAAGACGCGAACTGTTTCGAACGATTCAGTCCGATTTAGTGTACTGGTTCGACCGGTTCACTAAAAAGATCCGGTTCAAAAGAACGATGAATTCGTTCACGAACCGGCCATCACTAGTACTTATTTTGAGTGTCTCTTTTACTTCTTATATTCTTGAGCGACTATTAGCGAAGTCTGAAATTTGATTCTGAGACGTTTAAGAACGGAAAGTAAAAGGGGCAAAGGATACTGACCTGATTTCAGTTGAGAAACTGAGAACACAGAGCGCGTTTAAGGGCAGTATGTAAAATACACTGAACGTATGAATTGGGGAAAATTATAGGCTACATAGTTAACGCCTAGAACTGAAACTTCAACATCATCACAAACTATGGTCAATTATGCTAAATAGCTAATCAATGCATAGATATCATTCATTATTTCCCTTTTTTAAAGAAGAGAGAACAGGACAGAAACAAATCGAGTCCTAACTTTCCTCATGGAGTAACATGATCATAAATCGAAGCACTGAATTCACTGAAAACAGAGACTCTTACCTGTAAACCAAAGGGTGGATAGTAACATCCATTGAAAATAAACTGTGGAAAAACTCATCTCGGGTTTTCGTGGCTGTTAAGGTGGTTTGACCGGTTCTAACAGCAGCGCCTGCACTGACAACAGAAAACAGAGACAAACACAAACACAATATTCATTATAGGCTTTAAAAGAGTGGCTGACAGAAACATCCGATACAAAACTCAATTACAAAGCATGTAGCTGTCATATTTCCCGTTTTCTCCTGAGAAACATAACAAAAGCCCTGCATTTCAGTAGGCACGTGATATTCTCTGTGCAAGTTAAACTATTTACGGTTATAAAACTATCTTAAACGATCGATAGGAATTAAAACTTCAAAATGATGCTCAGTCTCGGGTTTTCCGTGTGATGTTCGTGTGTCAGGGATAATTCTCAGCGAAGGCTGAGGGATTTCCCCGAAGAAATATGCGTGTGTTGGACAAAGTTTAAAGCCCATATTTACACTATTATAACACAGAAACACAAAAGTATAGACATACAGTTTTCTTACTGAGAGCGAAGGGTTAGTGAGTCTTGCCTCGAGCAGCGGATCAGATAGTAGAGCTCAGCAACATCGAGTTTCTCGGAATCTCCTCCAGACTGGCGAACACTAACCACGAAACACTATTTCCCTTTCGAGAACGGCTCATTCTGTTGAACATGCGGTTTAACACGAGTAACACACTTCAGTAACACAAAACCTGCCAATAACCGTCAGTCTCAGTGCAGCATTGCTATTGCACTTTTATGTATTCTCTATTACACATAATGGAAATCATTTCAGTTTTTTTTTAATCATAACCCACTAAACATTGGACGTCGGATAGACGTGCAAATCATGTCTATATTGGGTCCGTCAGTCCATGACCAATTCTGGACATCTATTCGACGTCCAAACTAGGTCCACTATTTGGATGTCCAACCATGACCCAACATAACTGGGTCATTTTTTTGGACCTCATTTGGACGTCTATTACAGGTGCAGGAAATTTACATGATTAATATGCAATATTTTTTTATTTACAAATATCAACATTGTTGTTATCAACATGATTAATACATATGAATACAGATTATTTATAATTTAAGATAATTTTCAAAAAACTCCATTTGATTGTCTCAGCAGCAGGTAATAACTGGAGACGCATACTAAGGTGTAATGCTGTAGCTCAAACAGTAGAGAGTTGGTGCTTGCAATGCTAAGATCATGGGTTCGATTCCCAAGGAAAGCAGGAACTGATTGGAATGTAAATGTGTAATGCAATGTAAGTCACTGTGGATAAAAGCGTCTGCCAAATGCATAAATGTAAATACATGGTAAAGAAAACATGTCCTCCACCCTTTTGAAACATGGGAATACAGTTATAGAAGTTGTATAGAAACGACGTCTATAATTAGTCTAAATTTGATGTTGAAAAGACGTCCACAAACAACCACATTTGGTCCCACGGACGTCAACATTAGACAACGTCAACATCGCCTGGCGTTACAAAACAACCCCTTCAGTGGACCGAAATTGGACGTCCAAAAATAACATAGAAAAGACGTCACTCCGACGTCACATTGCGCAGTGGGAATGAAGTGAACGTGGTGAATTTGAAATCATTTTTCTCTTTTGATTTGAGTGGAATATTTGAATTATATGGCCAAAAATAAACCCACCCCGAAAAATATTCACTTAAGTTTTTTTAAGTGAGTGACAGAATAAAGCTGCCAGGGGCACCGCTAGAAATTTTTGGCCCTATGAAAGATATGAGATTGGGCCCCCTACCGCAACCATTCCATTAATGAAATCGATCTCTGGGGGCCCCAAAAGTGTGTGGGCCCTTAGAATCGTCCTAACCCCCCCCTTAGCGGTGCCCCTGAAAGCCGTCTCTAATGATACAGATGCATACAGATGTTTAATTTCACTTTATTTTTTAAATTGAGCATAAGTGTCTGATCTGACTGAAGTCCAAAGGTCACAGAAACTGACAGTATTGAACGGAAACCTGTGGAACAGAATCTGGGTCGCTCTTCGTGGTTGTTGCCTTTTCTGAAAATCTTCTCATGTCATTTCTGTACTTCTAGCAGCCAAAGTGAAGAGCAAACCAATGTCTGTCCTTAAACAGGTTTCGTCTGCTATCGGACAGATAGTTTGGATGCTCAAACAAACAGAGCAATGTTTTAAGAAGTGTCACAGTGTTACACTTTTCAGAAAGTTAGGGTTAGGGATTACTTACTGAGAGGTGGTATTTTAACATTAAAGTGCCCCTATTATGCTATTTTGGCTAGTGCTCTTTTGGAGTCTCCTACAGCAGGCTTACATGAATCCAAGGTCAAAAAACACATTAACCTTTTCATAACACCCACTGCAGCATCATCTCTTTCCTCTCAGTGTCTGAAACGCTTTGATCAAGGTTTCAGTCTCTCTAAACTAGGGTTGGGCGATGTCTACCAATTTGGTATCAGACGATGTCTACAGTGAAACATCGCAATGGACGATGATATCGGGAGGGGGGAGGGGGGGTAACATTCTCATTTTCCACTAGATATTTTCCTCTATATCTCATCAGCAATTTCGATGTCGGCAAACTCTGCAGCAGCTGAGCACTGAGGAGCGAATGTACAGTGACGTGACATCACTGCCAGATTTAAACTGTGCTTTCGCGCTGTGGCTGGCGCTGACCTAAAGATGGACGCGCTCAGTGCTTGTCATAGGCTATACTACAACTGTTCAGTGTTTTTAACCACATAATGTTTATTTTAGGTTTCAGACATTTAAATACATATAATTTATAGCAAAACAACACATTTATAGTTTATAAAATACACAATGGTGTCTATGGAAGCAGCAATAACAAACCATTCAAATATATTTGCCGACGGTTTTTATTCATATCAGACACACAGTGTAAATAACTATAAAGTCAACTCTATTTTTCTCCCAGTTCACCGGCCACTTTCATGTATTTCGGGAGAAACTGATTAATTCACACGCTGTAATAAAGCCAACTGATAGGAATCTCTGAACTGCGGCACAAACAAACATGACGGTGCCCATCTCACGTTACAGATCAAGATCATTTATAAAAGTTTTTTTAAACAACAAAACTACTTCACTTACACATATTTGAGAATCGGAATAGAAGATAGTTGATGACATGGTAAGCAAGTTTGTTAATATTTATAAATAAAAGCGCTTCATCTTTCATACAGCGCTATTTTGGCTGTGGTGAATCACGTACCAAGCATTGAAGCGTCACCATGTAAACGTGGGTGGGGGGGGGATCGCGATGCTGGCTAAACATCGTGATGTCTGTCATCCATCACGATGGACGATGATATCGTCCATCGGCCCAACCCTACTCTAAACCCCGCCTCTCTGAGAGCTGCTCTGCTCTGATTGGTCAGATGGCTCAGTTTGCTGTGACTGGTCAGAAACCAAACACTCATTAGCATATCTGAATCTCAGATCTTCCTCAGCACTTGATACACAAGCTGCGTCTGCACAACAAAACCCTCCCAATTAATCAAAAGTAGCGTAATCACGGCCAAAACTAACCCAAAAGTGGGAGGCGAGGAGGAAATATCACTAAAGTAAAGACAGCTTTGACCTGCGGATTATACAAACACCCCACATTAACAGTTTAAGTTAATTCCAATTCCAGACTTGGAAACAATGAGCCGAGTGTTGTCACAAGGCCTATAGCAGCTGTGTGACAGTGGATGTTTGTGAGGGGGTTTTAAAAAGAGAAATGGAATCAGAAACTTTCAGAAAAGTTTTTATAGGATTTTGACATGGTTCAACGCCGATGACGACAGGAGACTGTACCATAACCAAGTAAAATATGTATGGTTAAATTGTGTAATGTCACTTTTCTATCGTTAGCAACTAGTAACCTTGTTTATTTCTTATGTTAAATGTAACTGTGACAATATATTTTCACATTTATACATTTACTCTGTATTTGAGTCTAAATGTAAAGTACTTTAGATTTTTATTCAACTCAGCATCATCTCAGAGGCAAATATTGTACTTTTTATGAAAAAGTGACATTTTAGACATCATGGATATTACATTTAGTTAGATATTACACATTGGTAAAAAAAATATGAACACTATAGAAACACTAAAAATGTTGTGTTATTATGATGCATTGCTGTAGATTAAAATAGACAAAAGTATATAAAGTAATACAAGAGATTAAAAGTTCAAATGAACCACCCTTAAACATGTGCAGAAGTAAAATCGCACTGTCCGAGAGTTTGGGAATATTCACACATAACATATACAAAACATGATATCCGAGTTTTAAAATCAAACATTTTAAAAGAGAACAATACATCACGGTTGTTTAAACCAATCAACATTAAGCTGTGTCGTCAGCAAGTCGTTTCCCATCATGCTTTTGATCAGCACAGTCAGTGGAGAGCAACTGCGTGCGACTGCAGAATCCGACACGTGTGCCTTGAGCTCGCGAGAGTTTTTGGACACACGTCAGCATGACATCAGAGCAAGGCGGACCGCACTCGGACACATTTCTAACCGGCATGCATTACGCGCAGATCACAGGTGATCGTTTCTGCGCAGATTTTGCTCATCTCAAATAGGGCTGGGGCGGTATGGATTTTTTCTAACCGTGGTTGAAAAGCAAGATTTTCCCACGGTATGGCGGTAAACCGCTTTAAATAAAAAAAGACTTTCGCGCACGCACCAGGAGTCGTTTTTGTCACCTACATCCGAAAAAAAACGAGCACAATTTGAAATAGTCAAATTTTCATTAAGCAGTAATTTGGCATGAACCAATCACTGAATAGATTTCCTTATTTAAGAATATTCTCAGATACATTCGCATTGAATTCATTTTCAGGAGAATACATTATGATGTTCACATTGGAAATGAAACAACACCTATTGCAACATGTCTTTATTACAAATATTATACTCCATATTTATGTTTACATAATATAGTGTTATTTTTTATTTAATCTATGTCGATTATATGAAAAATGAACAGCATGAGTAAGGTAGGATCATAAGATGGGTCAGACACGATTTTTTTTTGAAGTTTTGTTTTGTAGAAAGCCTTTCTATAAATTAAATTTCGTTTTGTATAAATTGTACCTTAATTTTAATCACTGTTTCATTAACTAATTGCCTGGAATTAATAAACAAGAAGCAAATATAGCAGACAAATAATCAGGAGGACGTGGAAGCGCGGGTGCGGTCTCTTGCGCGTGAACTGGAGCTCGTCTTATAAATGAACCGAAACTCGGCGTAGGCTGGGCCTAAATGTCTACTTTTAAACAAAATTCAAAACGAAATGATAACATTTTAGTCTACAGTAGCCTAGTCAGGTAAGGTCAGGTTTGCCGATGTGCGTTATAGGCTATTTACTTATTTATATTTATCCCTTGGCGCCGATCGGAGACGGAGTTCACTACTGATATTCTGGGGATACAACATAGCAAATATACTAGGGACTTTAGCCTTTAAATATCTTTGCTGCATTGGATCAGTGTTCTTTCTAGAACAGCCAAGACATTTCTAGCCTCGCGGCAGCAGCGCCTCTCATTGCTCATAAACCTTAAAACAGTCAGCGCCGCGAATGCGGTTTCGAAAATTGATCAAAAAACGTTGGTGCGGGTGGATGGCGGACAGATGATGGGTTTTGTGATGCGGTTGCGGATGAAATAATAATAGCCCATCCGCGCATCTCTAGTACAAATGGAATGTTATTATGCGTCATGGAACATTGCGCTTCTCAACTCGCGAAAGGTCGGATTTGCTCCATCTTTTGATGATAAGTTTTGTTTAGAAAACCTTGAATCCATGTAAGCCACAATATCATTAGACATAATCCATGTCATTAGAATCAATGAATCCATGTAATTAGACACAACATGCACACATGTGCTGGCCCATGTTTTTTTTTTTTTTTTTTTTTTTTGCGGTGATGACGGTGACGAGCGGTTAGAGTCACGTGACCGCGGTATTGCGGTAATGCGGTAACCGTCCCAGCCCTACTCTAAACCCCGCCTCTCTGAGAGCTGCTCTGCTCTGATTGGTCAGATGGCTCAGTTTGCTGTGACTGGTCAGAAACCAAACACTCATTAGCATATCTGAATCTCAGATCTTCCTCAGCACTTGATACACAAGCTGCGTCTGCACAACAAAACCCTCCCAATTAATCAAAAGTAGCGTAATCACGGCCAAAACTAACCCAAAAGTGGGAGGCGAGGAGGAAATATCACTAAAGTAAAGACAGCTTTGACCTGCGGATTATACAAACACCCCACATTAACAGTTTAAGTTAATTCCAATTCCAGACTTGGAAACAATGAGCCGAGTGTTGTCACAAGGCCTATAGCAGCTGTGTGACAGTGGATGTTTGTGAGGGGGTTTTAAAAAGAGAAATGGAATCAGAAACTTTCAGAAAAGTTTTTATAGGATTTTGACATGGTTCAACGCCGATGACGACAGGAGACTGTACCATAACCAAGTAAAATATGTATGGTTAAATTGTGTAATGTCACTTTTCTATCGTTAGCAACTAGTAACCTTGTTTATTTCTTATGTTAAATGTAACTGTGACAATATATTTTCACATTTATACATTTACTCTGTATTTGAGTCTAAATGTAAAGTACTTTAGATTTTTATTCAACTCAGCATCATCTCAGAGGCAAATATTGTACTTTTTATGAAAAAGTGACATTTTAGACATCATGGATATTACATTTAGTTAGATATTACACATTGGTAAAAAAAATATGAACACTATAGAAACACTAAAAATGTTGTGTTATTATGATGCATTGCTGTAGATTAAAATAGACAAAAGTATATAAAGTAATACAAGAGATTAAAAGTTCAAATGAACCACCCTTAAACATGTGCAGAAGTAAAATCGCACTGTCCGAGAGTTTGGGAATATTCACACATAACATATACAAAACATGATATCCGAGTTTTAAAATCAAACATTTTAAAAGAGAACAATACATCACGGTTGTTTAAACCAATCAACATTAAGCTGTGTCGTCAGCAAGTCGTTTCCCATCATGCTTTTGATCAGCACAGTCAGTGGAGAGCAACTGCGTGCGACTGCAGAATCCGACACGTGTGCCTTGAGCTCGCGAGAGTTTTTGGACACACGTCAGCATGACATCAGAGCAAGGCGGACCGCACTCGGACACATTTCTAACCGGCATGCATTACGCGCAGATCACAGGTGATCGTTTCTGCGCAGATTTTGCTCATCTCAAATAGGGCTGGGGCGGTATGGATTTTTTCTAACCGTGGTTGAAAAGCAAGATTTTCCCACGGTATGGCGGTAAACCGCTTTAAATAAAAAAAGACTTTCGCGCACGCACCAGGAGTCGTTTTTGTCACCTACATCCGAAAAAAAACGAGCACAATTTGAAATAGTCAAATTTTCTTTAAGCAGTAATTTGGCATGAACCAATCACTGAATAGATTTCCTTATTTAAGAATATTCTCAGATACATTCGCATTGAATTCATTTTCAGGAGAATACATTATGATGTTCACATTGGAAATGAAACAACACCTATTGCAACATGTCTTTATTACAAATATTATACTCCATATTTATGTTTACATAATATAGTGTTATTTTTTATTTAATCTATGTCGATTATATGAAAAATGAACAGCATGAGTAAGGTAGGATCATAAGATGGGTCAGACACGATTTTTTTTTGAAGTTTTGTTTTGTAGAAAGCCTTTCTATAAATTAAATTTCGTTTTGTATAAATTGTACCTTAATTTTAATCACTGTTTCATTAACTAATTGCCTGGAATTAATAAACAAGAAGCAAATATAGCAGACAAATAATCAGGAGGACGTGGAAGCGCGGGTGCGGTCTCTTGCGCGTGAACTGGAGCTCGTCTTATAAATGAACCGAAACTCGGCGTAGGCTGGGCCTAAATGTCTACTTTTAAACAAAATTCAAAACGAAATGATAACATTTTAGTCTACAGTAGCCTAGTCAGGTAAGGTCAGGTTTGCCGATGTGCGTTATAGGCTATTTACTTATTTATATTTATCCCTTGGCGCCGATCGGAGACGGAGTTCACTACTGATATTCTGGGGATACAACATAGCAAATATACTAGGGACTTTAGCCTTTAAATATCTTTGCTGCATTGGATCAGTGTTCTTTCTAGAACAGCCAAGACATTTCTAGCCTCGCGGCAGCAGCGCCTCTCATTGCTCATAAACCTTAAAACAGTCAGCGCCGCGAATGCGGTTTCGAAAATTGATCAAAAAACGTTGGTGCGGGTGGATGGCGGACAGATGATGGGTTTTGTGATGCGGTTGCGGATGAAATAATAATAGCCCATCCGCGCATCTCTAGTACAAATGGAATGTTATTATGCGTCATGGAACATTGCGCTTCTCAACTCGCGAAAGGTCGGATTTGCTCCATCTTTTGATGATAAGTTTTGTTTAGAAAACCTTGAATCCATGTAAGCCACAATATCATTAGACATAATCCATGTCATTAGAATCAATGAATCCATGTAATTAGACACAACATGCACACATGTGCTGGCCCATGTTTTTTTTTTTTTTTTTTTTTTTTGCGGTGATGACGGTGACGAGCGGTTAGAGTCACGTGACCGCGGTATTGCGGTAATGCGGTAACCGTCCCAGCCCTAATCTCAAACAAGCCTATTATCTCAATACAATATTGAGCATACATGTCAATTAAGACCAGCGCATGCGCATTATAACCTAGAGATCGGTACTGCGCATGTGTCTATGACGTCGCCAAAACACACCACCATCCAGTACGTATTGGACCATCCAGCTACGTCATCGTGCTACAGGCTGCAGCGAGGGGTGTCTCGATTATTTGGATCAGGTGGCATAAGTGACGCGTCCCTTTAAATGTGTCGTGAGACATGGACAGGAGAAGATTAGTGCGGTGTGAGTTGAAGAGTGAGCCTCTTGGAGTATCATCTATGCAAACGGTAGAACCAGAGTCTTTTTGGAAGGTTACGTCTATTTGTCTTTAATGCTAAATTCATTCCCATTTAGAAGAGCCTAACACGGCCCAGTGTTTGTCTGTAGCTCGGCCTGGCGTCTGTGCGTATGGTGACCAGTAAATGGTACACGCAGTTACGAGTCTACAGAATACTTTGCTCGCATAATAGCGAGTAGTGATTCTACATGGGTTGCAGCAACGTAAGTTTACTGGCCCCTTTTTCCTTTAGACGTAACGTGTAGTGTTTATAGCTCGGATTGTTTCCTGTCTGATATTGCCTATGAATAGAAGTAACGCTGGCGAGATGTGTGCACAGCTATTAGTCATCCACACCTTTAAACTTCATTGGTACCGTGCATATAGCTCTAATTCATCTAGGCTGGTTTCAAAAACGTAAGTTCATTTAATCCTTTTAGTCAAGTCAAGTCATCCTCATTTATATAGCGCTTTTAACAATGTAGATTGTTTCAAAGCAGCTTTTTACAGAGATAAACATATAATTTAAGGTAACAGAGATTGGTTTGGTTTTATAGTGGTTCTTGAATAATGTCATTTCCAGCTAAAGTTAGTTTTGATTGATTCACTTCCGTCGAAATGATAATTTGTTATTAAATTAGGGGCCGCTAAGACGACACCGTTCTCTCTAAACAGACTTTAAACGCGAACCTGTGACAGACGCTGATGGCGATCACATGCGCATTAAGAATTGATTCTATAGTTATGTGCGTTTGAAAATAGGTGCGCAGGTTTGTAATTCCCAACAAACCATGCCTAAACAAACTACTTGTCTTGTCTATAAATTTTGAAATTTTATTTTATCACTTCGGGTAGGTACGCGAACCGAAAATTCAACAACGCTTTATCTGTAGAGTGGTCTAGGGATCCTCCATAGGGAGAGGCTAGTTGGCACTTCAGCACTGCATTGTCATCGGGTCCAGGCGAAGATCCTTCGTCAGATCTTGCTGCCTTGCTGCTGGTTTGTGTCTGTACCTTCGTATATATCTTTCTGTTTTCAATCATTATTTACTACATTTCCCTGTTGTTTATACTGCTAAATACAACTTACTCAACATCACATATTAACCCGACATCGCTAGCTTCAATCTTAATCATTGCTAGCACAAGTTACTAATTCGCTAGCCTGTAAGCGTGCCATCCGTGCGCTCTTTATTTATTTATTTAGCTCGCGCCTTTCACAAATCCATCAAAGCTGTGGTAAGTAGAATCAGTCAACAAACACGGTGAGTCATGTCATCTTCTCCTCTTATTGTCACTTGCACTTCATGTAACATGCATAGTAAAGCCTTCTCCGTCTGCATAGGATTTACATGTGATAAATGCAGGGAGATAGTCTGGCTGACGGAGAAGATTTCAGAACTAGATACACGCATCCAAACTTTAATTGAGGTTAATTCACTGCTGTTCGCCCTGCGATCGACTGCTTTTGTCAGCCTCGTTGCCCGCTGTGAGTTTGTTTGTTTGCGTTTGTTTGTTTGCGCAAATACGGTTTGAACATTGGTTGTTGGTCGTAGAGCGAGACACCGCTTCACTGCTGTTCACCCTGCGATCGACTTCTTTTGTCAGCCTCGTTGCCTGCTGTGAGTTTGTTTGTTTGCGTTTGTTTGTTTGCGCAAATACGGTTTGAACATTGGTTGTTGGTCGTAGAGCGAGACACCGCTTCACTGCTGTTCGCCCTGCGATCGACTGCTTTTGTCAGCCTCGTTGCCTGCTGTGAGTTTGTTTGTTTTCCCGTCTATCGTGCATCTACATTACACCCATACCACTATAAAGACGGTTTTTACCCAAGACTTGAGTCATAAATTAGTATAAATATTAATAGCATCACTGGTTGCATCATTGCTAACTTACTGTCCATCTGTTAAAATGGCGAATATATCAGGTGTATGTTATCTACCTTTTGGTGCAGATGAGAACAAATCTGAATTGCTCGCGGTGCAGTCTGAATTAGAAGCTGTAGAAAAGCAGATCCGTGACCTTCTAGAGAGACAAGCTGAGCTGAGAGACCGGCGTTTAGCTCTTGAAACATCACGCGCTGATGCACACGGATCAGTGATTAACGTTAGTAACCCGCTGACGCTGACCTCGTCTACTCCGTGCGTTTATCAGCATTGGTCCCGAGCGTCCAGGTCACGATCAGCCATGATTTCATTCACTCCGGCTCCAACACACCACGACGAAGCCTGGGTGGTTCCGCGGAAGCCGCGTGCCAGGACAAGAATCTTTTCGCCCCTCCCGGTTTTCGAGATCTCCACTCAGAACCGCTTCTCCCCTCTTCGCGAAACGGTACGCGATGCTGTGATCATCGGCGATTCCACCGTTCGACACGTCCACGCTACGTTAGGTAAAAGTAAGGTGCACAGTCACTGCTTTCCTGGTGCTCGTGTTCTCGATATCACTGCGCGGGTAACTGAGATCTTGAACGGTGACGAGCGCGTCGGAGCTGTTGTGCTGCACGCGGGAGCTAACGACATTAGGCTGCGACAGACGGAGGTTCTGAAGAAAGACTTCAGGAGCCTTATCGATACGGTACGCAGCACATCGCCTGAAACATCGATTATTGTGTCTGGACCGCTTCCTACGTACCGACGAGGGCATGAAAAGTTCAGTAGATTATTCGCGCTAAATGAATGGTTATTGTCATGGTGCAATGAGCAGAAACTGATTTTTGTAAATAATTGGAATCTGTTTTGATACCCCTATTCTGTCGGATAACATCTCCAAGATGTTAAATACCATTTGACTAGTAACCAAAAATCCAAATCACAGTCTCTACTGCACCAATTTAATTGATATTAATACTAGTGTAGAACATTGCATAGAAACTGTGTCTATTCCTCGTTTACTAAGATCAAATAATAAATCTACTGCGGGATCTAGAAAAAATCTAATTGTTATTAAAACAAAAAATCTCGCTATTAGTGAACAAAAACAATTTTTAAAGCTAGGTCTTCTAAACATTAGATCGCTCACACCTAAGGTGGTTATTGTAAATGAAATGGTCACAGATAATAATTTCGATGTTCTGTGCCTTACTGAAACCTGGCTTAAACCAAATGATTATTTCGGTCTAAATGAGTCTACTCTGCCAGGATACTGTTATAAGCATGAGCCCCGTCTGATCGGTCGTGGCGGCGGTGTTGCAACAATCTACAGAGATATCCTTAATGTTACTCAGAAAACTCGTCATAGGTTTAATTCGTTTGAAGTGCTTGTGCTAAATGTTACGCTCTTAGATGTAAGAAAAAAATCCCTATTATCTCTAGCATTGGCTACCGTATATAGACCTCCAGGGCCTTACGCCAATTTCCTAAAAGAGTTTGCTGACTTTCTATCAGATCTTTTGGTCAACGTCGATAAAGCATTAATTGTTGGAGATTTTAACATACACGTAGATAATTTAAAAGATGCGTTAGGGGCTGCGTTTACAGATTTATTAAACTCCTTCGGGGTCAAGCAAAACGTCACCGGACCAACTCATCGTCTTAATCATACACTCGATTTAATTATATCATATGGAACCGATCCAACCAATATAGATATCATTCCACAAAGTGATGATGTCACTGACCACTACTTGGTAACTTACATATTACGCACTGCTGTAATATGTCATGCTGCGCCACGTTATCGACCAGGTAGAACAATTCGTCCATCCACCATAGATCATTTCTCAAATAGCTTATCTGATCGGTCTCAGCTGCTGCCTGAACCCAAACAAACAGATGAATTAGACGAACTAACTAGCACTATGAGCACCATTCTCTCTAGAACATTGGATATTGTTGCACCCATTAGATTAAAAAAGGTCAGAGAAAAAAGTATAGCACCATGGTACAATAATACTACGTATGTTTTAAAGAGAGAAACCCGTAATTTAGAGCATAAATGGAAAAAAACTAATTTAGAGGTCTTTAGAATCGCGTGGAAAGACAGTATGTCACTTTATAAAAAGGCACTTAAAACGGCCAGGGCTGAGCACCTCAGCAAATTAATAGAAAACAACCGAAATAATCCAAGGTTTTTATTTCATACCGTGGCTAGACTAGCAAATAAACAGACGTCGTCTGAACAAAATACCTCGTTACAGTTTAGTAGTAATGATTTCATGAACTTCTTCACCGAGAAAATTGAAAGCATCAGAATCAAAATCGTAAACGTTCGATCTTTGCTCGCGCCTTATAATTCGGCCGCAATTATCACCCCGCAAGAACAATTACAATGCTTTACAACCATAGAACAAAAAGAGTTAAATAAACTTATCACTTCATCTAAAACAACAACATGTTTATTAGATCCTATACCAACTGAACTACTGAAAGAAGTGTTACCTATAGTGGAAGAGCCTCTTCTCAATATTAACTCATCTTTATCTTTAGGTCATGTTCCAAGAACGTTCAAGCTGGCAGTTATAAAACCTCTTATTAAGAAACCACAATTAGATCCAAATAAACTAGCAAATTACAGACCCATTTCGAATCTTCCATTTATGTCAAAAATATTAGAAAAAGTTGTGTCCGCTCAACTTGGCTCTTTCTTGCAAGAAAACGACATCTATGAAAAGTTTCAGTCTGGATTCAGGCCACATCATAGCACTGAAACTGCGCTTGTTAGAATCACAAATGATTTACTTTTAGCTTCGGACCAAGGCTGTATCTCAGTACTAGTTTTACTTGATCTTAGTGCTGCGTTCGATACTATAGATCACACAATACTCTTAGATCGACTACAAAATTACACTGGTGTTCAAGGACAAGCATTAAGCTGGTTCAGGTCATACTTATCTGACCGCTACCATTTCGTCTACTTAAATGGAGAAAAATCGATTATAACTTCGGCAAACTATGGAGTGCCGCGGGGATCTCTGTTAGGCCCTTTATTATTCTCAATATATATGCTGCCACTTGGTAATATTCTAAGGAAACATGGAATTAGTTTCCATTGTTATGCTGATGACACTCAAATATATATTTCATCACGGCCAGATGAATACGCTAAATTATCCAAATTGACAGATTGTGTTAAAGATATAAAAGATTGGATGACGCGTAATTTTCTTTTATTAAATCCAGACAAGACAGAGGTAATACTTATCGGTTCTAAAAACCGTCCACAAAACCTTTCACAGCACGACTTTAACATAGTAGGATGCCCTGTTACTTTATCCGCTACAGTAAAAGACCTGGGTGTTACATTAGACTGCAACCTGTCCACCAAAGGAGGCAGAGCATTTTCACATTTAGCTCCGAAGCTCTGGAATAGCCTTCCTGATATTGTTCGTAGCTCAGACTCGCTCTCCCAGTTTAAAACTAGGCTGAAGACGCATCTATTTAGCCAGGCATTCATATACATTTTTTATCTTACAGTTACTGTAAATTCGGCCTCTATTTCATAAACGCCAGAGGAGAACTGGCCCCCGACTGAGCCTGGGTTCTCCCAAGGTTTTTTTTTCTCCATTGGGTCATCTGATGGGGTGTTAGGACACCATTAGGTCACTGGATGGAGTTTTTCGGTTCCTTGCCACTGTTGCCTTTGGCTTGCTCAGTTGGGGATATTCAAATTAATTAACCAATCATACCATTGATCAGCTCTACCAAACTTGGATGTCTTTTTTCCAGTAATAAACAAACATTGTTAAGTTGTTTTGATTGATACTGTGAAGCAGCTTTGATACAATCTGTATTGTGAAAAGCGCTATATAAATATATTTGACTTGACTTGACTTGACTTAATTATAAGAGTGCAAGGGCTTTAGATACTACTTTGGATGCGATTAGCTTAGAGAACACTGTACATTGTTCGGTTCCGGCTGAAGTAGAGCCCGTGCAGCAGGGCAATTGGGTGACATTGAGGCGATGTAGTCGTGGGACAAAACACCGCTCTTCCGTTCCGATTACAACATTAAACAGGTTCTCCCCACTCAGTGAAACACCCACTGAGAATCCTGTTGAACGTGCCCTAGTTATTAGTTATTTACACGGAACGTGAAAATAGAGACACCAGCCACTATAGTCACATGTTTGCTGGGAGCCAGAGCGCCTGACATCAAAGCAAATTTAAAAGTGCTGGCTAATGCTAATCGTAAATTCTCTAAGATTATTATTCACGTCGGCACAAATGATGTTCGACTCCGCCAGTCGGAGATCACTAAAATTAATGTTAAAGAGGTGTGTGAACTCGCAAGTACGATGTCAGGCACTGTAATTTGCTCTGGCTAGCCCTGTCACGATAACAAATTTTGCTGGACGATAAATTGTCCAAGAAATTATCGCGATAAACGATAATATTGTCGATCTGAGACCATTTTCATCTAGAATAATGATAATGGCATAATAATGCACATACACCTTTCAAAATTCAATAAACGTTTATTTCCAAAGACTATTTAACACTGAAAATGGCAGTGCATTAAAAAACTTTTTAAATATCCACAATAACAATGAACAAAACAACCAAAAACAATAAAAGCAATGGACTCTCAGTCTCTGTTAACAAAAAATGCACTTGAATAAATACCAAAAACAATAAATAAAATGGATGTAAACAAAATTGCACTTCAAAAAATAATAAACAATAGGCTCAACATGCATTCCATAACAGGCAAAACTGCCTGTTAGGACCTTTGTAAACAAACAAACAAACAAAAAAGCCTCAAGCCATATGCAAAAAACTTTTGCAAAATAATTTCTCCAGCAAAAAAAGTGAATTGCAGTCAATGTACAGTACACCAATGATGAGAGAGAGAGATAGATATTTTATGGCAGATTCCGTGCAAGAAATACCAACATGTTGACTTTGTGTGGCTTAAGGCAGGATCTCTCAGGAGTAGCAATGTTGCCAGCTGTGCTAAACATTCTCTCAGAGCTGGTGCTTGTAGCACAAATGCACATGTATTTTTGGGCCAACTTAGCCATCAAAGGATATCTTCTTTGATTGTCAAGCCACCACACCAATGGATCACAAGATGCATCAATTGCATCCTCTTGGAGGAACTTAGTCAGCTCTGCATCAGCCTGCACTCTTTTTGGAAATGCAGCCTGGGCCTGTGCCTGACTGAGATTACGAGCTCTTCTGTTTTGAAGAAGGTCACTCAGCCTCTTCTTCTTGGTGAGTGCGGGAGCAGTAGGTTCATCCTCGTTTCCTCCAGTGGCTTTGCTGCAGCTCTCACCACTTGTACCTTCTCCACTTTCTTCTGGTCCTAAGTCCAGTAGCTCTTGCACAAGCTGATGTTTGACATCATCCAATGCACCTGCCTCCTCCATGCTGCCACGATACCTTGGATCCAAGATGGTGGCCTTTCTAAGTAGGACATTGATTGCAGGTGAGCTGTATTTTTCAGTCAGTACCCTGCACATGTTTTGTTTAATACTGGCTGTCAGTGCAGTGTCATCAGGGCCTGGAGAGAGAAGGTCGTCTTTAATCAGTTCCAACACAGGCTTAACCGAGGACACCGTGACGTATTTTTCCCCTGAGAGAATGTCTGTGAAGTCAGCCAGTGGTTTCATTGCTGCGTTGATAGACTCCAACACAGCAACATCCTGCCAGGTTGGGTTGAGGTGGCTATGTTTTTTGTCTTCAACCAGGACACGTCTTATGGCTGGGAGTTGCTCCAGCACCCTCTCTACCATCTTCTGCTTAGTGCCCCATCGTGTGACAACATCCTGTGTGAAAGATAATATTGTTCTTGTTCATTAGTTTGTCTATCAACATTCTTAAATAAAATAACTTCTTTTTACATGTCCATTATTTTTATTAATGCTCATATTGACCATTTAACCGTTAACCGAAAGTAAACATTTTGACCGATTATATTACTATGTTAAAGGTTTTTTTTTTTTTTTTTTTTTTTTGCTGCATGGTAATATATATATATATATATATATATATATATAAACTAGACAAGCTGTGGATTAAGGTCTGCTATTTTTATTTGATGAAAAAAAATCAGTTTTTTTTCAAAGCTTGAAATTGATTCAGTGTTTTCTTTTTGTCATCATAATTTGTTAATTATTTAAGTTAATAAAATATATTTATTGTAGGCCTATCTTATGTTTTTTATTTTTATTATTTTATTGTTTTTTTTCTGTTGTCACTGTCAGAAATGCTGCAGGTGCGTGAATTTTATGTGAATCCAGGTTCTGTTGTTGATCTGTTCTGCATGTTTGGATGTCTTTGATCTCGTTTAGTGTGTCATCTTTAATGCTGTTGTACAGTTGTGGAATTGCCGTTTGTGACACGTATGTTCTCCCAGGCAATTCATACTGGCTGTCAAATGTTTGCAGCATTCGTCGAAATGCCGGCTTTTCGACGATACTAAAGGGCAGCATCTCTTTAGCAATCAAGCGAACTACACTGTCGGTGAGTGCACACCATTTTGCACTGTCCTGTTTGTACTTTGTTTGTCGACTAATGAAGACGGCTCGTCTGTTGTAGCTTTTTTTTTCCCCAACTGGGAAAACTGCAACGGATGATTGTGTTTTAGGTGCATGTGCATGTTTGTTGTGTTACCGGTTTTAGTCGATACTGTTTTACAACAAATGCGACATACCGGCTCGCTCAGGTTAATTGGTTCACCACAGTCATTCGGTTTGAATCCGAAGTGCTCCCACACTGCAGCTGTTGCGTTTGGCTTTGAAACCAATTCCATGTCACAACTTGCGTCTCGTCTTTTCGCTCTTCTCGGCAGTCGCCTCAAGCACTCCCGCCTTCCCACACAAAGTCCATGTGACTGACAAGCGCCGCCTCCCCACACAAAAGACAATGCAACTGACAAGAGGGTTCACTTCTCCTACGCTAAGGAAATGAGAGTTGTCATTCAGTCGCGGATAACAAACAAGTATGCAAATGAAATTATCGCGGCCGGAAAAATTATCGAGGTCATTTTTTTTATCGTGCGATTAATCGATTTATCGACTATCGCGACAGGCCTAGCTCTGGCCCCCTTCCTGTTCGCAGGAGTGATGAGATAGTTAGCAGATTGTCATCACTCACTGGTTGTTTGTCTAAGTGGTGTCCGCAAAATAATATAGAATTCATAGACAATTGGAAAAGTTTTTGGGGCAGACCTGACCTGTTGAAAAGAGATGGTATTCATCCCTCCTGGGATGGTGCTGCTCTTCTCTCTAGTAATATGGCTCATAGTCTTAGAGCTGAAACATGACAGTCTGGGGCTCAGGTCAGGAAGCAGACAAACTGGCTAAACCGACCGTCTGCCAGCTGTCTCACGTCACCAAGGTCAGATAAATCCCATCACATAGATGCTCTTTCACCTAGATATCATCATATAGAGACTGTTTCTGTTCCCGGAATTAGGAAATACAAAAAACTTCCAAACCCATCGAAGGGTAAAAATTTAATTGATGTTCAACAAATAAAAAACAGAAATAATACAAATGAACAAATGATAAAGCTTGGGTTGCTGAATATTCAATCCCTAACTTCAAAAGCACTTATTGTTAATGATATGATTACAGACTACAACCTAGATGTGCTGTGTATGACAGAAACCTGGCTAAAACCAAACAATTACATTATTTTAAATGAGTGCACCCCGCAAGATTACTGCTATAAACATGAACCTCGCCTGAAAGGCAAAGGGGGAGGTGTTGCTGTAATTTATAGTAATATTTTCAAAATTAGTAAGAGGTCTAGTTTCAAATATAATTCTTTTGAAGTGTTGGTGCTTAATGTAACAATATATAGTGCAAATGATAAATCACGTTTAAGATTTGTGCTGCCTACTGTATACAGGCCACCAGGGCACCATACAGACTTTATCAAAGAATTTGCTGACTTTCTACCAGAGTTAGTACTGGCTGCAGATAATGCCCTAATTGTTGGTGATTTTAATATACATGTAGATAATAAGAAAGATGTATTGGGATTGGCATTTAAAGACATTCTTAACTCTATTGGAGTTAGACAACACGTGTTAGGACCTACTCATTGTCGTAATCATACTCTAGATCTAATATTATCACATGGAAACAATGTTGATGCTGTTGAAATTCTGCAGCAGAGCGATGACATCTCAGATCACTATCTAGTCTTGTGTAAACTTCATTTACCCAAGGCTGCAAAGCCTACTCCGTGTTACAAATATGTTAGACCTATCACTTCTGCCACAAAAGAATGCTTTATTAATAATCTTCCTGATCAGTTTCATCATCTCAGCATCCCAGATAGCGTAGAAAAACTCGATATTGCGACATGAACTTTTAACTCTCTCTTTTCTAGCACTTTAGAATAGTGATGCACCGAAATGAAAATTCTGGGTCGAAACCGAAAATTTAGGATGCACTTGGCCGAAAACCGAAACTGAAGCCGAAAATGGCTTCTTTTAAAAACTTATACTAATATATATATATACAGTACAAAACCTAAAATATTTTTAACAATAAATATAAATAATAATACCAAATAATATTATTCTTCAAGTTTTATGTTCCATCAAATAAAATAGTTTTTTAACAGTTGTGCAAAAAGATCCACAATTATCTGAATAACTGCACACAAAATCACAGAATGGCAGTGGGCCTCTATTCTGCTGCTGCATGTAAACAATTTTTTACTTACATTTTAAATCGCTGTGCAAAACAATGCAAAACAACAGTGCAAAAACAGCACTAGAACTTAATCCAAACTCAAACTGTAAACAACATGTAAGCCTATGTAGCCTTAGGAAACAGTTGTGCAGTGCTACGCAAATTTTAATGTAACTGCTATATACACAGAAAATTGGACTGGGGGTCTTACATGCGCTTCATGTGGCACACTAGCACACACACGCAAGGTCTCTCGCTCTCTCCCTCCCTGTCTGGCGTGCGCGCTACACGGTTTGGAGCACAAGCTCTTGCTCGCTCGCTCTTCCGGGAGATTTGAACTAATTTGCGGGCATCAGGGAGCCGCTATCAATATGCGGGAAACACCCCTATCTTTGATAGGCAGACGCGTGATAACAGCTTGACCATGAGTGAAACCTAAGCTCTTGCGCACGGATGGGAGGGGCGGATGACATTCATTTTCGGTTTACGTTTTCGGCTGTTTTTTTTTATTTCGGCCCGAAACCGATAATGCCGATAAATTTCGGTGCACCCCTACTTTAGACACAGTTGCTCCGTTGCGCTTAAAGAAGATGAAAGAAAATAGTCCAACGCCGTGGTACAACGAGCACACTCAGGCCCTAAAGAGAGCAGTCAGAACAATGGAACGAAACTGGAAGAAAACAAAACTAGAGGTCTTTCGCATTTCATGGAACGAGAGCTCGATTGCATACAGAGAGGCCTTAAAACTGCTAGATCTGCTTATTTTTCAACCCTATTAGAAGAAAATAAACAAAACCCAAGGTACTTATTCGAAACAGTTGCTAAACTGACGAAAAATACAATTTCAAGACCAGAAGTTTGCAAGCAGCACAACATTAATGACTTTATGACCTTCTTCACTTATAAGATTGATAATATGAGGGAGAAAGTTATAACTATGCAACTGTCTACTACAGTATCGCATCAGACAGTGCAGTGTAGTCTCACTGACGAAAAATTCGATTCATTTATTGCTATAGGAGAGGAAGAATTTTCTAAAGTCGTTAAATCATCTAAATCGACAACATGTTTGTTAGATCCTATACCGACTAAACTATTGAAAGAGATCCTTCCAGAGGTCATAGATCCTCTTCTTAATATCATTAATTCATCTTTGTCATAAGGATACGTACCAAAAACTTTTAAGCTGGCTATGATTAAACCGCTTGTTAAAAAAACGCAACTTGATCCCACAGAATTAGTCAATTACAGGCCGATCTCGAATCTGCCTTTTCTGTCAAAGATACTAGAAAAGGCAGTATCCTCAACAACTGTGTTCCTTTTTTAGAAAGAAATGGTATCTGTGAGGATTTCCAGTCAGGATTTAGACCGTATCATAGTACTGAGACAGCTCTTATTAGAGTCACAAATGATTTGCTCTTATCATCTGATCGTGGTTGTATCTCTCTATTAGTGCTACTCGATCTTAGTGCTGCATTTGACACCATCGACCACAACATTCTATTAAATAGACTCGAAAATTATGTTGGCATTAGTGGAATTGCTCTAGCATGGTTTAAATCATACTTATCTGACCGTCATCAGTTTGTAGTAGTAAATGAAGAGATGTCTTATCGGTCCAAATTTCGCTATGGTGTACCACAAGGCTCAGTACTAGGACCGTTGCTGTTCACTCTGTACATGCTACCCCTAGGAGATATCATTAGGAAGCATGGCATTAGTTTTCACTGTTATGCTGATGATACTCAGCTCTATATTTCTTCACGCCCTGACGAAACTTACCAATCCACCAAATTAACGGAATGCATAGCTGATATAAAAAACTGGATGACTAGTAATTTCCTACTACTTCATTCTGGAAAATCAGAGATTATAATTATTGGACAAAAAACTTCCTCACTGTCACGGATTCAATCATCAATGACACCACTCCATCAATCGCAACTCAGCGCACCTGGTCTCGCTCATCATCCCCGGAATTCTAATCGCTTCCACCTGCTCATCATCATTACTCACCTTGTTGCACACCATTCATAAGCTTCAGTCTCCTCTCACTCAGCGTCCGGTCTCGTCTATCCGTTACCTGTGACTCACTGGTTCCTTGTGTTCGTTGCCTGGTTCCAGTTATTGCCTGACTTCAAGTGGTTTCCACTCCATGCTAACGTCCTATTTATATCTCCTCTGCAGCGGCCGTGAATTGGGTTTCCTGATACTCACGATCACCTTCCTGTGTTTCACCTGCACTGATCTACGACTGTTCAAGTGTCCTTCAGTAAGATCCAGCTGATCCAGTCAAGCTCTTTCTGTATCACTCCTGTTCACGGAATCCTCTGGGACTTGGGAATTCCCCGGGACATCACGAGCCTTCAAGTATTATTATCATATTAAAATATTATCATATAACACCGATTTTATCATCACTTCATTGGTTACCTATAAAATTCCGTATTAAATACAAGGTATTGCTTTTGACTTATAAAGCTCTAAATGGTTTAGCTCCAGTCTATTTAACGGATCTTCTATCGCCTTACAATCCATCGCGCTCTTTAAGATCACTAAATTCGAGGCTTCTGGTCATTCCTAGGATATCCAGATCCACCAAAGGAGGCAGAGCATTTTCACATTTAGCTCTGAAGCTCTGGAATAGCCTTCCTGATATTGTTCATAGCTCAGACTTGCTCTCCCAGTTTAAAACTAGACTGAAGACGCATCTATTTAGCCAGGCATTCATATAAATTTTTTATCTTACAGTTACTGTAAATTCGGCCTCTAGTTCATAAACGCCAGAGGAGAACTGGCCCCCGACTGAGCCTGGGTTCTCCCAAGGTTTTTTTTCTCCATTGGGTCATCTGATGGGGTGTTAGGACACCATTAGGTCACTGGATGGAGTTTTTCGGTTCCTTGCCACTGTTGCCTTTGGCTTGCTCAGTTGGGGATATTCAAATTAATTAACCAATCATACCATTGATCAGCTCTACCAAACTTGGATGTCTTTTTTCCAGTAATAAACAAACATTAAGTTGTTTTGATTGATACTGTGAAGCAGCTTTGATACAATCTGTATTGTGAAAAGCGCTATATAAATATATTTGACTTGACTTGACTTGACTATTATGAAGTTGCTTATGCTTGTTTAAATAAACATTGTCACTCTATCTTTGTGTCTTCGTCCCTCAGTACAAGCGTGACACTCATGTAATAACCTGGAATACTGTCTAACACTTGATGGCTGCTCTGTCAAGTCCTCGTCGTTGGTTAGGAACCTGGGTGTGCTCTTTGATACCAATCTTTCATTTGAAAGTCACGTGTCTAGTATCTGTAAAACTGCATTTTTTCATCTTAAAAATATATCTAAATTACGTCATATGCTCTCAATGAAAAATGCAGAACAATTGATTCATGCGTTCATGACATCAAGGCTAGATTATTGTAATGCTCTACTGGGTGGTTGCCCTGCACGTTTAATACATGAACTACAGCTGGTCCAAAACGCAGCCGCTAGAGTTCTTACCAGAACCAGGAAGTATGACCATATTAGCCCGGTTCTGTCAACACTGCATTGGCTCCCTATTAAACATTGTGTAAATTTTAAATTATTGCTGATTACTTACAAAGCACTAAATGGTTTAGCTCCCCAGTACTTGAGCGAGCTCTTAACGCATTATACTCCTTCACGTCTATTGCGATCACAAAATTCTGGCCAGTTGATAATACCTAGAATATCTAAATCGACTGCTGGCGGTAGATCCTTTTCCTATTTAGCACGGGCGTCAGTTTGGTTTGAAATGTGGGGGGGACAGAGACGCATTCGGAAGTGCATTTTCAGAAGTGGTGGGTACAATGACGCATTCATTTTATATATATATATATATATATATATATATATATATATATATATATATATATAACACATTCAATTAAACCAATTACATGTTAAGAATTTTAAATGGGCTATAAACTAATATAGCTTCAAAATATAAAAGCTAGTAAATAAAGAGGAACAAAAAAAACAAACATTACAAGCAATAAACAAAGAGTGCTTTCAGTATTTAAAAGCAGGCTATCTGAATGTTTTCCATTCAAGAGCTGGAGTGATTTCCCCCCTATACGATAAGCTGCATTCACACTAATGCACATATCTCTTTTGAAAATGTGGTTTGTCCTGTTGGTTTAAGATATAACTGACCGTGTTTACATCAATTTCGCGTCAAAAGCATTTTGACATGCAAGTACATTTAACCAATGAGTCGCTCACAACCGCATGCACGAGCGCTCTTCACAAAGCACGTGTAAGTATTTTAAAATGAAAGCAGCTTTCTCAGTGATTTTCATATTTTTAATATATAAGCCAACTGCATTCCAAAAGACATAAATAATGCCTTTGTGGAGCATTTGTAAGGAAAATTCCGGCGGCCAAGACCGCGCACTGCAAGAGTAACATCAAAGCGGCAAAACCTGTGCAATGAAGCCCGCGACTGTCCTTGTAATTCGCTTAAACCCCGAACTTTATGAAAGCTTATTTTTCGGAAGGTTCGAGCGGTGTCGTGTGTGTGTGTGTGAGAGAGAGAGAGAGAGAGAGAGAGAAATAGAGAGAGAGAAATTAGAAGCAAGCAGAATACGGTTGTTTCTAAAGCACGCGCAGCGTCATCACGCATCTGTGTTTAAAAACTAAACTCAGACTTGATTCTGAAATTCTCTTAATGGATCCAGAATTGTTGGAGAGAGAATAAATAGCACAATATCACATACATAAAAAATAAACTGTTCTTTCCTGTATGCCAGACCTATGCGTAGCGTGCCAAGTTGATGCTTGATCTGCAGACTGCTTTTCTCTCGCGTGTCACGTGACCAGTGTAATCGCAGCTTTTGCAGTTACAAAATCGCATTTCATCATATCGCGATATTATGGGAAATGCAATTAATCGTTCAGCCCTATTTTGAGATTTCACCGGAATTAATAGAGAGTCTCCACAACGGCGATAGATTGAAGAGCGCGTCCAAGTGAAGACTGCGCGAGCCTGTATCCATGACACTGATTGCCGCGGCAACGAGCGCTCAGCAGCTTGAGTTCAAAAACACCACATTTTAGCTCTAGATCTCTTATTTATTAGCGAATTAAATGAATGCTCTGCTAGTTAACTGGATATGTTTTATTTGAATTAGGTAGGTACATCCGTGGCGCCTCAATGTTTCAAAAAGTGGTGGGTACAAAATGACTCATGACGAAATCTGGTGGGGACGCGTAACCACCATCCCCACCGAAATCGACCCCTATGCTATTTAGCACCAAAACTTTGGAACAATCTTCCTAGCATTGTCCAGGAAGCAGACACAGTCTGTCAGTTCAAATCTAGACTAAAAACACATCTCTTTGGCTTAGCATACACATAACACATTATAGACTTCTATAATTCAATTTTAGGCTGCATAGTTTAGATCAGCCGGAACCGGGAACACTTCCCATAAATCCTGATGTACTTTGTACATCATAAGAAGGATGGCGTCTACGCTAATATTAGTCTCTCTGTTTATCCCGAGGTTTACCGCAGTCCGCCGGATCCAGGCCGTATCCGGATCTGATGAAGGACCTGCGCCTGGACACGACGACAACGCATCCCTGAAGTGCCAGCCTCATCAACCCTGGGAAGGCCTCATGGACACCCGACAAATTCGTCTCCATACCGGCGTGATGACTCCGACCCCAACCAGATGAACTGGATATTATATTGTGAAAGTTCTGATCTCATCTGACTTCTGACCTGATTATGCCTGAATCATAATCATACGCTGTTCGTTCATTGGCCAAAGGAGGACTGGCCCCCTGACTGAGCCTGGGTTCTCCCAAGGATTTTTTCTCCATTCTGTCACTGATGGAGTTTTGGTTCCTTGCCACTGTTGCCTTTTCGCCTTTCTTCGCCTTTGTCGCATTGGCTTAGTTGGGGACATTTCATTTTGTATTTAACAATACTATTACAACATTATTTTCCTGTTATCTCTGTAAAGCTGCTTTGAAACAATCTCTATTGTAAAAAGCGCTATATAAATAAAGGTGACTTGACTTGACTTGACTAGATCTGGAAACGGCCTGGATCCGGCAGGCTGCGGGAAAACCTCGGGATAAACAAAGACACTAAAATTGGCGTAGATGCCATTCTTCTTATGATGTAACGAGTACATCAGGATTTAAGGGAAGTGTTCCCGGTTCCGGCTGACCTAATCTATGCAGCCTAATATTGAATTCTAGAAGTCGATAATGTATTATGTGAATGCTAGGTCAAAGAGATGTGTTTTTTATTTATATTATTTTATTTGTAGAAAAAAGACAAAAGGGACAATACATATTAATGAACATTTTTCACAAATGTAAATATGCCAGATTATAGCCATAGGCTAATTTCCATCTGCAGACCCCTAAGCAGGTAGATGTTACACATAAATACATACAGACACACTATGCACAGGCTATATACAGAGAAGCAAGGACAGTAACAGTGATCACAACATATTAGGACAAGCCATATTACACGGACCCCTTTTACACAACCCATGCTATACTAACTCCTATTACACAACCCATATCACACTAATAATTATATCCCCTTTATTTTTTATAAAACACTAACTCTATTTTACATCTGATATATAAACTTATGATTACTAAACATGCTCACATATTTGTGTGTCCCTCAACCATACTTTTAAACGACTCCTAAAAATAGGAAAACTTGTGCTTTCCCTCACTGACTGAGGAATACTATTCCAGGAGCTCACCCCCTGATATGATAGAGCGTTCTGTGAAAAGGCGGTCCACCTAAACGCCAAGTCACAGTCACCTCTCATAGTGGCTCTAGTCACTCGAGACCCGACAGCACTGATAGACTTTTGTTTAATAAAATCACTCAATGGTGGAGGAGCCAGACCATGTATAACCTTATAGATTAGACAGGCTGATTTAAATAATTTGAAATTCGCAAAATTTAAAAACTTATATTTATCTAGAATATTACAATGATGATATGACGAAGGTTTCTTATCTAATATTTTCAATGCTCTTTTGTTGCATACTTCAATTGGCCCAATAGCAGCAGGACTGGTATAAGACCAACTTGTGATACAGTACTCAATATGAGCCAGTATCATAGAGTGCAAGAACGGGATCGCTGCTGTATCCGTTAATGATGTACGAATCTGTTTAAAGTTCCGTAAATTAACATTTACAGTTTTCACAACTTTTTTGACGTGTTTTTTAAAAGATAATTTCGAGTCTATCAGAACTCCCAGATACCTAAATTCCTCAACATTAATTAATTATTTTCCACCCAAGCAAACTTTTACTGTGGCCACAGTTGTTTTAGGTTTACTAAAAAACATTGATACGGTCTTTTTAACATTAAGACACAAGCATGAATCAATCATCCATTTTTGCAAATCATTTAAAGCAAATGAAAGCTGATGGGATGCATCATCAGCACTTTTGGCATGTGTAAAAATTACCGTATCATCAACATACATAATCGTGTCGACATTTTTGCACACATTAGGCAAATTATTCACATACAGTGAAAATAGCAGAGGTCCTAAGATTGATCCCTGTGGAACACCCTGTGTATATTGATGATAGGGTGACTTACAATTTTTTATTTGCACACATTGTTTTCTATCCGATAAATAAGACTGTATCCATTTAACTGTTTGATTACTAAAGCCAAATGTTAACAGTCTAGACAAGAGCTTAAAGTGATTCACAGTATCAAACGCACGCTTAAAATCAACAAAAACAGCAGCAACATAACTGTTTTTATCTAAATAAAACTTCACCTTCTCGACAAAAACACAAACAGCCGTTTCAGTCGAGTGAAGAGATCGAAATCCAAATTGCATAGGGTGCAGACCCGGATTGGAATCATTAAGCTGTACAATGATAGAGTTGGCGACCCATTTCTCTGCTATCTTAGAAAAGATAGGAAGTATGCTAATAGGTCGATAATTAGCAGGGTCTAATTTATCACCCGATTTATATATTGGTATGACATTTGCAACCTTCCAACTCAAGGGGACGACTGCCTGCGTGATTGACAAATTAATAAGATGGGTCACAGGCACCAAAATACAAGATTTTAAAAGCTTCAAAAGATTGGTATCAAATCCAAACACATCCCTTGCTTTTGAATTTTTCAATTTAGAGATTATGTTATCTACTTCATTTTCTGTAATTATTTGAATATTAAACTTAGAATTTAGAGTTACGGCATCCATATAAGGGTCAGTGTGGACAAAATTTTGTTGAGAGTCACAAGAGCTAGAAAACAATTGAGCGATCTCATCAATGGTATTTTGAAAATAATCATTTAATTTAGTTGCTAGGTTGAGAGCCTCTGATACCAATTCATTAGCAAATTTGAGTTCAAAGTCTTTATCAGCAATATGATTATTTTACCAAGGATTTTTGTAATATTTTCCCAAATCAATTTACAATTTCCTTAGGCACCATTAATTACAAACATGAAGAAATTAGCTTTTGCCATTCTCAAAGTTTGTGTGACTTTATTTTTTGCGGATACAAAATTTAATCGATCAGTAGTTAATCCAGATTGTAATGATTTTTTTAGTAATTTATCTCTGAGTGTCATAAGCTGTTTACATTCACTATTGATCCAAGGCAAGGAATAAACTCGTTTCTTTAAATGACCCACTTTCTGAAACTGAGACAGAACCCTTTTAATAGAAGAGTATATTAAATCACAACATTCATTAGTGTCATCACATAATACTATACTAGACCAATCAAAAGTATTTAGAGCTGCAATTAAACATTGTTCTTGGCTCTTCGGAATAAACGCTTGTTTTACATTAATGTTTTTACTGACACTTCCCAATCGTTTTTTAGTCAGCTTTCTAGAAAATAATATGGCATTGTGGTCAGACAAGCAAGTCAAGAAATTGTACGTTTTTATTATTCTATCTGGTTTGTTAGAGAACACCAGGTCTATCAAAGTTTTAGAACGATTTGTTATTCTAGTGGGATCACTGATCATTTGTGTTAATCCAAAATTATCTGTAATTTCTTTCAGTTTCTTTCTGTCACTTTTGTTGTCCCAATTTACATTTAAGTCTCCCATTAGAATAACCTCATTATTAAAGTCACAACAACTCAGAAGTGCTTTAAATTGATTATAAAAATCTACTTTTGCTGACGGCGGACGATAAAGACATAGAATAGTAAATTACATTTCTGTTGAAAGTGACACTTTAACTCCAACACATTCAATTGATATTTCATTAGGCCAAATTATTTGATTATTTGTTTTTAGTCTAGCTTTGAACTGACAGACTGTGTCTGCTTCCCGGACAATGTTAGGAAGACTGTTCCAAAGTTTTGGTGCTAAATAGGAAAAGGATCTACCGCCAGCAGGCGATTTTGATATTCTAGGTATTATCAACTGGCCGGAATTTTGAGATCGCAATAGACATGAAGGACTATAATGCGTTAAGACCTCGCTCAAGTACTGGGAGCTAAACCATTTAGTGCTTTGTAAGTAATCAGCAATATTTCAAAATTTATATGATGTTTAATAGGGAGCCAATGCAGTGTTGACAGAACCGGGCTAATATGATCATACTTCCTGGTTCTGGTAAGAACTGGAGCTGCTGCGTTTTGAACTAGCTGTAGTTTGTTTATTAAGCGTGCAGGGCAACCACCCATAAGAGCATTACAATAATCTAGCCTTGATGTCATGAACGCATGAACTAGTTGTTACGCATTTGTCAATGAGAGCATATGACGTAATTTAGATATATTTTTAAGATGGAAAAATGCGGTTTTACTAGACCAGTGACTTTCAAATGAAAGATTGGTATCAAAGAGCACACACACACACACACACACACACACACACACACTAGTGATGTAGTACGGACTCGAGTCTGGTCTCGAGACCGATTTCTGCTTTCTCGGACTCGTCTCGGACTTGTTCCTTCAAAGACTCGGTCTCGACTCGGACTCGACCCTTCAAAGACTCGGTCTTGACTCGGACTCGGCCTAGGCGGTCTCGTCCCCATCACTAGTTATGGGGGAATAAAGTTTTAAAAGATACTGAATTCGAGTTTATTGTCAAAATATTTAATATTGGAAAATTTTATAAACTAGCTAAGCCTACTAATTTAGACATGCCACTAGAAAATTTTAATTTGCTCTGCATGTCCTAACTATGATTAAAAAAGTCAGGGTGGGCTTAACATGTTGATGACAGAGCAGCACTGTTGAAGCATTTTAGAAAAATAGGCAGAAGATGATGCATGTGGTAGGGATTTTTTTAATGATAGTAAAAGCATAGTCCATATTAAGACGTTAAGAATGCTCCTCTAAACAATTCCCAATCTAGCTTAGTCTGTAGGCCTAACTGTTGATTATTAACTGGGGTGATATTAAATCATGAATATCAAAACTGACATGTCGAGACAAAATCTCGACTCGGACTTGCTTCCTCAAAGACTCGGTCTCGACTTGGACTCGACCTTATTTGAAAACCAACGGACTCGGTCTCGACTCGGACTCGACCCTTCAAAGACTCGGTCTTGACTCGGACTCGGCATAGGCGGTCTCGTCCCCATGACTAACACACACACACACACACACACACACACACACACACACACACACACACACACACACACACACACACACACACACACACACACACACACACACACACACACACACACAGGTTCCTAACTGACGACGAAGACTTAACAGAGCAGCCATCAAGTGTTAGACAGTATTCCAGGTTATTACGTGTGGAAGTTTTTTGTCCAATAATTATAATCTCTGTTTTTTCAGAATTTAGTAGTAGGAAATTACTCGTCATCCAATTTTTTATATCAACTATGCATTCCGTTAATTTTGTGAATTGGTAAGTTTCGTTAGGTTTTGAAGAAATATACAGCTGAGTATCATCAGCATAACAGTGAAAACTAATTCCATGTTTCCTAATGATATCTCCTAACGGTAGCATGTACAGAGTGAACAGCAGCGGTCCTAGTACTGAGCCTTGTGGTACGCCATACTGAACTTGTGATCGATAAGACATCTCTTCATTTACTGCTACAAACTGATAACGGTTAGATAAGTATGATTTAAACCATGCTAGTGCAATTCCACTAATGCCAACATAGTTTTCTAGTCTATTTAAAAGAATGTTGTGGTCAATGGTGTCAAATGCAGCACTAAGATCGAGTAACACTAATAGAGAGATACAACCACGATCGGATGATAAGAGCAAATCATTTGTGACTCTAATGAGAGCTGTCTCAGTACTATGGTACGGTCTTGAGAGCTGTCTCAGTACTATGGTACGGTCTAAATCCGGACTGAAAATCAATTCAATTCAATTCAAATTTATTTGTATAGCGCTTTTCACAATACATATTGTGAAAAGCAGCTTTACAGAAAGTGCATTTCAGAAATGTACATAGAAAAATACAGTTAGTTAATCATGTATTAATTTAGGGCATAACATATCGCCGGCGTTGAGTCGTCTCTTCACAGGCGTTGAGTCGTCTCTTCACAGGCATTTAGTCATCTCATCGCAGGTGTTGGGTCATCTGAAGTCTCCGTGAGAGGCTGGATACAAACTGGAGCTGACGAACGCTATTTACTTCGGGACTAGCGTCCCGAGATAACAGCAGAAAAGCAGATGGAAAATAATTAGCATAGCTGCTGTTTATAATATTAATGCATTCGATCTGATTCAACAGTGGTATAAAAGGTAAGCATTACGTGAATGCTTGGCTAAAGAGATGCGTCTTTAATCTAGTTTTAAACTGGGACAGCGAGTCTGAGCCTCGAACAATATCAGGAAGGCTATTCCAGAGTTTAGGAGCTAAATGTGAGAACGCCCTCCCTCCTTTAGTGGACTTAGATGTCCTAGGAATGACCAGAAGCCTCGAATTCAGTGATCTTAAAGAACGCGATGGATTGTAGGGCGATAGAAGTTCCATTAAATACACAGGAGCTAGACCATTTAGGGCTTTATAGGTCAGTAGTAGTACTTTGTAATTGATACGGAACTTAATAGGTAACCAGTGTAGAGATGATAAAATTGGTGTTATATGATCATATTTTCTTGACCTAGTAAGAACTCTAGCAGTTGCATTTTTCACTAACTGTAGCTTGTTTATTGAGGATGCAGGACAACCAGCTAATAAAGCATTACAGTAATCTAGTCTTGAGGTCATGAATGCATGAACTAACTTTTCTGCATCAGAAACAGATAGCATGTTACGTAGCTTAGCAATGTTTCTAAGGTGGAAAAAGGCTGTTCTTGTAACATATGAAATATGATTTTCGAAAGACAAGTTGCGGTCTAGTATAACACCCAGGTCTTTTACTGTAGTGGATAAAGTAACAGGACATCCTTCTAAATTAAAGTTGTATTGTACGAGGTTTTGTGGGTAGTTTTTTGGACCAATAAGTAATACCTCCGTTTTATCTGAATTTAATAGCAGGAAATTACATGTCATCCAGCATTTTATATCTTTGAGCAGACTGATCTCATGAAATGGCGTATGTATGACACGCCAATTCGTATTTCCATTTTTGGCGTGCTATCTACACGCATAATCGCTTTTCAGCGTGTTTATCAACGCCGTTGACTTAACGTTACATTACTGTATATAAAAATATATGACCTACCCCAACCCCGTCCCTAAACCTACCCGTCACTGGGGTTAATACCATTTATGAGTCTTCCCCTACCATCCTAGGAAAAAAAATATCGCTCCCCAGATGTAGATATACATTTTGCTTAGTTTCGCTCGGACATTTAACGGCGTACACATACACGCAGAATCACTCGGACATTTAACGGCGTAGACATACACGCGGAAGATGACTGTTCGTTTCGGCGTGGACATACACGCTGATAGCTCAAAATGTGTATAGATAACACGCCACTTGACTTGAAAGTGGCGTGAATGTTTACGCAAAGTCATGATGTCATGTTGCTTTGAGACACTCTGTCAATTTAGATGAGTTAGTGTTTTCATCTGGTCGTGATGAAATATTTAATTGAGTGTCATCAGCATAACAGTGGAAATTAATTCCATGTTTTCTTATAATATTACCAAGTGGCAGCATATATATTGAGAATAGCAGAGGGCCTAACACCGATCCCTGCGGCACTCCATAGTCTACTGACGTTATCTTCGATTTTTCCCCATTTAAACAGACAAAATGATAACGGTCTGATAAGTATGATCTAAACCAGCTTAATGCCTGTCCCTGAACACCAGTGTAGTTTTGTAGTCAATCCAAGAGTATTTTATGATCTATAGTGTTGAATGCAGCGCTAAGATCGAGTAGAACTAGTATGAGATACAGCCTTGGTCAGAAGCTAAAAGTAAATCATTTGTAATTTTGACTAGCGCAGTTTCTGTGCTATGATACGGTCTGAATCCTGACTGAAATTTTTCATAGATATCATTTTCTTGGAAGAGCACAACTGAGCGGACACAACTTTTTCTAGTATTTTAGACATAAATGGAAGATTTGAAATGGGTCTGTAATTTGCTAGGTTATTTGGATCTAATTGCGGTTTCTTAATGAGAGGTTTTATTACTGCCAGTTTGAATATTTTTGGAACATGACCTAAAGATAAAGACGAGTTAATAATATTGAGAAGAGGCTCTTCCACTACAGGTAACACTTCTTTCAGTAGTTTAGTGGGTATTGGATCTAATAAACATGTTGTTGGTTTAGATGCAATGATAAGTTTATTTAGCTCTTCCTGTCCTATAGTTGTAAAGCGGTGTAGTTCTTCTTGAGGGGCGATAATTGAGGCTGAATCATAAGACACCATAAAAGATTGTACATTTACAATTGTGTTTCTGATGCTTTCTATTTTCTCACTGAAGAAATTCATAAAATAATTACTACTATACTGTAACGGAATATTTTGCTCTGGTGATGTCTGTTTATTTGTTAGTCTAGCCACAGTGTTAAATAAAAACCTTGGATTATTTAGATCATTTTCTATTAGTTTGCGGAGATGCTCAGCCCTGGCTGCTTTTAGAGCCTTTTTATAACATGACATACTGTCTTTCCATGCGATTCTAAAGACCTCTAAATTAGTTTGTATCCATTTACGCTCTAAGTTACGAGTTTCTCTCTTGATAACATGCGTAGCACTGTTGTACCATGGTGCTTTAGTTTTCTCTCTAACCTTTTTTAATCTAATTGGTGCAACAATTTCTAATGTACTAGAGAAAATGGTGCTCAAACTGCTAGTCATTTCCTCTAGTTCATCTGTTTGTTTGGGTTCACTGAGCAGCTGAGATAGATCAGGTAAGCTATTTGAGAATCTATCTATAGTGGTTGGAAGGATTGTTCTGCCTGGTCGATAATGTGGCGCAACATGACAAATTTCAGCAGTACGTATTATGCAAGTTACCATGTAATGATCAGTGACATCATCACTTTGCGGTACAATATCTATATCGGTTGGATTGAGTGGGAGTGGGACCACTGACGTTTTGCTTGACCCCAAAGGAGTTTAATAAATCTGTAAACGCAGCCCCTAACGCATCATTTGTGTTATCTACGTATGTTAAAATCTCCAACAATTATTGCTTTATCGACATTGACCAATAGATCTGAGAGAAAGTCTGCAAACTCTTTTATGAAATCAGCATAGGGCCCTGAAGGTCTATATACAGTAGCCAAGGCTAGAGATAATAGGGATTTCTTTCTTACATCTACTGTAAGAGCGTAACATTTAGCACAAGTACTTCAAATGAATTAAACCTGTGACCTGTTTTCTGAGTAACATTTAGAATATCTCTATACGACAATTCACCATGACGTCACAACAATAAAATACGTTCTTCCGGGTGGCAAAAGCCGAAGCGTTCCTATGGCAACACTAGTAAATTGCTTGGAAGGGAGACACACCATCGGCAGTAGCCTAATCAAAATTTCAACAGTTGATTCAAAAACAGACGTTTAGCTCTAAAAAAGCTAAAAAACCCAGAAATACATTTTATAAGCTTCCAAACCGTAAAAGCCAGCCTTTAAGTAGACAAAAAAACAGCCAATAAGACGTGAAGCATCAGCAGGAAGAATAGGTAAATCGTGGGATCCTGACACTCAGTATGGCTACGTGTGCACAATAGGCAATATCTCCTCTCAGGTTCACATAGGGTGGTGAAATAAGCAATCGACATGGTTAAAATTATGTTTTTTTTTTTTTTTTTACAATATCATGTCGCGTTCCAGTGGGCGTAACGTTAGTTCTCAGAGTAGTTCGAGAACTAGTTGCGCTCTGTCTCAATTGATCCACTTTTATGTCATGAAACAAACCGTTTTTTGTGGACGACAGCTTCTAAAATTTTATTTCTGGGTTATTTAGCTTGTTTGCTGTACACCTTGTCACACAGCAGCTTTTGAATAAATACGCTCTGTCTCTATTCATTGCCGAAGTGTTTTTGTTTTTGCCGCGACAAATCAATCACTCCTTTACGACTGGCTGCCTGCACATTCATTCATTGAGCTAAAAAAAAAAAAATCATTCATTCGTTGAGCTCGCGGCTGCTGCAACTCATTCACGACTCAACGCTCTCTTCACGACTCAACCTCCACGGACAGTTTTTAATGTTTTAGCAGACAATAACTAAAAATACTCAAGATTTTGCTTTAGTATAATTTTCGGGACAAGCAGGGCCGGATTCGGGATTCGGGACAACAGCTTAGATTTCGGGACTGTCCCGAATTTTTCGGGACTTCTGGTCACCCTACGATGAACTGATGTCAGCTTTTTAGGAAATATTAAGGGAGCGCACTTTGCGCGCGCATTCAGTCATGCCAAACCATGCACGCAGTATCTGCTTGCTTTATGTTATAACAGTGGTTTGCGTGGTTAATGGTTTAATAACAAATAATTTATCAGGAGCGTTTATGCTTATGTGTATGATGGCGACACGTAACTGTTAGGCTAACTTGAAAGTATTTGGAGGTACAGAAAAAAAGTCTATTTGCGGGTGGGAGCGGGACAAAACAAATGTTGCGGGGGGGGGGAGAAAGTAGTTGAGAACGTCAGTTATAACGAATGGTTGGGTTTAAATCGGGCTCGGGCTCATAATTACAGTTAATGTGTCGGGCCGGGAAGCGCAAAGAAGACGACATGCACTACTGTAACAATCAACCTTTTAAACGAAAGGCTGTGTTACTAAAACGCACAAGGGGTTCTTTCTGAAAGATTGAACAGATTAATGCCAACAACCTATAACCAATGACAAACAGTATTTTTTGGTCTACCAGCATCCAAATAAACATGCATCAAACACCAAACCATATGCATCACAGTATGTTGCTTTATATTTTCACACACCAATACCCCACACAAACCCGCAATAGTTCAATGTCCTTTTTCGTCTTGCGGTGATCAAAGGTAACAGGTGTCTAGGTCGAACAATATCCTCATACAAAAACCCCCATTCTATACCATCACACACAGTGGAAAATACACCAGAAAAATACATAAACACATATACATAATCATTCCGATCTTATATGAAACCCCCATACATAAATGCCATCAATTACATACTTAAACTCTTTGATGGATTTTAAGTAATAGTACCTAAACTAATGTGGCAGTGTCACACTACTTTTGACGACGTCCACTCGCTTTAACCTCCTCACCCACAGGTTCCGCTGGATAGATTTACTTTTTTCTGAAGGAAATCGATTAAACCCTACACCTTTTGCTGTATATCTGGCGGCGCAACCCCAAACACAACACGTTTTCGCCATCGTTTCAACTTTGATCAACAACAATGATTTTAATATGTAACCATTTACAGTAGCCAGCTGGATCTCTTCAGTTGCTCGCGTTCTGCCACCCGGAAGTATCTTGGTGCCTATTGTTTACAAACATTCTGAAATGCCCTATAGATTGTTGCAACACCGCCGCCACGACCGATCAGACGGGACTCATGCTTATAACAGTATCCTGGTGGAGTAGACTCATTTAGACCGAAATAATCATTTGGTTTAAGCCAGGTTTCAGTAAGGCAAAATACATTGAAACTATTATCTGTGACCATTTCATTTACAATAACCGCCTTAGGTGTGAGCGATCTAATGTTTAGAAGACCTAGCTTTAGAAATTGTTTTTGTTCACTGATATTGAGATTTTCTGGTTTAATTACAATAAGATTTTTCCTAGATCCTACAGTAGATTTATTGTTTGGCCTCACTAAACGAGGAATAGACACAGTTTCTATATAATGTTCTACACTACTTATATCAATTAAGTTGGGACAGCAAAGACTGTGATTTGGACTTTGACTTACTAGTCAGATGGTGTGTAACGTCTTGGAGATGTTGTCCGACAGAATAGCCGCTCCGATTCTGCTGGGGTGCAGGCCATCAGCACGGTAGAGCCTAGGTCGCTCCCAGAACAGATTCCAATTATTTACAAAGAGTAGTTTCTGTTCATTACACCATGACATTAACCATTTATAGCAATTTTCAGGGAAGAAGGAGGCGGGAACCGGTGAACAATCAAAGAAACTTTATTAAAAATAAAACAAACAAACCAAAATACCGCCAGCAGCCCCTCGCGGACGACTGCTGGCTAAAGTAAAATACAAATACAAAAACAAAACACAACTAAAATACAGGCCTGTTCCTCTCTCGAGCATCAACGTCGTCACTCCTCTTTTATGCTGCCGCTCCTCCGTGAGAGATGCGAGACCGGTGTGCTTCACAGGTGTTGCTCATTAGCAATCGCACCACCGGCCTCGCGTTGTTCTCTCACGTCCCTCGGCCGTCCTTCGCCACACCATTCATTTAGTGCAAATAATCTACTGAACCTTTCCTGTCCTTGTCGGTACAGGGAAGCGGTCCAGACACGATGATCGTTGCTTCAGGCGATGTGCTGCGTACCGTCTCAATCAGGCTCCTGTGGTCCTTCTTCAGAACCTCCGTCTGCCGCAGCCTGATGTCGTTCACTCCCGCGTGCAGCACAACAGCTCCGACGCGCTCGTCACCGTTCAGGATCTCGGGAACCTGTGCAGCGACATCTAGAACACGAGCACCAGGAAAGCAGTGAGTGCGCACCTTACCCTTACCTGAGGTAGCACGGACATGACGGACGATGGAACTGCCGATGATCACGGCGTCGTCGCGTTCCGACTCGCGAAGAGGGGAGAAGCGGTTCCGGGTGGAGATCTCGAAGACCGGGAGGGGCGGAGAGGTTCTTGGTCTGGTCCTGGCTCGTGTCTTCCGCTGAGGGATCACCCAGGGTCCATGGTGTTGTGTCGGTGCCGGAGTGAATGAAGCCAGGGATGATCGCGTCCTGGGTGCTTGCGTCCTGTGCAGAGAAGCACACGGAGTAGACGAGGTCGGAGTCAAAAAGTTACTAACCACTGACTTGTGAGCATCGGCACGTGATGTTTCAAGTGCTGATCGCCGATCTGCAGCTCGGCTTGCCTCTCCAGCAGATCACGGATCTGCTTCTCCACAGACTCCAGCTCCAACCGCACCGAATGCAGCTCGAATGTGTCCTCACCTGCACTCAGAGGTAGCGTTAGACACACATCCGATATATTCGCCATTATAACAGATGAACAGTAAATTAGTAGTGATACTACCAATATCACTACTAATTTAGGACTGAAATCCTGGATATAACCCGTATCCTTTCAGTGAAACGGGTGTAAATGAGACAATCGATAGGTGAGAGGCCACGCATGCAATGCTAGCGGGCTAAAGGCTAGTAGCGGAGATTCGGAAAGTTGGATCTAAGTAGCGATATCAAAGCAATCCAATTGTTTTTTATAAGGAATAGTATCGAAGATAAGTTCACATGCTGTAAAAATAGAAAGTGCTTGTTTATAAATGAGTGGTAAAGAAGAAAATCAAGGATTTATGAATCAATTCAACGGAGCTCCAAACACAAACCGCACGCGCATGCGCAGTCCTCGCAGATACCATTTCTTTTAAGAAAGGAACACAGTTGTGAGGATACTGCTTTTTCTAATATCTTTGACAGAAAATGTAGATTTGAGTTTAATCATAGCCAGCTTAAAGGTTTTTGGTACGTATCCTAGAGACAAGGACGGATTAATGATATTAGGAAGAGGATCTATGACCTCTGGAAGCATCTCTTTCAGCAGCTTAGTCAGTATAGGGTCTAACATACATGTTGTCAATTTAGATGAATTAACGAGTTTGCAAAATTCTTCCTCTCCTATAGCAACAAATTAATCAGATTTTTCCTCAGGGAGACTACAATGCACTCCCTGATGCGATACTGTAGTAGACGGTTGCATAGTTATAATTTTGTCCCTAATATTATCAATCTTATAAGTGAAGAAGTTCATAAAGTCATTACTGCTGTGTTTCTTGAAAACTTCTGGGCTTGAAGCTTTCTTTTTCGTTAGTTATAGTTATAGTCTTACAGTCAGAGATCTAATCTTGTTTTAAATTGTCACGATGTTACCAAACGTAGCATTATAAACCATTTATGCTTGTGATTACAGGAGGATTGCCTTTGTCTGTCCAACTAGCCACTGTTTTTCCTGGGTTTAATCATTGTTTTATTTTTAATTTCTTTGGATTTATGTGCGTGCCTCGGAAATCTGCCACCATCGTTCTGTGCTGACCTGGAATTAGGTAGGCCTAGGGTGGAGGCCTGCTAGTGATAGCCTGCTAACTTGTGTTTTGCTTGTTTGTTTCGTCTGTTTGTTTGGTAATCATTATATCACCGTATTCAGCCTATGGGCATTGTGCAATATCTCCTGTGTGGACAGTGCTTATTTTGCAGTGTTCACTAGTGTGAAACACCATGTTAGTGTGTGTGTACGGCTTATTTGATGTGAAGTATCTCTTGCAGTGTTGGAGTGTGCGTATGTGAACATCTATTTATTCGACTTTATTCACTGTAGCCTATGTATTATGAGACTTATACACTGTAACTCATCTACTATGAGACTTTATTCACTGTGACTTTTTTTATTGTAGAATTTTGTTCAGTGTTACCTACGGGGAACATTTGCTTGCTCTGATTGCCAACCAATATATTATTATCTAGTGTTTAATAAAGTTATATTTTTGAGTACATCAGTCCCATTTCTGTTCCTTCATTGGACATCACCTGCCTAGATAGCTTGAAGGGGAGTGCTGTTTGGTTTTTCTATCATATTTACACTGCCTCCAACAGGGCAGACAGCTGGACACGCCTGATATCTGGCCTGTTGGAGGCAGTGTAAATATGTTAGAAAGGCAGTGAATAGTGTAAATATGATAGAAACGCAGTGGACAGTGGACAGTGTAAATATGATAGAAACGTAGTGGACAGTGGCAGTGTAAATATGTTAGAAACGCAGTGAACAGTGTAAATATGTTAGAAATGCAGTGGACATTGTAAATATGTTAGAAACACAGTGGACAGTGTAAATATGTTAAAGCAGTGAACAGTGTAAATATGTTACAAACGCAGTGGACAGTGTAAATATGTTAGAAACGCAGTGAACAGTGTAAATATGATAGAAATGCAGTGGAAAGTGGAAATATGTTATAAATGCAGTGAACAGTGTAAATATGATAGAAACGAAACGCAGTGACACTGTACATATGTTATAAACGCAGTGGACAGTGTAAATATGTTATAAACGCAGTGACAGTGTACATGTTATAAACGCAGTGGACAGTGTAAATATGTTATAAATGCAGTGACAGTGTACATATGTTATAAACGCAGTGCACAGTGTACATATGTTATAAACGCAGTGAACAGTGTAAATATGTTATAAACGCAGTGAACAGTGTAAATATGTTAGAAACGAACAGCAGTGACAGTGTACATATGTTATAAACGCAGTGGACAGTGTAAATATGTTATAAACGCAGTGGACAGTGGTAGTGTAAATATGTTAAAAACGCAGTGAACAGTGTAAATATGTTAGAAATGCAGTGGACATTGTAAATATGTTAGAAACATAGTGGACAGTGTACATATGTTATAAACGCATTGGGCAGTGTAAATATATTATAAACGCAGTGAACAGTGTAAATATGATAGAAACGAAACGCAGTGACACTGTACTTAGGTTATAAATGCAGTGGACAGTGTAAAAATGTTATAAACGCAGTGACAGTGTGCATATGTTATAAACGCAGTGGACAGTGTAAATATGTTATAAACGCAGTGGACAGTGTAAATATGTTATAAACGCAGTGACAGTGTACATATGTTAAAAACGCAGTGACAGTGTACATATGTTATAAACGCAGTGGACAGTGTAAATATGTTATAAACGCAGTGGACAGTGTACATATGTTATAAACGCAGTGGACAGTGTAAATATGATAGAAACAAAACGCAGTGACACTGTACATAGGTTATAAATGCAGTGGACAGTGTAAATATGTTATAAACGCAGTGACAGTGTTCATATGTTAGAAACGCAGTGGACAGTGTAAATATGTTATAAACGCAGTGGACAGTGTAAATATGTTATAAACGCAGTGACAGTGTACATATGTTATAAACGCAGTGGACAGTGTACATATGTTAGAAACCCAGTGGAAAGTATAAATATGTTAGAAACACAGTGGACAGTGTAAATATGTTAAAGCAGTGGACATCGTAAATAGGTTATAAACGCAGTGGACAGTGTAAATATGTTATAAACGCAGTGAACAGTGTAAATATGATAGAAACGAAACGCAGTGACACTGTAAATATGTTATAAATGCAGTGGACAGTTTACATATGTTATAAACGCAGTGGACAGTGTAAATATGTTAGAAACCCAGTGGAAAGTGTAAATATGTTATAAACGCAGTGGACAGTGTACATATATTATAAACGCAGTGGACAGTGTACATATGTTATAAACGCAGTGGACAGTGTAAATATGTTATAAACGCAGTGGAAAGTGTAAATATGTTATAAACGCAGTGGACAGTGTACATATGTTATAAACGCAGTGGACAGTGTACATATGTTATAAACGCAGTGGACAGTGTAAATATGTTATAAACGCAGTGGAAAGTGTAAATATGTTATAAACGCAGTGGACAGTGTACATATGTTATAAACGCAGTGGACAGTGTAAATATGTTATAAACGCAGTGACAGTGTACACATGTTATAAACGCAGTGGACAGTGTAAATATGTTAGAAACGCAATGAACAGTGTAAATATGTTAGAAACAAAACGCAGTGACAGTGTACATATGTTATAAACTCAGTGGAAAGTGTACATATGTTATAAACGCAGTGGCAGTGTAAATATTTTAGAAACGCAGTGAACAGTGTAAATATGTTAGAAACCCAGTGGAACGTGTAAATATGTTAGAAATGCAGAAATCAAGCTCCTGCCCCTTTTGTTTCCAAATGTATTGTGCCCCTCTCTGATAATTGTAAATAATAATTATTAGTATAAATAGTATAATAGATAACAATACACTTATACACTATTACCACTTACAATGATAATAAAAAAAAATATATTATAACAAAATTTTTCTGGCAGAAGCATTTGCCGGAGATGAAGTGGTAGGCGGAGTTTCCTCTGCAGTTTCCTCATACGCAGCAGTTCACCGTGAGTCTCACACTACAGGAGGAGCAGGTAACGTCAAGCTAGTATGGAAAAGTTACATTTATCCTGCCATGCTACTATAAAAGTTGCGGTTTCAGCCGCATTCTGAGTCTGAGAATTAAAAAAGTTATAATTTTCTCCCTGATATTATCAATCTTGTAAGTAAAAAAGTTCATAAAGTCATTACTGTTGTGCTGCTTGGAAACATCTGGGCTTGAAGCTTTATTTTTCATTAGTTTAGCCACTGTTTCAAATAAATACCTAGGGTTTTGTTTATTTTCTGCTAATAGGGTTGAAAAATAAGCAGATCTAGCAGTTTTTAAGGCCTCTCTGTATGCAATCATGCTCTCTTTCCATGAAATGCGAAATACCTCTAGTTTTGTTTTCTTCCAGTTTCACTCCATTGTTCTGACTGCTCTCTTTAGGGCCTGAGTGTGTGTGTGTGTGTGTGTGTGTGTGTGTGTGTGTGTGCTCGTTGTACCACGGCGTTGGACTATTTTCTTTAATCTTCTTTAAAGGGTTAGTTCACCCAAAAATGAAAATTAAGTCATTAATTACTCACCCCCATGCTGTATCAACCCCGTAAGACCTTCGTTCATCCTCGGAACACAAATGAATATATTTTTGATTAAATCTGAGAGGTGCATCACTGCTACATAGGCTGCCTAAGGGAATGAAACTTGACGGCCCAGAAAGTCATTAAAGAAAATGTTTAAATATTCCATGTGCCTACAGTGGCTCAACTATAAGTTTATCAAGCGACGAGAATACTTTTTGTGCGGGGAAAAAAACAAAAATAACGACTTTATTCGACTATTCCTTTTCTTCCTTGTGGGCCTGAGACGAGAGTTCAAGAGATTTCCACGACGCATGCACGAGAACTGAGAAGAGAACGTTCTTCTTCTAATACTTCTTGTTCAGTTCTCGCGCATGCGAGCCAGCCTTGGCTAAATGAAGTTTACACGAGACTAGATAATGATCTGAGATGTCATCGCTCTGCTGCAGAATTTCAACGGCATCAACATTGATTACGGTCTAAATGAGTCTACTCCACCAGGATACTGTTATAAGCATGAGCCCCGTCCGATCGGTCGTGGCGGCGGTGTTGCAACAATCTATAGAGATATCCTAAATGTTACTCAGAAAACAGGTCACAGGTTTAATTCGTTCGAAGTACTTGTGCTAAATGTTACGCTCTTAGATGTAAGAAAGAAATCCCTATTATCTCTAGCCTTAGCGACCGTATATAGACCTCCAGGGCCCTATGCTGATTTCCTAAAAGAGTTTTCAGACTTTCTCTCAGATCTATTGGTCAATGCCGATAAAGCAATAATTGTTGGAGATTTTAACATACACGTAGATAACACAAATGATGCGTTAGGGGCTGCGTTTACAGATTTATTAAACTCATTTGGGGTCAAGCAAAACGTCAGTGGTCCCACTCATCGTCCAAATCAAACACTAGATTTAATTATATCATATGGAACCAATCCAACCGATATAGATATTATAGCGCAAAGTGACGATCTCACTGATCATTGTATGGTAACGTGCATATTACGTACTGCTGAAATTTGCCATGTTGCGCCACGTTATCGACCAGGCAGAACAATCGTTCCAACCACTATAGATAGATTCACAAATAGCTTACCTGATCTATCTCAGCTGCTCAGTGAACCCCAACAAACAGATGAACTAGAGGAAATGACTAGCAGTTTGAGCACCATTTTCTCTAGTACATTAGATATTGTTGCACCAATTAGATTAAAAAAGGTTAGAGAGAAAACTAAAGCACCATGGTACAATAGTACTACACATGTTATCAAGAGAGAAACTCGTAACTTAGAGCGTAAATGGAAACAAACTAATTTAGAGGTCTTTAGAATCGCGTGGAAAGACAGTATGTCACGTTATAAAAAGGCTCTAAAAGCAGCCAGGGCTGAGCATCTCCGCAAACTAATAGAAAATAACCAAAATAATCCAAGGTTTTTATTTAACACCGTGGCTAGACTAACAAATAAACAGACATCACCAGAGCAAAATATTCCGTTACAGTATAGTTGTAATGATTTTATGAATTACTTCAATGAGAAAATAGAAAGCATCCGAAATACAATTGTAAATGTACAATCCTCTATGGTGTCTTATGATTCAGCCACAATTATCGCCCCTCAAGAACAACTACACCGCTTTACAACTATAGGACAGGAAGAGCTAAATAAACTTATCTTTGCAGCGAAACCAACAACATGTTTATTAGACCCAATACCCACTAAACTACTGAAAGAAGTGTTACCTGTAGTGGAAGAGCCTCTTCTCAATATTATTAACTCGTCTTTATCTTTAGGTCATGTTCCAAAACTATTTAAGCTGGCAGTAATAAAACCTATTATTAAGAAACCGCAATTAGATCAAAATAACTTAGCAAATTACAGACCCATTTCAAATCTTCCATTTATATCTAAAATACTAGAAAAAATTGTGTCCGCTCAATTGTGCTCTTTCTTGCAAGAAAATTATATCTATGAAAAATTTCAGTCAGGATTTAGACCGCATCATAGCACAGAAACTGCGCTAGTTAAAATTACAAATGATTTACTTTTAGCTTCTGACCAAGGCTGTATCTCAATACTAGTTCTACTCGATCTTAGCGCTGCGTTCGACACTATAGATCATAAAATACTCTTAGATCGACTACAAAACTACACTTGTGTTCAGGGACAGGCATTAAGCTGGTTTAGATCGTACTTATCAGACCGTTACCATTTTGTCTGTTTAAATGGTGAAAAATCGAAGATAACGTCAGTAGACTATGGAGTGGCGCAAGGATCGGTGTTAGGCCCTCTGCTATTCTCAATATATATGCTGCCACTGGGTAATATTATAAGAAAACATGGAATTAATTTCCACTGTTATGCTGATGACACTCAATTATATATTTCATCAAGACCAGATGAAAACACTAACTTATCTAAATTGACAGAGTGTCTTAAAGATATAAAATGCTGGATGACGTGTAATTTCCTGCTATTAAATTCAGATAAAACGGAGGTATTACTTATTGGTCCAAAAAACTACCCACAAAACCTCGTACAATACAACTTTAATTTAGAAGGATGTCCAGTTACTTTATCCACTACAGTAAAAGACCTGGGTGTTATACTAGACTGCAACTTGTCTTTCGAAAATCATATTTCATATGTTACAAGAACAGCCTTTTTCCACCTTAGAAATATTGCTAAGCTACGTAACATGTTATCTGTTTCTGATGCAGAAAAGTTAGTTCATGCATTCATGACCTCAAGACTAGATTACTGTAACGCTTTATTAGCTGGTTGTCCTACATCCTCAATAAACAAGCTACAGTTAGTGCAAAATGCAGCTGCTAGAGTTCTTACTAGATCAAGAAAATATGATCATATAACACCAATTTTATCATCTCTACACTGGTTACCTATTAAGTTCCGTATCAATTACAAAGTACTATTACTGACCTATAAAGCCCTAAATGGTCTAGCTCCTGTGTATTTAATGGACCTTCTATCGCCCTACAATCCATCACGTTCTTTAAGATCACTAAATTCTAGGCTTCTGGTCATTCCTAGGATATCTAAGTCCACTAAAGGAGGGAGGGCGTTCTCGCATTTCGCTCCTAAACTCTGGAATAGCCTTCCTGATACTGTTCGTTGCTCAGACTCGCTCTCCCAGTTCAAAACTAGATTAAAGACGCATCTCTTCAGCCAAGCATTCACATAATGCTTGCCTCTTATACTACTGTTGAACCAGATCGAATGCATTAATATTATGAACAGCAGCTACGCTAATTATTTCCCATCTGCTTTTCTGCTGTTATCTCGGGACGCTAGTCCCGAAGTAAATAGCGTTCTTCAGCTACAGTCTGTATCCAGCCTCTCACGGAGACTTCAGAGTCCCCAACACCTGCGATGAGGCGACTCGACGCCTGTGAAGAGACGACTCAACGCCGGCGATATGTTATGCCCTAAATTAATACATGATGATTAACTAACTGTATTTTTTACGTACATTTCTGAAATGCACTTTCTGTAAAGCTGCTTTGAAACAATATGTATTGTGAAAAGCGCTATACAAATAAATTTGAATTGAATTGAATTGAATTACATTAATATTAGATCTAGAGTATGATTACGACAATGAGTAGGTCCTGACACGTGTTGTCTAACTCCAATAGAGTTAAGAATGTCTTTAAATGCCAATCCCAATACATCTTTCTTATTATCTACATGTATATTAAAATCACCAACAAATCACTGTCATCAGCGGCGCAGTGAATTCTGGGGTCGGAATAACCCTAACCCAGGGTCCATCTGTGTCCTTCAGGGCCTGAGGAACGGACTGAGCATTTGATGGCCCCTTCGAACTGGGACAGCCTTCGTCGCGCAATCGCCCCTCGAGCACAGCCTTCGAATCGGGATGCATGTCTAGTGATACGAACAGTTACGATGGCGTCATTGTTCGCGGGCAGCATGAAGGCCAATAAAGGCATTATGCAAACGAGTTACAAACCTACACAGGTTCAGCAGGAACTGAGTCTAACATGACAAACATGAATACCAGTTATCTGCACTTTGATATTTGCAGATTTTTTACATTCACAAACAGCTTTATTACTTACTATATGAAAGGTGATATCTCAAAAAGCATCATGGGACACTTAAAAAAATCTCTGTCTCTATATATATTGCTACATTTTTCTAAATGTCATAATCAATTGTTAACAAACAAGTATTCATTACTTCAATAAGCTGATTGTTTCTGCTTTAAATTATTATTATTAATACATTTTTAGCTAACGGTGATTTTGTATATGTACAATTCTATGTTAAATACATAACTTAGACAGCTTCCTCTGATAACAGATAACTCTAAATTGTAATGTGGACTCATGCATTTTCTGTAAAGCTGCTTTGAAACGATATGTATTGTGAAAAGTGCTATACAAATAAATGTGAATTGAATATTCATAGAACATAAAAAATGTAAAGATATTTTGAGTAAAAATCATAAAAAAATAAAACACATTAAGCAAGAAATATATCCTTGCACAACAGATTGTGTGTGAATCCAATGTTGCATTATAAACACAAGTATGAATTGTGAAAAAATGACAAAAATCATAAAATCTTTTGGTTTTTATATACATTATTCTGTTTTTTTTTTTAAATATACATATTTCACATCTGACATAGTATTTACAGCTTTCTATTTTGTGTCCACAGAATGACTGGTGTGCAAGAGCTCAAGTTCTCGTCATGACACTGGGCATTAACATGCGACCTGTATCCGGATGTTGTCCACATACACATTAAAAAGACAAGTGTAAACGCGCTTCTGATGGGAATGTTATCCGATCAGTGTGTCCAGGTCCGGAGGGAGTCGAGGATGCATTGTGATTGGATCTCAGTGTAATGTAAACGCAATCCAGCCATCGTGTCTGCATTCACAGGTGGACGTCACACACACCCCCCCACTGTCATTATTCCCCTGCTCTCTCCGGGACTGAGAGTGGTGTAATTTTGCGATACAGTCGAGTGCGAAGTACATCGCAAATATACTGAAATGTTTGCTTTTGCACCCTAAAGTTGTAGAACCATTCATTTTCTGTAAAGAACGCGCATTTTTCCAACCACAGCTGCAACGTTCTCGGACACGTTTCTCTGTACCGTTTCCATTACGGCATCTGTCCACATTATTAGTACTTGCAGCCTCTTCATCCTCCTCATTTTGCGAGATTTGTAAAATGTCCCCGACTGAAAACTGTTTTTAAAAGAAAACCTGCGACTTTGCACCGGAACCATTCTTTTTTTTTTTTCTTTTTTGGCCCGTGGGGAATGCGAGATCCGATCTGTTATCCTGATACAGAAGCCACTTGATGTGGACAGGTGTAAACGCAGCGTGTCCTGACTGGCTTATGATCCGGTCAGCTTGATCTGACCACGGAGATCACATGTTAATGCCAAGTGTAAACGCAGCCTGGGTTCACTTTCAGCTCTCACGTGAACCTGAAAACATTGTGGTCTGGTTTCGGTTTCCGGTTCAGTGCGCAACAGATCTCTGGGTCTTCCCATCAAGAGTTCTGTGGTTGATATTTTTAGGTTGTAATTTAAGGAACAATTGGGCTCCAGAAGTAAAAATTTAGAAAATGTACCTCCATAAAAAAAAGATACACATATATATTCAAAATGCATCTAGGGATGAGTGGTTTGTCTCCAAAAATAAAGAGAAAAGACTGAAATATTGAGATCCGTGTGGGAGCTGACACGTTTGGCTTATCTGTTTATATTTCTTCACTAAAACAAAAAACAAAACAAAAAACTCTGGAAGAAAGGCTCGTGAAAAAGTGTGCGGTCCCTGTTGCACTCTATAGTTAAAGGCAAAGCTAAAGCTTCTTTTCACCTCCAGATTGCTGACTGCATCCCTTCAAGCTAGAAACTAAACCAATTCCTGTTTTTGGCTTTTCCTCTGACAGGCATATGGTAGCGCACCTCCCTCCAGAAGCGTGCCGAGGGGTCGAGAGAGGTCGAACGCTCCTCCATCTTCCCGTCGCAGCACATCCACCTCTTCCTTCTCTTCCAGGCTTGTAACGCTCCCTGTTTCTCCTTGAGGAGTCTCACTGAGTGAGGCAGGCGGTCGGGCTCTCGGATCTCCTCCAGCTCCAGGAGCACGATGCTCACGGTGTTCTCCACGAGCCCTCGGTACAGGCCCGTCTGCTGCTCGGCCCACTCCAGCGCCTCGGGACTGCAGAGAGACGTCGAGGTGTAGAGGAGAAGAAGTCGACGACAGCGGGTCAGAGCCTCCTCTACAACATCCACCACCGCTGGAAACATGAAGAGGAGAATCAGCCAGGAAGAACATTGGGATTAAACCTAACATTAGGCACGCACGATATATCTGCCAGCATATCGGTATCAATGCCGATATATCTTAATTTTTAATGTTATCGTTATCGGGCCGATAAAAAGATTTGGCCGATATATTAAAGCCGATAAATAATGTATTATTTCCTTCAGATGCGCAGTGTTCAACATGATGGTTTTAAATTGCTTTAAATATGATTGGAATCACTTATAGGAACAGGAAATTACAGTTCAGTGCAACATGTGCAACGCAAGTCTGTCATATCAGCTACATAGAATTATGATGAGAACATCATTATAATTGTGTTTGGGAGGTGGCTTTTAATGGTGAGACTTGTGTTTTTGTTATCAGGCTCTCAAAATTTATATAAAATTTGGATTTAGATTTATTGGCCAATATATCGGTTATCGGTCAAAATTTTCATATCGGTGCATCCTTACCTAAAATGTATGACTTATTACACAGCTTTTCACCACAAATAATGAGGGGACATGAAATAACATGCACCAATCTTATTAATTATTATATTATTTTCTTGATTACTCATTATTTATTATTATAACATTTTGTTTGATATTAATAACAAAATAATATTAAAAAGTATTATTTAGTCATGTTGATCTATAAATTCACAAAATTTTGGGCCAAATTGTGCAGCCCTACTAGCAAGCACAGCAAACCTTATCATTATAATCCCAAATAGATGTTTTCCCTAAATAATGCAGCCCTAACCCAGACTGCTGTAATACAGCTAATGTTTGTGTTGATTTCCAATGTGATCACAAGAAGAACCGCTGGTTTATATTACAGGGCTTTGTTTTGTTACAAACTTTTTAATTACCTTCTCCAGGTAGACCGTCCCGGCCCAGGATGAAAAGTTTGTAACCGTACCGGCCCTCCAAGACCTGCGGCAAAGTGCTCATCGCAAACACCTCAGCCTTTTCACTCGAGCCATCAAGGACTCTCGGATAGGCAATGTAGGCGTCATACTGCTTACCATCACCATCTAGAAGAAACATCATCAGAAACACAGTTTCAGCATGTCCTGTAATGCTTTGACTGCAGGGGAAGGTGTGAACTCCAGTTTTGTAACTGCGTTATTTCCAAGTAACTGCTAACGTGCAAAAGTATATTTCCTGTTTATATGAGTACCTGTGGTTTTGTAGAGGAATGGAAACACAGTCCGAACCCACAAGGCCAGCTCCACCTTGAATACGGTGCACAGAAAAACTCCCATCATGAAAAGCAGTGCCACCGACCCCAGGAGAAGCCCGAGAAGCAGGAAGAGATTCGGATCTGTGGATGTGGAAATCTGTTTATGTGTTGCTGGTATAATAGTGAAAGTAGATCATATGCTTGCTTATAGAAATGTTATTTTCCACATACCAATCTTTAAAATCATTTGAAAGCAATATAAACTTTAAAACATGTCATTCTGTAAACCGAATAAATAATACATAACTATTTAATAAATAAACAAGGCAAATGTGTCATGAAAACGATGCCGGTATCTACAAAAGTCAACAAGTAAATAAACTAGTTAATAAAATAATGGACAAAGGTGCATTCAAAATATTATTTAAAAAAAGTAAATTAATTAATTCATTTTTAGGGTTGTGGTTTAATAATACAATTATTAACACATCGAGTCCACATATCTTTATGTTGAATCAACATAAATGAGATATAATTATTAATTTAATATGTTCAATAATTCAAATTATTTGAGCGATTTAATGTATAGTCAACCATTAAAACTTCAGACAAACCAATAGATTTTCCCAAAATAAAACCACAAATATGGTGAAGACTTGTGACTTTGATGGTTTTCACTTCCTCTAAAGGACTAAAGGAGAAACACCCATTGCTCATTTAACCAGTTAACTAGTCACTGGTCTGTCGACATTCAAAGCGAAACAACAACAGCCGATAACAAAATTATATTTGATGCAGCAAGATTTTGGACTAATAAAGTGTTAAAAAGCTGTGATGGTGTGATGGAGTGATACTGTGATGATGTGATGGAGTGATGGAATGATGGTGTGATGCTGTGATGATGTGATGGTGTGATGGTGTGATGGAGTGATGGAATGATGGTGTGATGGAATGATGGAGTGATGGTGTGATGGAGTGATGGAATGATGGTGTGATGCTGTGATGGAGTGATGGAATGATGCTGTGATGGAATGAAGCTGTGATGGAATGATGGTGTAATGCTGTGATGGTGTGATGGAGTGATGGTGTAATGCTGTGATGGAGTGATGGAATGATGGTGTGATGCTGTGATGGTGTGATGGAGTGATGGTGTAATGCTGTGATGGAGTGATGGAATGATGGTGTGATGCTGTGATGGAGTGATGGAATGATGGTGTGATGCTGTGATGGAGTGATGCTGTGATGCTGTGAGGTGTGATGCTGTGATGGTGTGATGCTGTGATGGTGTGATATGTGATGCTGTGATGGTGTGATGCTGTTGTTGGCATCCTTCTGTCTTCGAGAGACAATGGTTTAGAATCTGCACCCAGGTCAGTCTGTGGTTTGGTTGCAGACTCTACTATGACTGTAGAGTCCGATACGGGAGCGACAGCACCGCTGGCACTTGCTACAGGTGTAAGCAGTGGTGATGTCAATGGGAACAGGCTGAGCGCTTTGCTGCCAGCGAGTCCTCTTCTCCTCCCACTGCATTGCTCTTTTTCCTTCGGCTAGAAGGACACCAGTCTTAACGGTGGAGCGCCAATTTTCAGGATCCGATGTCACTGCTTCCAAATCAGCCGGACAGATGCTGCACGTTTTCAAGTCTCTCTTACAGGCGTCCTTATAGCGCAGGATTGGCCGTCCAGATGGTCGTATTCCTGTGGCAAGCTCCCCGTACAGAACGTCCTTTGGGATACGACCACCATCCATCCTGCACAGGTGTGATGCTGTGATGGTGTGATATGTGATGGTGTGATGCAGTGATGGTGTGATGCAGTGATGGTGTGATGCTATGATGGTGTGATGGAGTGATGCTGTGATGGAGTGATGCTGTGATGGAGTGATGCTGTGATGGTGTGATGCTATGATGGTGTGATGCTATGATGGTGTGATGCTATGATGGTGTGATGGAGTGATGCTGTGATGGAGTGATGCTGTGATGGAGTGATGCTGTGATGGTGTGATGCTGTGATGCAGTGAAATGGTTTGATGGTGTGATGCAGTGATGGTGTGATGCAGTGATGGTGTGATGGAGTGATGCTGTGATGGAGTGATGCTGTGATGGAGTGATGCTGTGATGGTGTGATGCTGTGATGGTGTGATACTGTGATGCTGTGAGGTGTGATGCTGTGATGTGTGATGCTGTGATATGTGATGATGTGATGCTGTGAGGTGTGATGCTATGATGTGTGATGCTGTGATGTGTGATGGTGTGATGCTGTGATGGTGTGATATGTGATGGTGTGATGCAGTGATGGTGTGATGCAGTGATGATGTGATGCTATGATGCTGTGATGGAGTGATGCTGTGATGGAGTGATGCTGTGATGGTGTGATGCTGTGATGGTGTGATGCTATGATGGTGTGATGCTATGATGGTGTGATGCTGTGATGGTGTGATGCTGTAATGGAGTGATGGTGTGATGGAGTGATGGTGTGATGCTGTGATGCAGTGAGATGGTTTGATGCTGTGATGGTGTGATGCTATGATGGTGTGATGGTGTGATGCTGTGATGGTGTGATGGTGTGATGGAGTGATGCTGTGATGGTGTGATGGAGTGATGGTGTGATGTGTGATGCTGTGATGGAGTGATGGTGTGATGCTGTGATGGAATGATGGTGTGATGCTGTGATGGTGTGATGCTGTGATGGAGTGATGCTGTGATGGAGTGATGCTGTGATGGTGTGATGTGTGATGCTGTGATGGAGTGATGGTGTGATATGTGATGGAATGATGGTGTGATTATGTGATGGTGTGATGCTGTGATGTGTGATGGTGTGATGGAGTGATGGTGTGATGCTGTGATGGAATGATGGTGTGATGGTGTGATGCTGTTAAGGTGTGATGCTGTGATGGAGTGATGCTGTGATGGAGTGATGCTGTGATGGTGTGATGGAGTGATGGTGTGATGTGTGATGGTGTGATGCTGTGATGGAGTGATAGAGTGATAGAGTGATGGTGTGATGCTGTGATGGAATGATGGTGTGATGCTGTGATGATGTGATGGTGTGATGCTGTGATGGTGTGATGGAGTGATGGTGTGATGTGTGATGGTGTGATGGAGTGATGGTGTGATGTGTGATGGTGTGATGGTGTGATGCTGTGATGGAGTGATAGAGTGATGCTGTGATGGAATGATGGTGTGATGATGTGATGGTGTGATGCTGTGATGGAGTGATGGTGTGATGCTGTGATGGAGTGAGGGAGTGATGGTGTGATGCTGTGATGGAATTATGGTGTGATGCTGTGATGGTGTGATGGTGTGATGCTGTGATGGTGTGATGCTGTGATGTGTGATGCTGTGATGGAGTGATGGAGTGATGGTGTGATATGTGATGGAATGATGGTGTGATGATGTGATGGTGTGATGCTGTGATGTGTGATGGAGTGATGGTGTGATGCTGTGATGGAATGATGGTGTGATGATGTGATGGTGTGATGCTGTGATGGTGTGATGCTGTGATGCTGTGATGGAGTGATGCTGTGATGGAGTGATGCTGTGATGGTGTGATGCTGTGATGATGTGATGGTGTGATGGAGTGATGGTGTGATGTGTGATGGTGTGATGCTGTGATGGAGTGATAGAGTGATAGAGTGATGGTGTGATGCTGTGATGGAATGATGGTGTGATTATGTGATGCTGTGATGGAGTGATGGTGTGATGCTGTGATGGTGTGATGCTGTGATGGAATGATGGTGTGATGCTGTGATGGTGTGATGATGTGATGGTGTGATGCTGTGATGGTGTGATGGAGTGATGCTGTGATGGTGTGATGGTGTGATGCTGTGATGGTGTGATGCTGTGATGGTGTGATGGTGTGATGCTGTGATGGAGTGATGGTGTGATGGAGTGATGGTGTGATGGAATAATGGTGTGATGATGTGATGGTGTGATGCTGTGATGGTGTGATGGTGTGATGCTGTGATGGAGTGATGGTGTGATGGAGTGATGGTGTGATGCTGTGATGGAATGATGGTGTGATGGTGTGATGCTGTGATGGTTTGATGCTGTGATGGAGTGATGGAGTGATGCTGCGATGGAGTGATGGTGTGATGGAGTGATGGTGTGATGCTGTGATGGAATGATGGTGTGATGCTGTGATGGTGTGATGCTGTGATGGTGTGATGCTGTGATGGAGTGATGGTGTGATGCTGTGATGGAGTGATGGTGTGATGTTGTGATGGAGTGATGGTGTGATGCTGTGATGGAATGATGGTGTGATGCTGTGATGGTGTGATGCTTGAGTCGCACCTGCAGGAACGAGTGAGAACTGTCCGCTTGGGGTTCCTCGGCTGCTGGACACCATACAGGTGAAGTTTAGATAGAAATCTTCCTGCCAAACATCTGACACGGAGAGTGTGCGCACTAACACAAAACCCTCCTCCGTTCTGCTTTCACTTTAAGAGCAAAGGACACAGTTACACTTTCAACTTAAAATTATATTGATTATAATTCACCATTATAACATTGCCTACTAATAAACAGGAATATTTACAAATATATATTCTTTCACCTAATAATTGTAATTCCTTAAAATAAATCCCCCACAGAAACTGTGAAAACGGTATGGTTCTACTGTCAATAAAGTTATTATCTTTTTACAATTAGTCATTTTTTTATATTAATATTTTCCTTCTGTTGTGACTCATGACAGATGCATGATAATACGCCTACAGGTCTATATCAGGCATAACTGAACTCTTATATCTCTTATTACTTATACTCTTATAAGTAATGGCATACATCACAATGCATAACTGTGACATAATTTTGACTGGGAAAAATTAATGAAAATGTTTTAAATATAAAATAATCATGTGGTCAAAATAATCAAAATAATCAAAACAGCTATTTTTGTATTATCCAACTATTGAAATACATTATGTAGCCCCTCCAGCTCGAATTGCCCGCTCTAAGCGAGACTCAAACCCGGATGCGTATGCGTGAGAGGCGAGCGCTCAAACATGGAGGATAAAGATCACAGTCTCTTGAGATCAGGGGAGTGAGGTTCACGCACACACACACACAAATACACATACACACACACACCTCTTACTGGACTACGTCTGTTACAGTGACAAATGAAAGGTGCTTTGTTTATTTTGAGTATTTTCTCTTTTTTCTTGTAGGAAGTTTATCAAAAGATTGTTCATAATAAATATATAAATCTAGTCTGTATAGTTTCAAACAACAAAGGATACTTCTTTCAAACTTCATTCCCTGTCTTTGTGTTATCTGAAACACAGCTAAATTCAGTACTCACTTCATGCGATCCTGATGAATGCGAAGCGACGTGTTTTCGGAGATAAATTCCTCTTCCACAACTTTCCACAGCACTGCCACCAGGGGAATGCCTTTTCCCGGAACAAATACAACACAATCCTTCCTGAAGGATGAACCTTTAAAACAAACACAGCTTGAGTTCATAATATTCTCCGACTCTCACAGGTCACACACACTTACAGTTTTAGCTTCGGTAACAACAAGAGCCCATTAGTTAACATTAGTTCATGCATTAACTAACATTAAATAACAATGATCAATACATTTTCTATAGTATTTATTCATCTTTGTTAACATTAGTTAATGAAAATACAACTGTTCGTTGCTAGTTCTTGTTAGCTCGGGTTCATTTAATAATATTAACAGACACAACTTATAATTTTAATAATGTATTGTTAAATGTTGAAATTTACATTTAAGAAATGGGTAACACTTTACAATAAGGTTCATTAGTTAACATTATTTAACTACCTTTGTTAACAAGAATGAGCAATACTTCACAGCATTTATTAATCTTATTTAATATTAATTTCAACATTTACTAATGCATTATTAAAATCAAATGTTGTATTTGTTAACATTAGTTAATGCACTGTGAACTAACATGAACAATCAATGAACAGCTGTATTTTTATTCACTAACATTAATAAATAATGTAACAAATGTATTGCTCGTTGTTAGGTCATGTTAGTTAATACATTAAATAATGAAACTTATGAACCTTATTGTAAAGTGTGACCAAGAAATGTTTTGGAAGTATTGTTCATGGTTAATGTCAGGAAATTGAACCTTATTGTAAAAGGGTTACAGTGACTTTAGTTGCAGGATGTGGTTTATTGCGCAAGTAACTGAACTTTGAGTGTACAGAACATATGAGTAGCTAAAAAACCGAGATAAATAAAAGATACATGAATAAATAAATATATTCTGATAATTAAAATAAATGTCCAGCTTACCTCTCTCAACTCTGATGATCTCATTAACAGGCTCAATCAACCTCGGTTTCTCTAAATATTCATCTGCAATAATTATAAAAAAAGAACACATTAAAAAGCAGATTGACAAAATATTGAAATAAATGCTTTAGTTTTAGTTTCTTATTAATTATTGAGATAAATTTAACAAAGCATTTCTGGAGCAGTTATCTGTTATGCATGATTATTCACATTCGTTAATCAGAGCTAAATATGTGTGTAAATATGGTCTAATGTCATACACTGACCAGTGTCTCTCTGATCCCTCTACTGGCGGTTTAGTTTAATATTTAAAAGTATCATTTCATCGTGGTTAAAGAGATAGAATATGTGGACAGTGGTAGAAAGAATACGTTTATGAATAGACTATTACGGGTGAAATAGGAGATAACATTGTTAAATATAACAGAGATGATAAATTAATTGCAATTGCATTGCATGAAATGCTCTTTTTTCCTCATTTGTTCTGATTGTTTCTTTGAAACTCCATCATGTGCTCTTGTGATTCGCTCAACAATTTATACAAGAAAAGAAACTCAATTACACTTCTTCACTTTAAAACTTCTCATCTTTCTTTTACTTCTTATCTCTATTGACATTCTTTACTGAATGTTTCATAAGGAAACAAAAAGAAATGGAAAGTATTTTGAATTATTTAGCAATGTTTTTAAAACTGGGCAGATTATGGAAATGTTTGAGTTAATGCATCTCTTGTGTAATATGTAAGAGTCGATTTGCATTTCGCATGGGTTTGTGCGATCTCTATCCGGTCACATTAGGAATGCATTGAAACGAAGGTGTAAATGCAACCCGGATATGAAATGCATGTTAATAGATGTTAATAGCAGGTGTGAACAGTGTCACGTGTTTAGTTCTGTGTTTCTGTATTTGGGTTCATGTTTAGTGGTCATGTGTTTACTCTTGTGTTGTGTTTTAGTGTTGTCGTGGAGCGTCTGGTAGCCGCTCCGTAGAGGGGGGGTTATGTCACAGTATCTGGTTGTGTTCCCTTGTTTGTCACTAGAGGTCCTCGTTATCACGGTGTCCTTCACTATTGACTTCATTTCCCAGCATTCTGTCTGTCACTGTCACTCATCAGTTCATTGCACTCAGCTGTTCCCCGTAATCATTGTTCCCAGCTGTTCTGTGTTAGTCTTGTTTAATATGTGTATATAACCTTGTCTGTTTCAGTGTGTGTAACGGAGTCCTTGTTTAATGTCACTACAATTCTGATGCCTGTTTCTTGTTTTGTTTCTTGTGTTGGATTGCCTTTTGGATTTTGACCTTTGCTTGGACTGGATTATGATTTATGGATTACCCTATTAAATACTGCTTTTGGATTTAACCCGTTTCCCGTGTGTGGATCGTGACAAACAGGGCCTAGATGTACACATATAACCTTAAATAATGCCCATTGTGCAGTGAACGCTCACCGTGAACTTCACAATCGACAGATTCAGCCATTTCACCGACGACTCCACCTAAACTAAAGGTCATTTTGCAGGTGTACAATCCAGCGTCATCGAGATGCACTTTGCGTATGTTAAGAATATCCTCATTGGGAGCAAACTTTTCATCTTCTTGAAGAGGCTCACAGTTCTGAGAATCAGAGAAGACAGCAGACAGAGACAAGACAAAGGAATCGTTTATATTAGGCAGCTGCACAGATCCACAATAAAGATGATGTATATTTTGTTGTCATTTTCTCAACTAACCTCTGAGGATCTTTACATTTACATGAATGCGTTTGGCAGTAGTGTTCATTTCATCAGCTATTTTTTAATTTAGCCTTGTCCTGTTTTTGTCTAGTCAAGTTTAAGTTGACTAAAAGTCTGGGAATTGTAGTCTAGTTTTATTCAACGTAAACTTTTTTTCATTTTCATCATGCTGCATTATGCTGGTTAAATTGATGATTACATTTATTTTTCTCAATTATAATCACGACTGTAATCATTTTAGATTTTTTTTTTATTTAATCAGAATTATTGCACTTTCACATAAGCACCAATCAAGAAAAGGTCGACTCGTAGGCATTTATTTATTTTACCTCATCTAGTGTAGGCTATTTATCATAAAAATAAACACACCATTTACATTTTGAAAACTGATAAAACAAGAAACTTCCCTCAAACATTAAAACAGTGAAATTCGACAGAATTCCATGCAGAGGTTGCGTAAGTGCATTTATTATAATAATATAGTCGAGATCATGTTTGGATTTATTACAGTTCATCACTGAAGCTTTGATGGCAGATTGGTTGCCAGACTGAGAAGATTAAGTAAAACACAGGGCAGAAAATGATTCCTTTTAACAGAAAAGCTCTGATTGGGGATTTAAGCTCTTGACATCTGGCAACCGCAAGCATGAAAGCTCGCAGTGGCCTGTTAAAAACAGTCTGTAATATTTTAATAATTTAAATAAGTATGAACCTGGTTAAACATGGCTAAGTGTGGAACAAGCAATATACCCGTTTTTTTTACCGGTTTTAATCCTGACTGATTGACATGCATCACATTGAGTTTGTTTGTTAAAACGGTGTAATCCAAATGGATGGAAATTTTATATACAGTTCAAACGCATAAATTTAGACCCACATATTTTTTCTGACATGAAACTTTGTCATTAAAACTAATAAAATCTTAAAAGGTCAAGGGAAATATGAATATGTTGTTTCTGTTCAACAGAAAAACAACATTAGAGGCAAGTAATTAATGGCAGAACTGTTATTCCTTCAAGGCCTCGACGGCGACCCTGATCCCGTATGAAGATAATGATGTGTCTGTACCTTGTACCACTGGATGGAGGGATGATCCACACTCCTGATGTATCTCCTCAGAGGACAGGCTAGGACATCGTTCACACCGGCACTGATGCTCTGGAATCCCCTCTCCGGTCGCTTACAGTCTCCAGACGTCATCTCGCTTACCACCAGCACTGCGGCCTGTCTGTAGCACTGACTCGGAGTCCTGAAGAAGAACGACAGACTTTATAATGAGACTGTCTGTAGCACTGACTCGGAGTCCTGAAGAAGAACGACAGACTTTATAATGAGACTGTCTGTAGCACTGACTCAGAGTCCTGAAGAAGAACGACAGACTTTATAATGAGACTGTCTGTAGCACTGACTCAGAGTCCTGAAGAAGAACGACAGACTTTATAATGAGACTGTCTGTAACACTGACTTACACTAGATAGGGTTAGGGTTTAAATGAAAGTCTTTCATTTAAAAGTCACATTTCTAATATCTGTAAAACCACATACTTCCATCTTAAAAATATATCTAAATTACGTCATATGCTCTCAATGACAAATGGGCATTATAGTCCTTCACGTCTATTGCGATCTCAAAATTCTGTCCAGTTGATAATACCTAGAATATCTAAATCGACTGCTGGCGGTAGATCCTTTTCCTATTTAGCACCAAAACTTTGGAACAATCTTCCTAACATTGTCTGGGAAGCAGACACAGTCTGTCAGTTCAAATCTAGACTAAACACATCTCTTTGGCTTAGCATACACATAACACATTATAGACTTCTATAATTCAATATTAGGCTGCATAGATTAGATCAGCCGGAACCGGGAACACTTCCCTTAAATCCTGATGTACTTGTTACATCATAAGAAGGATGGCGTCTACGCTAATATTTAGGGCTGAAATCTCCCAGTCGACTAGTCGATTTATTGGTCGATACGTTCTGGCTCGACTAAAATTCTGATTAGTCGACTTTTTGCCGCGTTAATTTCATTACATTCATTTCATCACTAATTGCTAATGGGGGTGTTTTCAGAGCACCCCTGTTTCACAGGTAACAGTCTGTCTTCAGAACACCCCCCTTGTTTTCACTTTTTTGGATTAGCCCAACCCACTGGAGACAGATTGAAGAAAGAACAAGGCATTGGTCTGCATCATCCATGGTGGTTTGCTGAATTTAGCGTTTAATTTACTGTCAGAGTAATCTACCATGTCAAAGACATTGGAAGTGTGGCAGTATTTTATGAAAATAGAAAATGGAAAAAAAAAGTTGAATGCAAAGTTTGCAAACAACAGTTTGCATATCACAGCTCGACATCAAACATGGCATATCACCTAAAAACGGTAAGCTAACTTGTCTGCGTTGGGTTGCCCTGTCTGTTTTGAGTAGGCTATATGAATGAACACATCAGAATTGGCATAAAACTTTGAAATATGCCAATTAGTAATACTCGTTTTATAACTGCAGGCGCACCCGCACGCAATGACGGTAGCATCCCCCACACCAGGCTGGAAACATTTTATGGTTCACTTTTATTATTGTGACCATTTATTTCTAGTATTATTTATTGGAATTGGGCACTTTATTATTTTTTTTTATTTTTTTGGAGCCTAATGCGCAATTGCTGTGCCCACCGTTTGTATTTGTTTTGAGCCTATACTTTATTTTTCAGTTATGCACTTCGTTTCTGCTCTCGTCTTGATCTGGTTTGCTTAATAAATATTTTTTTTTTATTAAAGTGGATGTGTCTTGTGAGTTTAAGAGTAAAAGCTTTAAGTTAATAGTCTATTCGTGTCTCAGCCGCGAAGCTGAGCTCCTATGTTCAGAGGACATGCACAGAGCGGCTGAAATGATAGTGTCTGTCAGTTATTATAACATATGACAAAAACAATTGTCTAAATTATGTTGCAGTTCTCGTGCTAATATCGCTAGTTGACATAGTACTATTTTCGGAAATCATAGGCTATATTGCGCAAGTGCACGTGATGCAACGCTGTCAGAGCCGACAGTGTGTCATTTCAGTGCAAAATAATTAGGTCAAAAAACGATTTAATATACTGCAAATACCCTACAAGTTTTTTATGTTTATTTTTTAATTCATTTAGGCGGACAAGGCTACCATGTACTGCGCAGCTAGTTTTTTTACGTTCTAGTTGACTAATTAGTCGAAATTTCAGGACTTCAGTCGACCAAGATTTCCTTTGGTTGATTACAGCCCTACTAATATTTGTCTCTCTGTTTATCCTGAGGTTTACCGCAGTCCGCCGGATCCAGGCCGTATCCGGATCTGATGAAGGACCTGCGCCTGAACACGACAACAACGCAGTCCTGAAGTGTCCACTTATGGGGGTAGAATTGTTGCATTATTCCAAATAAATAGATTATGATCCACAAATAAATGTAAAGAGATTCACAAAAATATATTAAATTCACAAATAAATAGATTAAGATCCACAAATAAATGTAAAGAATTTCACAAAGAATTATAAAACTCACAAATAAACAGAATGAGATTTGCAAATAAAAAATATATTTACAAATGTTGTTTATACCACAAACACAACTCTGCCTGGCATTTATTTGTGAACCGTTTTTTGTGCATTTTTGAATCGGTTCCTGTGCGTTTGTAGATCCCCTCACACATTTGTGGATTTTGAAACACTTCTAGCGTCGACGTGCAGACAAATGCACAAATAAGTGACTCCACCCACCCTTTACCTAAGCCAATCAGATAACGGCCACATTGAGCTGACCAATCGTAGCACGTTCTCGCTACAACCAATCACGTTAGGCTTTACAATCAGAGTGGTCTTGCCCTGAAATAACTTTGCTCATTCATCTGCATTGGCTCAAATAGGAAGTGTAAGGCTATAAGGCCATAATATTGCTTCAGTAAAATATGTTTAAAATTAGGATTTCGTTAGAGTTAGACCATTAGACTGTGTATCAAGCCAAGACACATTTTTATGAGCCTTTGAAAATGGCAGAGAAACAGCGCTTCTGTTATGGGAACAACGCGTTATGGAAGCGTCACATTATTCATGATAAAACAGAAAAGCATCAATGCGTTGCTGACTAATGAATAACTGGATTCAGCCTCGTGATAAATACGCGAGTTTGTGTAATATTGGGGAAATTACTGTCACAACAGCTTTTCCCACTTCTTCATTCGAGTTTTAAATAGCAGATCCGTGGATCTAATGATTAAATATATAACATGCATTTAAAAGTGAAATGCCCAGCAGACAATTAAGCGATTTGAATTTATCCGTTAAAACGCTTGATCAGACAAATAATATTTCATATGAATCAGACTTAATAATATTGTTTGGTAAAAGTTACTTACAGCATCCAATATAAATGCATTAGCTTACACTGTTAAATCTTCAATGATGGTCATTTGGGCTGATATTTTGTCTTCTACATAATATTTATGTCCTGTAGCTAGCTATTTGTCACAACGATTGTGCTTTAAAAGACAAAATCATCAGTTTTGTAATTTATTATATCGTGTCTACCCTGTGCGAGGCTGTCTACATTGGACAAAGGAGCAAATGTGCAGATGATGTGTCCTCCGTAGTTGTGTGTAGTAGCCGCTACAGAAGAAGAAGAACGGGCATCCGTTTACTATCAGTGAATCATCGTATCGCCCTGTGCCGCGTACAGTAGACACTATCACGAATTATGAATTTTCATGTAGCCAGCATAGTCAATAAAGAAGATTATACGTCATATATCTTCAGGTAAGAAAACAGACGTCATGGGCAAAATGTGTTAACATTGCAAACATGTTACATGATTTGAAACTGCTACGGCAGGGAAGATAATCGGCTATTTGCTTTTGACGCGCCGCTTGACTCCAGTAGAGAGGGTGCTATGATGCTCGGGATCTGTGATGATCATTTGTGTGTGATCCTGAGTTAATAATAAAGAATAATACATATAAAGAAGCCTTAAACTCCAACAATCTTTTGGAAAGGGGTGTTTTAACCACACAAACAGCTAATTTGAATGAAGATCCCATTACAGATGCTTTCAGGGGTGTTGATATCTGCAAAATTAATCAGATCCAGTTCTAGCCCCGAGTGTAAAGCCTAACGTGATTGGTTGTAGCGAGACCGTGCTACGATTGGTCACCTCAATGTGGCCGTTATCTGATTTGCTTAGGTAAATGGTGGGTGGAGTCATTAATTATATATATATAAAAAATTTTTTTTTTTCTTTTCTTTTTTTTGTCAAGGCTTGCACCTTGGAACCTATTTCAAGGTTTGCGTTCTCGAGCCACCAGGCACCGGTGTGCGGATGAGCGGCCGGATCGCATTAAGGGTTTTCTGTTAGAACGGTGCCGTGTTAGCGGCCCCTAAGTTTACATTTACATTTATTCATTTAGCTGACGCTTTTTATCCAAAGCGACTTACAATTGCTATATATGTCAGAGGTCGCACGCCTCTAGAGCAACTAGGAGTTAAGTGTCTTGCTCAGGGACACAATGGTGTCTCACAGTGGATTCGAACCCGGGTCTCTCACACCAAAGGCATGTGTCTTATCCACTGCGCCATATCACCACCCCTATCGATTTGATTGAAGTGAATCAATCAAATCTAACTTTATCTGGACAATAACTTTATTCTAGATCTGCTGTAAAGCTAAAACAATCTCTGTTACTTTAATTTCCTATTATCACTGTAAAGCTGCTTTGAAACAGTCCATATTGTTAAAAGCGCTAAATACAAATACTGGCTCATGAAATGTAACAAAATAAAATACAAAATACTGATGTGAAAAATGTATTTAAATAAAATACAAGTAATTAGTATTTTGAAAATACAAAAATACTCCCACAATAATCTTAAGTCCTTTTTTTTATTACTGAAAGGTCAATAACACAAATAGTAGCAATAACACAAATATGAGAAATGTGTAAATTCAAAATGGTGAGGGAGCAAAATAAAAAAGTATGGGCATTTCACTAAATCTCTACAGGGCCTGAAATAGCTCCCTCTGATGTAAATGGCATGTATAGCTAAGTTCACATCAATGGTGTGGTAGGCTGCCCTTAATAGCAAAACGTGTTTGATGTAGGCTACGTAGCCATATTATCACCGTTACTCTACTCGTGCCTTAAAGGACAAGTTCGGTATTTTACACTTAAAGCCCTGTTTTAAGATAGTTTCTGATGAAATAGAACGGTTAAGATTGAAATTTGGACAAATGCTGCTGTACCGAGAATCCCCCCTGGGGGGGGGGCCCAGAGAGAGCAAAGGATGCTTTCCAACAGGTGTTTTACCATTCGTTGTAAAACTGTGGACCTATTTTTCCAAACGGCTCACAACCGGACATTCTTCCGTTGAGAGCTTGAATAATAGACACTCCAGCCCAGTTGGTGGCGATAATGCACCTTTGCCAATGTTTGGATAGCGTAGCCTACGATACCGCGACTGCATAAGACTACAGAAAGAATACAAACAACCCCATTTCCGTTTCCGTCGGCGGAGTAATAACGTACCTCACAGAACATCCAATACATGTCAATGGAGTTGGACAAAAACTACGATAAAACCTGTTGGAAAGCATCTTTTGCAGCGATTTTTGTGTAAAATCTAAATTCCATTTTAATCATAATAAATATGATTAATCATATTAATCATAATATGTGTGGGTTTGTTTTACACACGAGACTCTAACTGCCCTGACCGCGTATGCCTTTTCCATAGTAGAATCGCGCTGCGTGCGCAATTACTGAAAAACAGTAGGATTGCTGATTATTTTATACAAAATCAATATCAATATTTCTCATATGTAATACGTTTAAAAACGTGTAAAAACTGCGGATGGATGTTATATTGTGAACGCTTGCTTAGCATGGAGATTTCAGTGGAGTTACGACAGACGCGCTGTTTCATAATAGGTAGGGCCTATGATGTCCTTTTAATTTTATGAATGACAACACAGTGCATTGATCTCATAAGGCACAATTATTTTCTCTATAATGCCGTTCAGTGTGCAATATGTGTGTGTGTAGACTGTATATTTTTCACAAAACACTTTACCTTAATGCCGTTTTTAATAGTTCAAAACTCATTCACTTCTTGGAGGGAGCCCGGTCTACAGGGTGTCACGTGATTTTCGTGCATCTAACCTGGACATTGCTATTGCCAACATCAGACCGAAAATATGGCAAAATCATTTACTATGATGATTTTTCTTAAGTATTTAAGTATTTGAAATACTCTAAATACACTCCCTCAAAATATTTTGTTACAAACTACATTTTATTTTTTCCACACCTGCAAAATACAAATTACAAAATACACTAAAGTAATTAAATACATATTTAAAATACATTTAATTGAAATACTGCCCATGTCTGGTCCTTGTATTCTTTCTTGTGGCTCAGTAACACACCTGTGTGAAAGGCTCATTATGCAGGTCTTTTGTCTTCACAGGTGTGAATCAGAGCATTATTCATGATTTACGCCGCTTTCGCATATTGCCTTTCCAAACAAAAAGTTTTACAAATTTAAATCAATGTATTGTTTTATGTGAATGATTAGGCAGGATGTTTTCAGATCATTTTAAAGCAAAAATTCTAGGCGAGAACATCCATTAGTCAAAAGTCTTGTGGACACATATTTAGTATGTGTTTTGTGGCCTTATTTCAGAAACTTTAAGTTGAATTTTTTTCAATAACCATGTATAAACAATATTCTCTCAAAAATACAAACATGTACATACATGTTGCTCACATATTATGGTAGCCCTGTTTGTGCTAAATAGAGTGTAATGACAACTTTTCCATTAATATGTCTATAACCAACTGAAAAAAGCACAAATGTCAGAGCATGTCAGAACACCTCCAGGTCCCAGAAAACCCCTCAGACCCCAGAGGGTTAAGCGTGCAGGGCAACCACCCATAAGAGCATTACAATAATCTAGCCTTGATGTCATGAACGCATGAAATAATTGTTCTGCATTTGTCATTGAGAGCATATGACGTCATTTAGATATATTTTTTAGATGGAAAAATGCAGTTTTACAGATAGTAGACACGTGACTTTCAAATGAAAGATTGTTATCAAAGAGCACACACACACACACACACACACACACACACACACACACACTCACAGGTTCCTAACAGATGACGAGGACTTGACAGAGCAGCATCAAGTGTTAGACAGTATTCTAGGTTATTACGTGAGGAAGTTTTTTGTCCAATAATTAGAATCTCTGTTTTTTTTAAGAATTAAGTAGTAGGAAATTACTAGTCATCCAGTTTTTTATATCAGCTATGCATTCTCAGTCTGCTTACTCTACAGATAAGTGTAATGCTACTGACACCTAGTGGTTAGTTTCGGTACTCACATCTAAAACTACACTATCACGACAGCCTTTGTCACCATTGGCTTTTGTCTTGCTTAGTTGGGGACATTACATTTAATATTCAACAATATTATTGATCTCCTGCATTGACACCATTATATGTGAACTGAGCTGGACGATGACATCACAGTTTTCTCCAGAGCGGCTATATATATATATGTATATAAATTAACTAAATTAATAACTTTTTTACAACAGAATTTAACCATCACTGAACTTACTTAAGCTGGACTGTGACGCTAATTTATTCTGGAAACAAACTTTGTTGCATTATTTTCCTGTTATCTCTGTAAAGCTGATTTGAAACAATCTGTATTGTAAAAAGCACTATATAAAAAAATTTGACTTGACTATTGTTGCCGTATAATTCAATAACACCTATCAGATAGTACAGACATTTAGTGTGAGCTATTTAAAAAAAAGAAATAATGAAAAAAAAAATGAAAAGAAATGACTTAAAATCAAATTTAAAAGTTTTTCTTTACAGTATTAAGCGGTCAGATTTCACACACACACACACACACACACACACACACACACACACACACACACACACACACACACACACACACACACACACACACACACACACACACACACACACACACACACACACACACACACACAAATAAAAACCCCACAGGAAAACTGTAAGGATCCAGCGGTGAATTAGTTTTCCCGGGTTTTGACGTCACGCATCACTCGTTTCATATAAACAAGAGCTTCCAGCATATTCGCTCTCTACTTTACACAGAAGAACAGCTAAGCACCACTTCTGCTCACCCTCAGCAAATCAGCATGTTTTCTGAGCTTACAGTAAGTGTGTGTGTATTGTCTAAAGGTCAACATCTGTTTAACACGACACTGGTTTGCTCTTCTCACCATCCTGGAAACTTCACACATATCCTGATCTTTCCATCCATTTATTTCTTCGGTCAACAGAGTGAATCTCTCGAAAACACCGAGCTGCAGTGGAAAACATCTCAACGTTCTAGCGTTGGAAATAGGCTTCTAGCTCTTCAAGCAAAATGACACGTCTTATTTATTTCTGTTGCGTGGGAAGCCCATCACTCCGAGTTCAGATTCACCACATCCTCTACCAAAGCTCTTTTATAAAAACCTTTCACTGCCAAACCAGTTGCATGTGACAATAAACCCCATCCTGTAAATGCAGTTACCCTGAAATTCAATATATGTGGACAAAAATCCCATGTATGAGTTTCTGTCTTATATTTATATAAATGCTGTAGTTAGGCAATATCAGATGATCAAGCGTGCTGTTCTCCTGAATTTAAGCACGATTGCAGTTCAACAAACAAGAAGTTAATACAGAGGGCTACATTTTAAACACAATATTGGCTGTTTTTGAACTATTTTAGTCAAGTCACCTTTATTTATATAGCGCTTTACACGATACAGATAGTTTCAACTCATACCTACTATGAAGAAAACATTTTCTGCCAGTGAAATGGCTTGGTGCCTCCTATGATGCATTATCATTAAACATGTAGAATTACCTTTAAAAAAAAGAGGAAGACGTTCATACCTGAGCACACACACGTATGTTCCCTGGCTCTGCATGCGGATGCTGGGGAACCACAGAGATGTTCCTGAGAGCGAGACGTTCTGCTGGCCGTCTGAGATCTCGGAGCCCGTTCTCTCCTCGAACCACGTCACGTTATACGGCGTTTCTGCAGGATCGAACAGATACTGGATCTGCAACGGACACTCCAACAGCGGAGATTCCCCGGCGATCGCAAACATACGCTCAAACGCCAGTCCGAAGTCCCTGCAGGATTCTGTAGAAGAGAACATGATGAAGATGTTAGTGAACAAGACAGAACAATATGAAGAAGATATGGTGAAGAAAATGAACAATATACACTGCGTGCAAAAACACACAATGACACGCCAGAAGAGGAATCTTTCCCATATTACTCAGAGTTTTTGTCTTAACCAACCACAACGATTCTATAGAAATGATTTCTATTTTTCTGCAACGTCGTGGCTGGAACAACAACACAAAGTATGGCCATGATAATCTCAGGTAATAATGGATATTGTTGTCCTATTGTTAGTTTAATTGCTTCTATTGGTGTCCTCATTTGTAAGTCGCTTTGGATAAAAGCGTTGTCTGCTAAATGATTAAATGTAAATTTAAATTTAAATGTTTATGTGCTTTATTTAATTTGTCTTAGGTTTGGCAGGACTTGGGTCCTATCAGGTACAGTAAACAGCAAATTGTATGTACTGTATCATGTACGGGAGGGGGGGATTTTTTGGTGGTGTAAATATATTTATTCTGAAGCAATATTTTCAGATTTTACATACTTAATCTTCATATTTGTGATATTTACCCCAGAGTGTTATTTATTTTTATAAAGAGAATTTTTATTACCTTATTAAATGTATGCATCATCTTTCATGTCTAATTCTTACATTTGATCAATAAATTCAGTTATAATAATAAGACACTATAGGGCTGTTACCCATCAAATTAAATAATTTGCACTGCAAAATTACAACTGTAATAAATAATGTTATGAGATCGATGTTTTAAATAAATGTTTGAATATACAAATAAATAAAATGCAACACTTAAACGTGAAACTAAACTGCCAATAGGTGGCGGCAAGTGAACGTCTTTATTAGTGAATCATTGAGTCATTCATACAAAAGATTCGTTCAAAACGCTGAATCATTCAGTAACTAAACGCGCGCTGCTGTTGCTTCCCTTTGGATATATTTTCGTCTGTGAAATAGAACAAAAACAACGCGACGTTGTTACCATAAATACACTACCCATTATCAATCGCTGTTTAACTTACATTGAATGTAATAAAATCACAATCATTCTTGCGTTTCGATGCTTCTCGATGCAGGTCTGGCCTGGTTATTTTTTGTCACTAAAGTTAAGCTACTTGTCCGGTCGGGCAAGTAAAATTTTCTTTCACTTGCCCTTTCAAAAATTCCCCTTGTCCCGCACAAGCGTTATGTCGAGCCCTGAGTTCATTCATGGTTTTTAGTCGCGCTGTAAAGCGGAACATGTGATCGGTTCACAGCGATCTGTGTCACGCTCACGCATCATTAGAGCGCCAAAAAAAAGATCACAACAGCTCGAAAGAGGTCTATGGTCTCACTCCAGTCTAATTAGCACATTCCCAATTATTATTGTGAAGTTTCAGATTCTTCAAGATTGTGACGGAAGTGCTAAGATCCCGATTGGCCCAGAGAAATGTCAATTATAAGAATTATCCAATAATGTTTCGCAATTCTAGCCTGCATGGCATGCAGATGCAGGGCAGCCTTATTATTATTTTATTTAATAAAGGGGAGGGAATAGTCAAAAAGCAGGGAAGGAACAAAGTAAATTTTTTTTTAATTATTTATAAGACAATGAATTGTAAGTTTTGTCATATTTTTCAGTTACTTTTACTGTTTTCGTGTTTTTCCCCATGGTATAGATTCAGTATCAGTATCGAGGTATTTTAGTCTGGTATTTACACATTTTTATTTTAAAATGTAATTCAATGACAATTTGCTGAAGCCAGAACCAATGGCACAAGTCTTTTTGTGTGGAGACCCCGCCCACTTTTGGAGATCTCCGGTCTGCAGACATACCTACTATTCTATGACAAATATTGTTTTAGTAACTCAGTATGTATTTTTAATAATGTTTAAATGGTGCAATATTTGTGAATTTGATTATGTACGTAATCCCATTTCCTTGTCAAGATTAATCTCTGGTGCCATGCATTTGCACAGACTCCGCCCACGCGCTGTTCTGATTGGCTGTGTTTTTTGATTGATGTAGTTGCGTGAGGCTCATCCGCACAAGCGCCACAATTTCAACCTCAAGTGGAGTTATTTTTTTTTTTTATATTTTAAAAACATTGTCTTAAAAAGTAGCTAGTTGCCAAAGCAACATTTCTCTTTTCGTTTAGTTTAAGTTTACTAAAATAACTGAAACTAAATAAACAAGGCAAAAAACTTAAACTTAAAAATAGCTTTAAAAAAAATTTAAAAATAAGAAAGAAAATAAATTTAATAAAATAATTGTGTTTTTTCAACAACTTTGTGTTCCTAAATAAATTTTTGCAGATTTCAACAGATGAGTTTTATATATTCAGTTCAGAAACATTCATGGTAAATTTCATCCTTTAGCTGTGAAGGAAATTTATTCTAGATTATAAAACTCAAATCCAGTCTAGATTATTATGTTACTTCTTTAGATATTTATATATTATATATTAAACCCTCCATAATGCACATGTACTTATCATCATTCTCACATGCTGTTCTGTACAGAGTTTATGATCAAACGTCTTCAGCGAGCTTGAATTGAGTTTAATTTCCTTTACGAGCACCAGTATATCATTCAGCCAGTATAAGTTAACAAGGGAAACTGATGCAACTTCTTACCTGAACCTGAAGGTTCCTTATTTGATACTACGCCACATTCGGTTGCCCGAAGTAAAGCGACCAGAAAAACAAGGGTCAACCGACCCATATCTGTAGAGAAAGACAGAGAGTTAAGAATTAATAACCACTAAATCAATAGAGTTAAGAATCAATAACCACAGGAATAAATGTGTGTGTGACATTCAGAACTAAACAACTGAATCTGAACTGAGATAGCAAGCAGAATTCAGGATTGTATTTTCATATTTGAATTTAAGAAATTAGGAATTCAAAGAAACCTGTTATCACACAACGTATAGGCTATTTAGATTTAGAATATTACAGTAGATATTAATAATCAATATCAAGAGCAATATCTAACTGATCGCAAAACAAAAGAGCTTATATAAGTCATCAGTCACGATTTTAAATGTCCCTGTTATTAGCAGGTTTTTCTGTATATAATATTGGAGAACCATATAAATAATATTCAGGCTTTTATGACGTTGTTAGTCATGTTTAATGATCTTTGAACCTCATGTTAACTGGAAGTCAACAGTGTTTGAGACACAAACTCAAAGTTCAACCCTGATCCAGGCCAGAAAAACATTTACATGATATTTTCTCACTATATTTAAAAAATGTACTGTATACTCTCTATACAAATAAATGTCAAAATGAGACACACTCCAAATTAATTAAATACAGATGTGGGAATTAAATGCACACTTATTTTACACAATATTTACTCAATTTACAAACTTTTTAAAACTGAAATATTGTACATTATGTATTGTATCTTTCACTGTCAGATCAGACAAGCAGCAAATAAAGGTTCAACAGAGCAAATAAAATTACAAAAAAGACATTTTTGAAAATAAGATTGCAAAATCTGTAAATACTGGTTATGATTGCTACTCTCGCTTCCCTCTTCTCCGGGAACACCCATGAGAAGTGCTGACTCGAGCCGATCCTGTAAAACTGAGCTGTCATTCTTGCACAAGAGTCTTCGATCTTTAAAAGAGGAGATATTTCAGAGGAACTTAAGCTGCTTGCTCAGCCAAAAAACTGGGAATTTGAGGAATGAAAGTAAGAGAAAAAGGGAACGTGCTGAAATTAAACAGGATCTAAGATAGCCTATATTAACCCTGTTCTTAACCACTCGTGGACTGCAAAACATTTACTTCATTAGCAATTAGTTTTTAATGGGCGATGATGTCCACCGGTTCCATGTTTACAGCTTCCAGATTTAATGACCACTTTCCTTTTATGACCCTGATTAAACACTTCATATAAACCCAGCCTGCCATGCAATTCATTTTAAGAGGATTTTGACAATATATGGTGTTTTTTGTCCACACAATAAAATACAGTTTTGTTTTGCTTTTTAAATTAAAAAAATCTTCTTTAAATGATGACAATACTTTTTTATTTTTGGGTGAACTGTCTCCTTGAATTCAATTTTCTCCTGAAATAACATATATTGAGCTTCCAATGCAGTTTTTTACTATGCATTTTTACATATCATTACCATATGCATATTCCCATCCGCATGATACCATGTTTAACGGTACAAGACATTAAGAAAATATTAGGATACAGACTATAAATGCGATTTGAGCCGTCACATTACATTACTAAATATCATTTAGTATCCTTATCTTGTTTTAGAGTAAATATATCAAAACCAAAAGCAAAATCGTATAAAATAGGAGAAGAGTTATTCTCATTTCTTTCCACTGGCCAAATAGTATTTTTAATTGTTTTAAACAAATAAAATGTATGCATATATTTGCCTATAAGGTCACTCTAAAAAATGCTGGATTGTTCCAACCCAAATTTGGGTCAAATATGGAATAACCAAACTATTTTATTAAAATATTTAACCCAACGGCTGGATTTGTCCATATTTGACCCAAATTTGGGTTGAAACAACCCAGCATTTTTTTTTTTTTAGAGTTTAAACATATGTTTTAGGATGGTTATATATTTTTAATGGAAACAGATAAGCATTTTTTTCAGTGAAAATACAATTGTCTGACTCATTGAAAAAAACATAAAAAAAAAATGTCACAAATCTTACTATTTCCTTATAATTCTATGCTTCAAATACAGTGGTATAGTTCATGATGTTGTGATGAAGATCACAGAATGACAGTTTGAACACCATCACTGATCACTGTTCTCTCTGAACATGAGTTCTGTTTAGTTTAAAGAGGAATATAGCTCTCATTACAACAGTAAAATAAAACTACGTGCCACAGGAAAAGTGCTCAAAAGCAGCACATTTATCTAAATTCATAAACTTTTTGTTTAACTTCTGGATGATGACCATGTAATTTCAGTGCTTAACTCCATTAATGAGAGTGGAATGTTTAATCTAAATGTGTAAATTAATAAAATCATTCTGTTTCTTCATTACTTTGCTCACTCCAGTAAAAGAGTGCGCACTTATTTGCACTCTACACTTTATTTTTTATAAATCTTGATATGTGCATGGAAAATTGCGTACACACATTTCAATGTCTTTTTTGTGAGTACGCAACATGTATACATCAGGCCCCTGGTCTGAAAACACCCTGTGACTCTTAAAGGCGTGTTGCATAATTTTGGGTTGATTCACATAAATATTTGCAATCCGGTTTAACCATTTCTGCTAAGAACTGGGAAAACAAAGAAGAACAGATCTACTGACTGCTGATGGATGATCAGAATGAACTATGAACCTGATTGTCAAGTCCACTGAAAGTGTGGGTGGGACTGGATTGAAGAAATGATAATGAAGTTGACCTGGGAAAACTCATTCCAACATGCCACATCATTATAAAAACAGTTCAACTACTTCCTGACAGGATGAAGCACAAGTTAACATGCACTTTACAGTATTTCCATCAGAGAGAAAAGCATTCAAGGGATGAGTTCTCACAAGCCCAGAAATCTGCGTTATCGCCTGGAGCCTCTGGTCTGATTCAGTCCTAACACACATGACGACACACATGACAATGCGTGTTCTCATGCGAGTAATGTAACTGAGAACATGAGAACACATGACATCACGCATGAGAACATTCATGACATCACGCATGAGAACACGCATGAGGACACACATGACATCACGCATGAGGACACGCATGACATCACGCATGAGGACACACGACATCACGCATGAGGACACACAACATCACGCATGAGGACACACATGAGAACACACAACATCACGCATGACATCACGCATGAGGACACACGACATCACGCATGACATCACACATGAGAACACGCATGAGGACACACGACATCACGCATGACATCACGCATGAGAACACAGGAGGACACACGACATCACGCATAAGAACACGCATGAGGACACACATGACATCACGCATGAGGACACACCTGACATCACGCATGAGGACACGCATGAGGACACACATGACATCACGCATGAGGACACACATGACATCACGCATGACATCACGCATGAGGACACACGACATCACGCATGACATCACGCATGAGAACCCGCATGAGGACACACAACATCACGCATGAGGACACACGACATCACGCATGACATCACGCATGAGAACATGCATGAGGACACACATGACATCACGCATGAGGACACGCATGAGGACACACATGACATCATGCATGAGGACACGCATGACATCACGCATGAGAACACGCATGAGAACACGCATGAGGACACACAACATCACGCATGACATCACGCATGAGAACACGCATGAGGACACACAACATCACGCATGATGACACACGAGGACACACATGACATCACGCATGAGGACACACGACATCACGCATGAAATCACGCATAAGGTCACACGACATCACGCATGAGGACACACAACATCACGCATGATGACACACGAGGACACACATGACATCACGCATGAGGACACACGACATCACGCATGAAATCACGCATAAGGTCACACGACATCACGCATGAGGACACGCATGACATCATGCATGACATCACGCATGACATCACGCATGAGGACACACAACATCACGCATGAGGACACACATGAGGACACGCATGACATCACGCATGAGGACACACAACATCACGCATGAGGACACACATGACATCACGCATGAGGACACACGACATCACGCATGAGGACACACATGACATCACGCATGAGGACACACGACATCACGCATGAGGACACACATGAGGACACACATGACATCACGCATGAGGACACACATGACATCACGCATGAGGACACACGACATCACGAATGAGGACACACAACATCACGCATGAGGACACACATGACATCACGCATGAGGACACACGACATCACGCATGAGGACACACTACATCACGCATGAAATCACGCATAAGGACACACGACATCACGCATGAGAACACGCATGAGGACACACATGACATCACGCATGAGAACACACGACATCACGCATGAGGACACACATGAGGACACACATGACATCACGCATGAGGACACACAACATCACGCATGAGGACACACATGAGGACACACATGACATCACGCATGACATCACGCATGAGGACACACGACATCACGCATGAGGACACAAATGAGGACACACATGACATCACGCATGACATCACGCATGAGGACATGCTGTGCACACAAACTGGCTTACATTAGGCCATCTTCACATTGCACAAGGGGCTTTCTATAAAACAAGCCTTTTACAGCTTGTTTTGGTGTTTTCAAAAAGTAATCGCTGCAAGATTCAAAACTTTCTGTCACATAAACAATGTGTTAGCTAACTCAATATATACATGTCATATCGAAGCCATTTAAACCAAAGGCTAAATAAATAAACAAATAAATAAACGTGAATATAAAATATGAGTGTGAAATGATTTGTTGATTAGATGAAAGATGATTGTTGATGGAAAGCTTTTATCCAGGCTTTAGTGTGGTCAGGGTTATCTACCAGTCGCTTTTTCATTTGATTGGTCTGGTAATAAAATTAAATTATATGATGAAATGATATGAGAATTAAAAAAAAATGTATGTGTATGATATGTATATATAAGACCACTGATGATGACTTTCAAAACCACACTTCAAAATGAGTTTTTCTTTCCAGAACATCTGTGCTGAGTCAATTTAATAACTAGTGCCAGGAAAATACTGTACAAACTAATAAAACACTGTTGAAGCCAGGAATACCGGACGCTTCATTTACACCAGTCTGCGGTTATGTTCCACATGATCTTAAAGATCTAGAACTAGCATGCTAAATGTAATGCAATAATGTAAATTTGTCTCTATTTTAATTTTTTTCATGCAACTAAAATCACAAGCATTTGAGCAGCACATGTTTAAAAGCCTCCCATGATGCACCTTATGAACAGAGCTTGAATCTTCACAAAGAAGCTCAAATACAAAGTTTTCATTTGTTTAAATTGGACGTTTTTTTCCTTGGGTCACTACATAATTCCAATAACTGCATATGTGATGTATTATTATGGGTTTACTGTAATTCTAAAATGTCGGAAAAGGTCATAAAAAATAATAATGAGTAAGAGTGTCCAAACTTCTGACAGCCTGATTTTTCCATGTCTAAAAACAGACAGGAACATGAACATTCATTCATCGCGTTAAATGGTAGGCAAGGATTCTTCCTCACCGCATGTTACAGAGGAAATGTTCTCATCAACAAACCCACGCACAGAAGTTAAAGCATGGATATAAATGAATGAGCTAAAACAGATTCTGAAGTGAGGAATCTTACCTACAGTCTTTCTTCCCAAGACAACATGATTCCCTCAGTAAAACGCGCTTTATACTCCATTCATCTACATTAGTTTGTCTTAAAGAGACAGCTTTACGTGTTCATCGGAGTCTAAAGAACCCGTATATCTCTCTCTGTGTGTGTGTGTGTGTGTGTGTGTGTGTGTGTGTGTGTGTGTGTGTGTGTGTGTGTGTCAGATCAGTCGTGCCACTTCTCCATATCCACAGAAAAAAAGCAGGTTTTGCAATATCCTCTGCGGTTTGGGAAGCTTCCTCTCCAAGGGTTGCGCAATGAGAGGCGGAGAGAAAGATTTCGCTGAAACTTAATCAGTTTGTCACGTTGACTAAAACTGCTTATTTTAAAACGATCTAACAATGTTTCGAGTGTTGTTGAGGTATGAAGTAAACTTGAGCCTGATCCCGGTCCGAGAATGCGCATGTGCAGTTACAGCCTGAGTCCTGCAGGGGGCAGAGACGAGTTCAGTTCAGTGAGTGAACATGTCAAAACTTGTTGCACTTATTCTATTACATCATTTATTGCCAAAGCAATGATACGCTGAACAGAGTAAAATACAGTGAACAATATAAAATACCATGGTGCAAAAAAATAAAGAAGCGAACATTTTACATTTACATTTCGGCCAAATGTCAAATGGTCACTTAATTTGTTTATATTAAAATACTGTGAATATAAACTATAAAATACAATGAACAGTAGTGCAAATAAACAAGTAATATAAACAAATGAAGAAGTAAAAATACATTTACATTGGTGCATTTTTCAGAAATGTAAATGCACAACTTTCACCTTTTCATTTGTTTATATTAAATACAGTGCATATAAAATATAAAATACAATCAAAATACAATGAACAATAGTGCAAATAAACAAGTAATGTAAATAGACGAAGAAGTTCAAAGAAAATGTGCAATAAAATAAAAATGCAATTAACAAATTTGAAGTAAATCTAAAGCATAAATTTGGCATGTGAGATTTTTTTTTTTTAAGAAATCAAATTAGAAATAGAAATTTGTTTCAGGAGCAAAAATAAGAGGGAAAGAATTTAGATTTCAGGTAATTTTGAGTTAGGACTTTACAGACAGACAAATTATAATAGTAGAAGAAGAAAATCAGAACAAACGCAGTAGTTTATCCAGGATTATCCCATGACGGGATTAAACTATGAACTGTGTGAGGATTTGAGCTGTTATTGTTCAGTGTTAATGTAAGTTAACTTCTGCTGTTGTTCTTCAGGAGTCTGTAGAATAACTCTAATGTTTTATATCGGTGATCCTCAGGGATTCATCAGATCCTGACGCTCGAGAAGGTCTGGGAAAACAACCTCCCGTTTCGTGTTGTTCTATAATAGGAATAAACACTTTCCATCTTTCTTCTGCAGGGACTTTTCCTCCAGACTGTGGAGATTCTGTTCATTCCCACGAGTCCTCACACACACTCCGTATCCGAACCATAGATAAACCAGGAAAACACGGCCTCTCATGTGTTCTCAAGTGTTTTATTGTTTTTACATTTAATTAAGCAATAAATCATAATCCAGCTAAATAGAACATTTAGCTAACGTTTCCATTAGGTTATAAAAACATTATTTGCTGAATGTTCAGGTTTTTTTGTAAACATTTTAAAATGTTTTTCCTGGTTATGTGAACATTAAGGGAATCATTCGGATCATTCGGAAAACATGGAATGTTACTTTGGAATGTTCTCTGAACTTTCTAAAACAAGTAGTAACATTTAAAAACGCTCCATGAACAATGTATAAATAATGTTTTTGCACAAATGTTTTGAGAACATTATTAAAGACCAGATCACTTTGAATGAATGTTCTCTTAACGTTACTCGAAGAACCTTTGTTCATAACTTTGAGAGAAACTTACCAGAACGTTCCCTGATCTCTGGGAAAGAGAAATAAACTCCTTCACTGAGTCCATCAGGGCTTTATAATGGAGATGCTTTATATCATGCACCTGTTCTGAGATTCAGGACCTTGAAATATGTAACCAAAAATTAGAGGTAATAAGAAGAAATACGATATGGTTCTATTTCTAGGAATTCTATTCTGAACTGTAAGTAAATGAGGATCATGTGACTGTACATCCGCTCAGATGTTGAAGCTCTTCAGATCATCTCAAATCAGGTTCAGTTCTGATAAAACACACCAAACACAGACTCATTCTCACATCCATCTTCATTTTCATTCAAATTATCATGCTGATTCAGTTTGCATTAAATTAGAGAGGAATGCCAAATAGAAATGTTTTTCCAAGTCGACCCTCAAACATAAACTGGTTTTGGCCACTAGAGTGCGCTGTCTTTCTGCTGGTGTTGCTCACTGTGTTCTTGTCTTGCTTCACACACACCGCTTCGCATTATGACATACATCGAATCAGTCAGAAGAAAAACTAGATCAGTATCTGGTTCAAAAAGGGATAATACTTTACTCTGATCTCGTGTGTCTTTTTGTGCTTGTTTTCAGTCACTACAGTACAAGAATGTTAAACGATGGAAAGTTTATGCGCTCAAGCATTATATAAAAATTCTTTCTTTTCAAACGAGAAGAGACCTAAGAATTCAGAGAGGCTTTTACAGGATAAGGGTAAATATCCATACATTTATATTAATACTCCGAATTGTATTGAACAAGTGCAATATTTAAACCTCTCAGAACTTTATCAGGCAAAACAATTGATACTTGATATATATATATATATATATATATATATATTACACACACACACACACACACACACACACACAACAGAGCTAAAGACACACCTTAAAGCAGCACTAAGTAAGATTTTTTACCTTAAAATAATGTTTCCAAAATCGTTTCAGTGGTTCGTCAAGTCGTGACATGGTGAACTGCACTTATGCCACAGCTTTGCGGTCCTTTATCTGATATATCCACGCTATGTAAAATTGCCAGATCGGGTCGCGTTTCTGTAGTTCTAATGAGACATACGAAAACTACTAATTTGACTTCCTTTACGGCAAGCGTTAGAATTGCTACAATTGCTCGTTTGTGATGTCGCAATACATCATACTTTCATAAAATCAAGCATCATACTCTACCTTGTCTGTGGCCATTGTTGATTCCAAAGCCGGTGCTGGATAAGCAGAGAGCGTGTGTGTGCGTGTGCGTGTGCGTGCGCGTGCGACAGTAGGCTGCGGTACGCTAAATTATTTACGACAGCGGTAATGGACAATTCCACTTCCAACCTGTAGGGCGACCGCAGAGGAAAAGTCACATGGTGCAACTTTAAGAAAACCTGCTTTTCAATACTCCTATAGTGTGGTTTCAACGTCAAGGCTTCGTAGTAACGCACATGACGAAGATTAATAAACAGGAACTGGCTTTACTAATAAACTCAATAATAACGATAACGTGTAAACGTAATGAGAACTGACAACAGAATAAACATAACAGGATATTTTACACAGAGTAAATGAGGAACTAAATCACGACCATGTGAACGTGGTGAATAACAAATGAGTTGCCGTAGAAACAAATGAGGAAAGATAGTTCTGCTTAATTTCCTCACCGATGTTGTAAACTTTGATTGACGTGCTTTGATACGAGGGCGAGTGCGTGTAAAGGCCTGATCGGCTCTGCCTACTAGACAGTAAATGTACTTACTTTAGTGTGTTCTGTGGGTAGGCTTGCCAACTACTGGAAAGGAAAATAAGGGACAGAATAAGGGACAGAATAAGGGACAGAATAAGGGACACTCGGAACATTTGTAGGCTGTTTCACACAGTGCATGTCATTTCAGCATCTGCATTTGTACAAAAGGTGCATAAAAGGTTCTCAGACAAACACATTTGGGTCATTTCATGTCAAAATCAACCAAATTTCAGAAACTTTCCCTGCTCAAAATTTTGTTTTTGTTAAAAAAAATAAATGAAGAAGAAATCCAAAATATTACATGTGATGGATGTATATTTACAGAGTAATTTACTGTTTTGTAAAATAGGAGTCAGATTACAGGGGGGTTAAAATGACTTTAACACGGCATCATTATTTTACTTTTACACAGAGATTCTTAGGTTTATTAGTTAAATCGGTTGACTTTAACCATCTTTGTTTAATTATATGCAAGTGACATTTCAAAAATGGGAAAAAGCACTACTTTTGTTTTTTGCCCAAAGTTTGCATGCCTGCAACTCATATTAAAGATATCTTAATATCCTTTTAGATTCTAATTCTTAACAAACTTTTCTTTTGGTTTCTTAATTTTCAAGGCCGAATATGGTTAATTATAAAGCCTAATATATTGGGATGTTAATGTGGCTCTATGAGTAAATTGGTACGCATTTTCAATGGTCGCACATTTTCTGAAGAACAAATAATGTTGAAACTAGAAATGTATCTTGTTTTTTTTTCTATCAACACAATTGAACATTGCTGACTGCCATAAATAGTATTTTCCCAAAGTTTGTGTGCCTGTAACTCTAAAAGTATCTTAATATCCTCTTTATTTTCATTCTTGATAAACTTTTCTTTTGTAATCCTCATTTTAAAGGCCCTATATGTTTCTATCCCATAGATATAGGCCTAATGTGGCTCCATGTTCAAATTGTTGAATTTTACCTATTTTCAATATATAGCTTCACCAATGGATATTACTGCATCATCAACCTCTATTCAAAACGATAAACATAAAAGTTTTTTTTTTTCAGGAAGATACATAGATGGCATAAAATTTAAAAGCAAAATAACTGAACATCTTTCAAATTACAGCAAAAAAAGCATTTAAACAATGGCACTTTTTTAACTAGACCTAAATGTTGTTGCAAATAAATGAAAAGTGCATATACTTTCCAGATAAAGAGAACTTGGGCTGCTTTTGGTGCTTGAGATTTTATTGGTTATTTTGTGTTTCAATAACCAGGTCCAACCAAGTACAAGTTACTTTAATGGAAAATGTTATATTTAACATTAGGCCTAACTTACAACGGTGAATTTGTTTTGATAACGTCTTCCCTCTGGTGGATTGCATGTTTTCTTGCGTTGCTGAATGTTGGACTAATGAACAAAAATCTCGTTGTTTGGAGTCGCCAAAACTAATAGCCGGAATTAAAACGCGGACAGTGAAAGAATTGATTAGCCGTTAGCGCGAGTCCCGATGGCTGTGAGGCGGAGTGGTAGAGGAGTCTGCTGGGTCTTAAAACCTTCTGCAAACGGCTGTGTTCGCAAATCAAACAAAGATTTGCCTCAAAGAAATAGTTAATTCTCAAAATAGAGCGTATGCCTGAAAATACGGGACAAACCGAAGAGTTTGAAAGCCATACGGGACGCTTCATTGATGCCTTAAATACGGGACGATTCTGTATTATACGGAACGGTTGGACACCCTATCTGTGGGTGTGTAACATGAATACATTTGCTGAACATCCGTCATCTTGGCATTGTCCTTTAGCCTGCACGACCTTTGACATGACATACTAACAACAACCACAAAAATAACTTTCCCTGGTGTTAAACACGTGGATTTAAGCACAAGGAAAAACCGGGGCATTATGGGAAGGCGTCCACTGGTTGCACACTTCAAATTCTTTAAATCAACCAGTAACTACAGCATTAGTTTCCTACGCATTGACTAATCTAGCATGAACAATCAAAGAAACCAATAATTAGCATTATATTCGAATTCTAAAGGCAACACTGTCAGAGGAAGATGCTGTATTGTCTGCTGTGCTCACAAGAGGGCGCAAGCGAGCTTTTATTGAAATGAAATGACATTCACTTTTTTAAAATGCATTAACTTTTTAAACAATTGTTCTTAAATAAAATATAATTTCCTTAATGTCATGCAAGGAAAATTAAGATACAATAGTGCATAAAACTGTGTTCATGCATCAGTAACCTGAGAAAACACACTTCAACACAGCGTAATGAACTACATGAACACACAACAGCAAACTGACATTCAGAAACATACACTTCTACTCACTACATCTACATATACACTCACTCACACACACACACATGCACTGACACACACACACACACACACACACACACGCACACTCAGCTCTGAGCGATGTGCAGGTTTGGTCAAGTGTGTAGTTGTACGATTATTACTGAGAGGGTTTTCGTCAGCAGGAAGAGCTTTTTCCCGACATTTTTCACATTAGCAACTCGGCCGCACCGCGCTATGCTGGATAAGCTAACAGAAACACACCGCGTCAGTTCGTTATCATCATGTCTCACGCCTCTCGACACAAAAAAATTAACGGTTTTTGCATTGAAATGTGCAGGTTTTAAAAAAAAAATCGACAAATATTCTAAATTCGAATTTTTATTTGACAGCCCTAAAGAGAACGCAAATTCATTTGTAGTTTACATGGAGACGGTATCTCTATCGTTTTCAAAAACGTGAACGTTGAAATGTGTTTTCAAAAGTTTGCGTTTTCAGGCCCCCATTGTCGAGTAAATGTACAGTCAAAACGCATAAAACGTTTTCAGTTTTTAGTTTTAAACGGCCCCTAAGACTATGAAAGTTAAATCTGAAAGGCATTATATAAGAAGAAATGTAAGCTTATTATTATAAAAATGATTATTATTATTATAACCAAATGGATAGAAACATACTTTTCAACACACGTTAGTTTACTCAAGCAATGTGTTGTGGAGCTTTACGCTCAGATCATTTCAGTGCCGTTTGTGATCCCTGTTTTCAGTGGGATCATCTCAGGTTGTGTATGTTTATTCAAGAGGGCTATTGAGGAAAGCCCGTGTCAACAGACCCGTACGTGGAACTAGTCAGCTGTTATTTGCCCGACAAATCCGACTGACACTCCGTCATTTTCCAGAAGGCAGGCTATCGGTTATCCATGAGCTCCAACAATGCGGCACATCATGAATGAGCAGCGTTTGACAGAGCGCTCGGCTACGGTTACGAGTTTGCTCTTCAGCGCTGGATAAATGGAGTAAGTCATGTATTGTACACAGTATCAGAGCTCTTTGATTATCGTATTATCCTGATAATGTCGAGGCCGTTTGGATTGGGTCAGCAGACATGATCTTTTGACTAAGCAAACATCAGACCCGAGCGCTTCATCCAAGTGCCGCCAAACCCCGCAGAGATACTGTAAGAGCTTATCTGCTTAAACACGGCCCGTCTCAATGTGTACACGCACTCCTTCATCACCCAACACTATTGATTGAGATTATGATAGCAGAGCTCTGGGAATTTATCTGTTCCAATGGGACTATTGACTTAAGCTCTCAAACACCAAATCAATCGTCAAGTGGCCCTCTTGTATTTTCGCAAGGCTTTTCTGTAATCTCTCGCTCACTCAGTCACATCTCGCAGGGTTTTCGGCTAATGTCCCATCCCATCTAATGACTCATAATAAACACACAATAATACAACTAATTTAATTTCTGGGTGTTGAATAGCTGGCGTGACTTTATGTGGGATTAGGGCTGTATGACATTAGGGCCTTGTTTTAGTTATCCCAGTTTTAATGCAAACAAGAGCACTTCAACAGAAGACCGGATTGTTTGTAGATGTTCGGCTCGTCGATGCCCGCCTTCAGTTTATGGGCTTTTTACTGTGCAGAAAGCAGGATTCGACCTGAAACACTCTAGTTCAACCTCCATTACATGATCTTAATTTCATAATTAATGTAGTTACAGTGCAGGCTATCTGCTTTATTTTGCAGTGCGCAAGTAAACTATTTTCTGCGAGACTTCGATTCATGAGCCACTGTAGGTAAATATCTAGAATAGTGCAGTAAACGGTCAAATTGATTGTGTTATTAAAAAAAAAGTGTGTTTATGATAGTACATTAAAATAATATGATAACAAATACAAGTTTGTAATATCAAACAACATCCCAGCTAACAAATATGTTCCATGAACATTTTGCAAACATTCTCATTAAGTTATGAAAACATTATTTCTATACAGGTTTTTTTTAGTTTACGGGAATATTAAATTTGATAATTTTGCAAACATTGTGGTAATATTCAGAAACATTTAAATAAAACAGTAGACAAAAATAAGAAATTATAATGTAATAATTCATAAATAACATTTGTGTGCTTACATTTGGAGAACTTGCTCAATATTGCTGAGCAAGTACATTTACATTTATGCATTTGGCAGATGCTTTTATCCAAATTGATTTTCATTGCTCTCTTCAGTTACATTAACTATGTTTCCATTTAAAGTTGTGAATTTAACTTATGTGCAAAACGTCTCAGTTACGTATGTACTGTAAGCCTAGTTCCCTTTCAAGGGAACCCACGTCGCCATAAGAGCAAATGTCCTCCGTGTGAAGTCAGTGCGCACATTCAGGCGAAAGCTCCCTGGAGCCGAAGTCAAGATCGTGAAACCTCACGAAAGTGTGCGGTCACAAACATCTTGTGAGGAAACTCCTGACAATAAAGCTTTAGAAGCAGCCATACTCCTAGTGGAGTGAGCTTGCACAGCCAAAGGTGAAGGCTGACCGGCTGACTCGTAAGCCAGAGAGATATCCTCGACCACACACGTGCCCATCTCTGCTTAGATGCAGGACACCCCTCCTGGGTGACCCAAAACAGGCGAACAACTGTTCAGATTTCCTCCACAGGGCAGCTCTGTGGACAGAAGCATCTAAAGCCCTAACAGAGCAGAGCAGATTCAGTTTCTCTTGGTCTGATGTCAGAAAAGCAGGAGGACAGAAGGCCTGCAGTACTATCGGTTAGGGCTGGGTGATATATCGATATAAAATTATAAAATCTGATTTTGATCTGGGTTGTCTCTCCCCGTATAACACAAAGAGTGCCAGAAATTTGGGCTTCCTTTTTGACTCCAGTTTAAAGTTTGATAAACAGATCTCAGCTGTTGTCAAATCATGCTTTTACCAACTTCGCCTTCTCAGTAAAAGAAGCCTGTCTTATCCAGGAGAAATTTGGAAACAGCTATTCATGCGTTCATTACATAGAGGCTTGATTACTGTAATTCTCTGTATTATGGTATTTCTCAGGCTTCCATCTCCCGTCTACAGCTGGTCTAAAGTGCCACGAGGGAAACGGGCTATTAGTGGGTCTCCCCATAGATACTCCAGCCAAAGGGACGTGGTAAGCAGCCAGTGCCGCCACACACAGCTTCAGTGTGAGGGGGAAATCCCTGCGGAGAAGCGCTCCTGCAGGAACTCCAGCACTGCAGTGACCCGGGTCCAGCGGGTGCTCTCCACACCAGGAATACAATAATCTCCACTTCAAGGCGTATAACGTCCTCGTGGATGGAGCTCTGGGGTGGAGGATGGTCTCCACAACCTCAGTTGAGAGACCTGAACTTATGAGCTGGGCTCCCTGAGGCCTAGCCCACAGTTTCCACAGTTCTGGGCGGGGTGAAGGATCGCAGTTCTCCCACAGAGATCCACCGGAGTCTCCATTCCCGGGCCTCGACCCTTGCCTCTACAGGACGTCTGGCCCCTGATTTAAATACCCTGGGATATAAATCGCCCTCAATGAAAGTAGCTTCCCCTGGGCCCACAGGAGGGTCTGGTGAGCCAGCTTGTATAGGGGGTGCGATCGCAGACCTCCCTGATGGTTTATATAGGAGACCACTGATGTGTCTGACCGAACACATCAGGTCTGAGAGGAAGGGTTTCAGAGCCTGGAACAGCGCCAACATTTCTAGACAATTTATACGCCCGAGAGATAATGGTCCTGCCACAGACCCAACTCGTGAGGAAAGCATCCGTCGTTAGCGTGACACTAAGACAAGGAGCTCCCAGCACAGGTCGTTGGGACAGGACCCTTGATCATGCGGAGCAGGTTCCCCTTGGTCCCGAGCCACCGCAGCAATGTCTCTTACACAACAGCCGCAAGGTATAACGCTGGACGCTGCTCCCATCAGACCTAACAGTCTTTGGAGTCAGTAACAGTCAGTGAGCGGCTGGCCTAGCTTTCCCGTTCCCGTTTTAGTGTTCCCACAGCGTATCGATGCAGCTCGAGTTCCCTTGAAAGACTGAGGAAACCCACACAGAGAACATGCACACAGAACGGCTCTGGATGATCCGGGACTCCGGGACTCCGACCGGGACCTTCCCGACCAGAACACAGTCCCGTCTGCATGTGTGTACATGTGTAAAGCATGTTTCAGGATTTTAGCACATATGCTAACACTGTTCCACAGCACTAAAATTATTTCTAATGTTTCTAATAATCAACGCGAGGCCGGCAAGTACAGTTGTGTTATGAGGGAGAGAGAGTGATGCTTTATAGGTTACCTCACCCCTGGTTCCCTCCACACAAAAACAATCAGACTTTTCTTTTGGATTATTGTATAAAAATAAGCCCTGTGACGATCAACAGTTTATGATTCTTACATGTCTTGTTCACCATGATAATCTTATTACCAGCGAGTAAATAATGAATTTTCGAGGTAAACTATAGCTGAAATGCTCTACTCCTCAGTGCCTCATTGTCTTTTGCATCAAATGGAATGAAATGTCTAGGGTGCATAGACAATGTGCATCAGAGGTGTGTGTTTATCTGCATTGTACATCATTATATTCTGAAACAGAAGTGCAGATCCGTAATGATCTTTCTACCTGTCGAAGTCCGTGTAAGAGCAGCGTGACTAATGCAACAGACAAATATAGTGTGTGTTACTGCCATTCACAGGAATATGTCGAACCCTCCCTCAGTACACAGTCCTTCTGCAGACATGCTTTGGTTTATCGCTGTGTCTCTCACGCACCTCACACACACACACACACACACACACACACACACCTCGCTGCCATGTTCAGGGTCCTCCTGCCTTTTGTCTGCTCTGTTTGAAGAGCATGTTCTGCTCCATTTCAGTTATGAACCCAATATTGTGCTTACATTGTCTGTGACATGACTTCTGTTTGCTCTGTTCAACATGCCAACTTGTTGTTATTTTATCACTGATCTCTTTTCAGTTGCAGAGGTTATGGTTATACGCAGAGGTATACGCTCTGCCAAGAACAAATGAGTCAGTCGCTCTGGATCTTTGAAGTTCAGTGTTTCTGGAGAAAAAGACAGAAAGTGTTCTCAGACGACAGCTTACACAACGTCATTGTTTGCGCAGACATGAAAACAGAGTTTGGTTTTCAGTAGTATTGTTAAATACTTTCTGTTTATGTCTTTACTGTAAGCTATTCAAATCATGTCATCTCCTGTCATGGATCTTTAGTACCAGCTGTAAACAGGCCCAAGGTACAGCTTTAAATACGGCTCTACAACACCAAGTTGTCACTGTCAAGGCCAATTCTTCTATGAAAATGGATTTTTCCGTGTGATTTCTATAGAATAGGTCATTACATATATTGAACTTAATGCTTCTGTTAAACACAGTTAAAAATGAAAAAAATTAAAATGTACAAAATATGTATAATGTAAATAAATAAATGCATAAATACATGCATACTGTACATGCACTACCAAGTTTTTAAGGAAATTAATACATGTATTCATCAAAGATGCATTAAACTGATCAAAAGTGACATTATAATGTTACAAAAGATTATATTTCAAATAAATGCTGTTCTTTTGAACTTTCTATTCATCAAAGAATCCTGAAAAATAAAATGTATGATGGTTTCCACAGAAATATGAAGCAGCACAACTGTTTTCAACACTGATAATAATCATAAATGTTTCTTGATCATTTATCAGAAATGGATCTGATGGATCATGTGGATCATGTGACACTGAAGACTGGAGTAATGATGCTGAAAATTCAGCTTTGATCACAGGAATAAATTACACTTTACTATATATTCACATAGAAAACAGCTGATTTACATTGGAATAATATTTCACTGTTTTACTATTTATGATCATAATGCTTTGGTGAGCAGAAGAGACTTGAACGGGAGTGTACATAAAATATATTTTCTTAATATTTTTGTTAAATATCCTGAAAACAAGATAAATGTACTTAAGAAGCAAATTTGTGTAAGATATTAAGGCTTGTTTAAACAAACATGCTTAAATAAATGATGGCAAACACGCCTCACGCTGACTTCATGTTTCTGTGCGCAGCGGTTCTTCACGCCGAAGCCGAAGCCGATATCAGAGGAGTGTATAAAGCGAGTGTTGAGCTGTTTCTCTCTGATGTGTGTAAGTCTTCTGTCCTCTGTTTAATTGTTTAAAGGCAGCACGGGGAGACCGTTGTGCACCGGCACTGAGAACGAGAAAGAGTTGTGGGAATATATCAGAGCCGGAGGTGGAAGGAGGTGCAAGTGTGTGTGTGAGATCTCCTCTGTGTTTAAAGACCAGACCCAGAACACACACCGAGCTACACACACTCCTCGCCCTTATCTAGATTACAACAGGGAACCACAATTTGCCACACACACTATAGTCCACAACCCTGCTGGTCCACATCAGCCGAGAGCAGGGAACGATCTCATAAACTCAGTGTGTGACCACACTTTACTCAAGACCAAAACTGGTGCAAATCTCTGCTGGGAGTCTGTGTCAGAAACTGCGAGATGTTGTTGGAATGACCATCTCATATTTCAACAAGAATCTGAGTTATCACTGTTAACTCAAACCATAAAGAATTTACAGTACTTCAAATCAAAATTTAAAAAGTTTTATTTTATTTCAGCCAGTTGTTGCCAAGGCAACAATTCTCATTTTTATTGTTTAAGAACTAAAATAACTAAAACTAAATATAATATAATAAAAAAATATAGATATATATAAAAAAAAACATAAAATGATGAAATTTAAATGAAAACAGAAAATATAAAAATATATTATAATTCAAAACTTTAACAAAAACTACAGGTATAATAGTCATTGATACCAAAATAACATTGACAACAACTAAAAATGGTGGTAAACATATATCATATAATTAAATATGTTCAATTATTAGTAAAATTATTGGTCAAATTATTTTTTGCTTTTTATTAATTTAATTGAATGATTATAGATTTTTGATGGTTATTTTCATGGTTGTGGTGGGCATAATACCTAAAACTAAAAACTAAAAATTCCTCAAATACCTGCTTTTTAATATTTTATACACATTTTTTCTATAAATAACTTTGTATAAATAATAAATGAAATAATATGTATAAATTACGGTTACACTTAATTTTAAGGTGTCATTGTGACAGTGTAATTATATAATTAAGTACTGAGTAATAATAATTAACTACATGTACTTACTATAGAGTTAGGGTAGGATTAGGATTTGGTTGAGGGTTAGTTCCAAGTAATTATGCATAATTTACTGTTATTACTATGGTAAGTACATGTAACATAAGTAACAAGGACACTGTAAAATAAAGTGTTACCTAAATTACTTACTGAATTGAATATATAGTGGATTTATCAATAACTATATATAAATCTGCAAAAAAAATTAAGCACAAAAAAAGTGCATCAGAGGCAGACATTTCGGAAATGATATAAAAGTCTTTCTACTTCCTGTAGAGAACACAGATAATCCAAAAAGAGGGAAAGTATTGATAATATGAATTATGTAAAGGTAAAGCAAGTGAAAGATGCATTCAAGAAGGACATTAATCTGATCTGGTCAGTTAAGTCACATGAAGTGATAAAGTAAACACCCATAGACAGACAGAGAGATCATGAGAGACAGTGTAAGATCACTGCCGATGGCACACACACACACACACACACACACACACGTCACACACACACACACACACACACACACACACACACACACACACACACACACACACACACACACACACATGTCACACACACACACACACACACACACACACACACACACACACACACACACACACACACACACACACACACGAGAACATGCGCTCGATGAAGCTTTGTTGTCGCACAAAAGAGTCCAAACGGGAAACAACCAATGATTCACCGCTGAAATTAAATATGACTCTATTTGTCTGATATTGCTTTTTATTTAACTTGTACCAACTGGTTGATGATTGACTGTGATGTAAAGGACCGGCGTGTTGAACGAGGTAAAGTCTGAAGTTTGACCGCATGGCATTATGGCATTAGTGTAAGGCTTTATGAACGGAGCTGTAAAGTATACATGAGCTGATAGCTTGGTTTAGAACAAATACGTATGAATAGATGCAGTGAAATGTATTTGTGATCAAATCTTTATGTTACTAAAGGAACACTGATCTCGTGTTTGACTCAAATATGAGTGAATTTGTTGCTCTCATCACATGCAGGGCCGAGAAATGTTTGGTGACTATTGTTGTAAATGGAATCTAAAGCACAGTTTTCTCAGGAAAGAGGAATATCTTTATGTGGGTGATGCAGAAATACTTTAATAAAAGACACAAATGCCATGATCTGTAAGCCTCCAGATATGGTCTGCATGCTTTATATACAGCAGCGGTTCTGACGGGTTATAGGTCGGTTCTGACGGGTCACAGGCTGGTTCTTTTGGTTCTGACGGGTCACAGGTCGGTTCTGACGGTTCTGACGGTTCTGACGGTTCTGACTGTTCTGACGCGTCACGGGTTGGTTCTGTCGGCTCTGACGGCTTACAGGTCGGTTCTGACGGTTCTTCATCTCCACTCGCTGGTCTTCATCTCCACTCGCTGGTCTTCATTTTCACTCGCTGGTCTTCATCTCCACTCGCTGGTCTTCATCTCCACTCGCTGGTCTTCATCTTCACTCGCTGGTCTTCATCTCCAGTCGCTGGTTTTCATCTTCACTCGCTGGTCTTCATCTTCACTCGCTGGTCTTCATCTCCTCTCGCTGGTCTTCATCTTCACTCGCTGGTCTTCATCTCCAGTCGCTGGTTTTCATCTTCACTCGCTGGTCTTCATCTTCACTCGCTGGTCTTCATCTCCTCTCGCTGGTCTTCATCTCCACTCGCTGGTCCTCATCTTCACTCGCTGGTCTTCATCTTCACTCGCTGGTCTTCATCTCCAGTCGCTGGTTTTCATCTTCACTCGCTGGTCTTCATCTCCACTCGCTGGTCCTCATCTTCACTCGCTGGTCTTCATCTCCAGTCGCTGGTTTTCATCTTCACTCGCTGGTCTTCATCTTCACTCGCTGGTCTTCATCTCCACTCGCTGGTCTTCATCTCCACTCGCTGGTCTTCATCTCCACTCGCTGGTCTTCATCTTCACTCGCTGGTCTTCATTTTCACTCGTTGGTCTTCATCTCCACTCGCTGGTTTTCATCTTCACTCGCTGGTCTTCATCTCCACTCACTGGTCTTCATCTCCACTCGCTGGTCTTGATTTCCACTCGCTGGTCTTCATCTTCACTCGTTGGTCTTCATCTTCACTCGCTGGTCTTCATCTTCACTCGCTGGTCTTCATCTCCACTCGCTGGTCTTCATCTCTCGCTGGTCTTCATCTTCACTCGCTGGTCTTCATCTTCACTCGCTGGTCCTCATCTCCACTCGCTGGTCTTCATCTCCACTCGCTGGTCTTCATCTTCACTCGCTGGTCTTCATCTTCACTCGCTGGTCTTCATCTTCACTCGCTGGTCTTCATCTCCACTCGCTGGTCTTAATCTCCACTCGCTGGTCTTCATCTTCACTCGCTGGTCTTCATCTCCACTCGCTGGTCTTCATCTCCACTCGCTGGTCTTCATCTTCACTCGCTGGTCTTCATCTCCAGTCGCTGGTTTTCATCTTCACTCGCTGGTCTTCATCTTCACTCGCTGGTCTTCATCTCCACTCGCTGGTCTTCATCTCCTCTCGCTGGTCTTCATCTTCACTCGCTGGTCTTCATCTCCAGTCGCTGGTTTTCATCTTCACTCGCTGGTCTTCATCTTCACTCGCTGGTCTTCATCTCCACTCGCTGGCCTTCATCTCCACTCGCTGGTCTTCATCTCCACTCGCTGGTCTTCATCTCCACTCGCTGGTCTTCATCTTCACTCGCTGGTCTTCATCTCCACTCGCTGGTCTTCATCTCCACTCGCTGGTCTTCATCTCCACTCGCTGGTCTTCATCTTCACTCGCTGGTCTTCATCTCCACTCGCTGGTCTTCATCTCCACTCGCTGGTCTTCATCTTCACTCGCTGGTCTTCATCTCCACTCGCTGGTCTTCATCTCCACTCGCTGGTCTTCATCTCTCGCTGGTCTTCATCTTCACTCGCTGGTCTTCATCTTCACTCGCTGGTCTTCATCTCCACTCGCTGGTCTTCATCTCCATTCGCTGGTCTTCATCTTCACTCGCTGGTCTTCATCTCCACTCGCTGGTCTTCATCTCCACTCGCTGGTCTTCATCTTCACTCGCTGGTCTTCATCTCCACTCGCTGGTCTTCATCTCCACTCGATGGTCTTCATCTCCACTCGCTGGTCTTCATCTCTCGCTGGTCTTCATCTTCACTCGATGGTCTTCATCTCCACTCGCTGGTCTTCATCTCCACTCGATGGTCTTCATCTCCACTCGCTGGTCTTCATCTTCAGTCGCTGGTCTTCATCTCCACTCGCTGGTCCTCATCTTCACTCACTGCTATTCATCTTCACTCGCTGGTCTTCATCTCCACTCGCTGGTCTTCATCTTCACTCGCTGGTCTTCATCTCCACTCGCTGGTCTTCATCTTCACTCGCTGGTCTTCATCTTCACTCGCTGGTCTTCATCTCCACTCGCTGGTCTTCATCTTCACTCGCTGGTCTTCATCTCCACTCGCTGGTTTTCATCTCCACTCGCTGGTCTTCATCTTCACTCGCTGGTCTTCATCTTCACTCGCTGGTCTTCATCTCCACTCGCTGGTCTTCATCTTCACTCGCTGGTCTTCATCTTCACTCGCTGGTCTTCATCTCTCGCTGGTCTTCATCTTCACTCACTGGTCTTCATCTTCACTCGCTGGTCTTCATCTCCACTCGCTGGTCTTCATCTCCACTCGCTGGTCTTCATCTCTCGCTGGTCTTCATCTTCACTCGCTGGTCTTCATCTTCACTCGCTGGTCTTCATCTCCACTCGCTGGTCTTCATCTCTCGCTGGTCTTCATCTTCACTCGCTGGTCTTCATCTCCACTCGCTGGTCTTCATCTCCTCTCGCTGGTCTTCATCTCCACTCGCTGGTCTTCATCTCCACTCGCTGGTCTTCATCTTCACTCGCTGGTCTTCATCTCCAGTCGCTGGTTTTCATCTTCACTCGCTGGTCTTCATCTTCACTCGTTGGTCTTCATCTCCACTCGCTGGTTTTCATCTTCACTCGCTGGTCTTCATCTCCACTCACTGGTCTTCATCTCCACTCGCTGGTCTTGATTTCCACTCGCTGGTCTTCATCTTCACTCGCTGGTCTTCATCTCCACTCGCTGGTTTTCATCTCCACTCGCTGGTCTTCATCTTCACTCGCTGGTCTTCATCTTCACTCGCTGGTCTTCATCTCCACTCGCTGGTCTTCATCTTCACTCGCTGGTCTTCATCTTCACTCGCTGGTCTTCATCTCTCGCTGGTCTTCATCTTCACTCACTGGTCTTCATCTTCACTCGCTGGTCTTCATCTCCACTCGCTGGTCTTCATCTCCACTCGCTGGTCTTCATCTCTCGCTGGTCTTCATCTTCACTCGCTGGTCTTCATCTTCACTCGCTGGTCTTCATCTCCACTCGCTGGTCTTCATCTCTCGCTGGTCTTCATCTTCACTCGCTGGTCTTCATCTCCACTCGCTGGTATTCATCTCCTCTCGCTGGTCTTCATCTCCACTTGCTGGTCTTCATCTCCACTCGCTGGTCTTCATCTTCACTCGCTGGTCTTCATCTCCAGTCGCTGGTTTTCATCTTCACTCGCTGGTCTTCATCTTCACTCGTTGGTCTTCATCTCCACTCGCTGGTTTTCATCTTCACTCGCTGGTCTTCATCTCCACTCACTGGTCTTCATCTCCACTCGCTGGTCTTGATTTCCACTCGCTGGTCTTCATCTTCACTCGTTGGTCTTCATCTTCACTCGCTGGTCTTCATCTTCACTCGCTGGTCTTCATCTCCACTCGCTGGTCTTCATCTTCACTCGCTGGTTTTCATCTTCACTCGCTGGTCTTCATCTCCACTCACTGGTCTTCATCTCCACTCGCTGGTCTTGATTTCCACTCGCTGGTCTTCATCTTCACTCGTTGGTCTTCATCTTCACTCGCTGGTCTTCATCTTCACTCGCTGGTCCTCATCTCCACTCGCTGGTCTTCATCTCCACTCGCTGGTCTTCATCTTCACTCGCTGGTCTTCATCTTCACTCGCTGGTCTTCATCTTCACTCGCTGGTCTTCATCTCCACTCGCTGGTCTTAATCTCCACTCGCTGGTCTTCATCTTCACTCGCTGGTCTTCATCTCCACTCGCTGGTCTTCATCTTCACTCGCTGGTCTTCATCTCCACTCGCTGGTCTTCATCTCCACTCGCTGGTCTTCATCTCCACCAGCGAGTGGAGACCAACGAGATGAACTAATCTGGAATAATTCCTGTGGGATTACCCGACTCCACAGAGGCCACCGCTCTGGAGTTGATGAGACACGAACAGAGGAGTTCGCTATTTGGGGATGGGAATACTTTTAGAAATAATACACTTTTGAAAATTGATAAAGAGAAATGCAATTCCTTTGCCAAATGATGAGATCAATTAATTAATAAATACGTGTTAAACAATTCTTGTAAAGTTTGCTAACACACTTTTTAGAAAGGGATAAATGCTTTGTATCTTTTAACTACACAGTCATATGAATAATAATTCATTAACAACAATGTATATGTTTCATGGTTAGTTGTTAGCTGAATGGGTTTCATTCACTGAAAGACTTATTAGAACTGCTACTCTACACTGGATGCTTCAGGAGTCCTTCATCCTGTATTCGAACTGATGCACGGTAACAGAAACTCTGTCCACACGGGCGGGAGAATGCACGAGGGAACGGTTAACAGAACCGAATGTCTGTACCATATTTTAAAACGGAAAAGTTCTAAATAATTATTGCTGATTATAAAGAAAAAAATAGTTCTAACTGATTAAAAAAGACAGCTCACTGGGTTTAAAACAGAGCTCAAAAAGAAACGCTTTTCAGCTCCAAACTGAATATTTTCTGCCAGGGTTTTTTAATCTGGGGTCCGGGACCCTCAGGGGCCACAAGGAGGTGCTAGTGGGTCCCTGGAGATGTTTAAAGAAAAAACAGTTGATATTAATAATAGGAAAATGTATAAAATAAATGTTAGATAAAAAAAAAAAAAACTGATATTATTATATGAATTAAAATAAATAATAAATGTTAAATAAAAAGTTAAATAGATTAAAATAAATAATAAACTTTTGGTTAAAATAAACAAATAATACACAGCACAGTACAATACTGAGTAGGAAAAAACGTAATAAACTAAATATTTTCCAAATAGTATTTTACAGATATTTATTTTTCATGGTACAAATTGGGTCTTTAAACATAATTTATATCTGCCTTTAACTTTTAGGATGGGGTCCCTGGCATTAGACTGATCATATATGGATCTAAAAGATTGAAAACCCCTGTTGACGCTACATGTTGAAGGTTTTCCCTTATTCACAAAAGGAGGGAAATTTCTGGCACATATTCAGAGGTTGAGTAGCAGGCGTGGCACATCAACCAAACCCAAAGAACAGAACAAAGCAGGTCTGAAAGCCAATCTCCCGTCCACAATGCCGAGAGATGTTTCGGCAGATACCAGTCCCTGGAGGAACAGCTCATATTATACATTCTCTCATTGTTTATATGAGCCTCAGAAGTTTTACAGGTGCAGGAGCCAAAATGGCCTTTTAACATGAAATCACAAAAATCTCTGATGCACTTACTGTTTTCTGTCAGATCCACTACAGTTTTACGTACAATCGCATCCTTTAGGCTCTTTGTTTGGTGACCAATGGCTAACCGAGAAAGTTGGACACCTGTTGAAAAACATTCAATTGCATTTGTTTACATCAGTGTCACAGAAATCACACACTTTATTTCTCCTTTATGTGTCCCTGAATAAAGTTCACAGTCAAATTATTGCAGAGTAGCCAGCTTTGTTTGGAGAAATTCAGTAACAAATGTGATTCAAGCACACGTTGAGGTCTTTTCACTACATTTGTGCTCTTTATACATTAAATATTGACCTCTTCTGTTCTGACTATCTGCATTGCTTCAGTCACCTCAGGATGTTTGTATTGCAGTATAGCTTTCACATGTCTCCTAACATTGAAGCTCAAATGAAGTTGAACGATTTGCCCCATTTGCAACAATCTGGCTTTTGCTGATCCAGACTGACTGGTGAAAAGAGCCTCGGAATAAAGCCAATTACTCCTGTGTACTCTGTGTACGGTGACGCATTGTTCCTGCACAATGTGCTCTCGGGTCACAATGGAAATCATGGACGCTTTGTGCGCCTGAACAAAAGTGGCATCATTTGCTGACCCTTTTCAACTCTTGTTTGCAGGTGCCTTTTATAGAGGACTCTTTCAGTTCTTTTGGGGAGGAAGATCCTTTGGCTTTGTGTGTGAAAGTGCTCGGCCTCGTTAGAAACGCCGAAAGCTATTGTTACGGCCCGCGCTGAGAAGCATTTCCCAATGCTCATTGTTTCAATGGTTGTCAGAGGGAATCAAATGAAACTTCATTAACAAAAGCCGTAACTGCTCGGTCCTTTATGCGGTGCGCAGGAGAGGCCTCTGGATGAGGGAGCTGAGTCCTGATCCGGCGCTCCTAACGCCTGTTTGCTCTTCTCCTCGGTGTGTTCCCGACCGAAGCCAGCGGGATCCTTCAAGAGGAGAGACCCTAACCTGCACAATGTTGTGTTTCTCCTGGCTCGTGTTCAGCAGTGAGTTGAAGATTTCGCCTGCGTCCAGAAGAACGGCAAAAGCTCCTCGGGAAGAGTGGAGAGTTTCACTTCGTGTCGACGTGATCTTTGAATCCTAGGGTTGCTTCCACTGTCTCAGTCTGAGCGTTGGGATCCATGAAGACAATAGCAGGGTTGGTGTCAGAGCACTGACCCCTGCGTGACCTTTGACGGAGCCCAAGCTCTGCCTCTCTTATATCCTATCAAGTGTGCTAATAATGAGCCTATTAGCCGTACAATTAGCAAATAAGTCAAGTTAAGTCACTTTTATTTATATAGCGCTTTTTACAATAGAGATTGTTTCAAAGCAGCTTTACAGAGATAACAGGAAAATAATGTTTTAATAATATTGTTAATATAAAATTAAATGTCCCCAAATAAGCAAGCCAAAAGCCAATGGTGAAAAAGGCGACAGTGAAGGAACTAAAACTCCATGAGTGACAGAATGGAGGAAAACCCTCGTGAGAAACACAGACTCAGTCTCAGTTCTGGCCAACGACCCAACAGTGTGTGATTATGATTATGATTCAGGCTTTACAGGTCAGAGGTCAGATTGGATCGGAACATTATATTATGCAGTTCATCTGTTTGAAGACCAGAGTCATCACGCGCGTATGGAAACAATGAAAAATTTTTTTATTAACTAACATTGACAAAGGTTATAAAATGTTGTTAAAATAAGTTGCTCATTGTTAGTTCAAGTTATCTAAAGGAATAACTAATGTTAACTAATTAGGCCTTATTGTAAAGTCTGAAACTTTATGTGCATGAAAATACTTCAACCTTAGATTTTATCAATTGGACAATTATCATATCATGATAACTTGTTGAAAAATAAGAGGGATTTGTGATGTCAGCTGGAAATGTAAGTTGTTTCAGAGCATATTGTATCGTATATCGAGTGAAACGCTTCAGGAACAAGAACAAATGTGGGCGGGGCTTGATTGTGTCTGTGGGGAATTGATTGGATGATTGTTGTTTGCTATTGGTGGATCGCATGTGAGTGACAGGTTGCCCCGCCCACGCCCTTTTCTCAGAAGAAACATTTGAGAAGAATTTACTTAATTTATTCTCTTTTTCAGAAAAACAACTGAGACACAAAGCTGATGTCCAGGCAAATATCTCGTTTCTTTTGCTTCACAGTAATTCCATCCAGATCATGTTGTTTATACTTGTTTTAGAATTGGCCGGATAGTGTTATTACAGTTCACTGAAACTTAAACTAAAACCCTGAAAAAACATTTATGTTGCTTGAAATAAAATAAATGTTAACTGGAATAAAATAACATTAAAACACTTAAACGTATGTTATACCAGCTAGTTACCAAGGCAACATTTCTCATTTTCGTTTAACGTGATGTGAAATAA